>CM055884.1:21460536-22033036 GCA_029582165.1 Portulaca oleracea
ATCTCCTGGATGTCGGGGTCATCTTGAATCTTTATGGTAGCTTAGGCGTTGGGTCGTCTGTCACGTGGACAACCTCGATCTTTCGTATTGGGACTTTCCCCTAGTTTGCCTTTACTTTTATCCGTTGCAGAGAAACGAGGATGAGCAACATTTTTAGGAATCTCTTCTTTGTCATCGCTCAACCCTACGTGGACACTAATACGTTGGAGGGCTTCCAAAACCCCATTCAATGTTTCTTGTTGTTGCTCAATCCTACTGTTCTGTTATTTGATGAGTGCCCATTGTCCAGCGCTATGCTCCTTGACCTTCTTTTCTTGTTGTAAGGTGCCCAAAGTGATCGACCCGTCCACCTAGTTGAACTTGTCCTCTAGGCATTTTGCCAAAGCGGCTTTGATATGATCGTTGTTGTTTTCACCATCCCACACATGTCAAACTCTAGACGTCGGGAAGCCTTAGGTTTATGTGGCGATAGGATATAGTCTGAATATTGGATTAAACAGCTTGGTGGTCCTGGGATCCAAGCTAGGTTTTGGTCACCTATTATGACTGAAGGGAAACAAACACACAGCTCAGAGATTGACCTTAACTTGAAAACCCAACCCAGTGCATGCATGTCCTATTTGACCTACATGAGACTCTTTTGGATGCAAGACTCTTGTATGCTAACTTGAGGAAAAGACTCATCCGTGACGCAGGTTTGCATGTCCTACACTCTACATGATCCTAAGACAACAGAGTATTATAAAGGGCTGAATAACGTCAAATATAGAGAATCAACGTAAGTTGGAAAGCGCAAGTGAGTGTTTCTCAATTCGGATGGGCTTAAACCACAAGTTGGTCGTTTTAAAGAGAATCTGTCACTTGAACGAACCAACTGGTGTTGACTCAGGCTGTGTAAGCTTTCGTGCAGGTTAGAATAATGTTCAACGGACTAACAATTTACACACTCTACATCATTTTTCTTTATTTTCTAATGGAAATCATATATTGTGAAGGACTAAATGAAGCCAACAATAGGCCAACTAGAATCAATTTATAAATTTAATTATGAAACTCGACAAGGTTGGGTCTAGTTAACGGGTCCGTCATGAACTTATGGATTCAACAATTAATTCTATAAGTTAACTTACTCTAGGTTTGTGACTATAACTGTAATAACCCAGTGTTAATTGGACCCTAATACCATTTAATTAAGCTAACTAATCAAGTAATTAATCAAAGTCGCGCATTTCAATTCTCCTAACTGTGTGTTTTGCAGGGCTTGAACAGTGTAACGACCACCGACTCTTTATCATAGTAATTTTTAATAGATGTCTCCCAAATAGCATTATCGATTCTCTCTAGTAAATCATAGTATTCAGATCTTTTATCTGGCATACTCTCATTCAAATTTACTATTATTGGGGAGTTAACTATTCATAAAAATTCTATTAGATAAATTTCTCATAAGATTAATCTAGTAGAATTTTATTCGGGAACGCAAGTTATTGGTATTGGGTAAAAAAAAAAAGAAAAAAAACGGAAGATTAGTTGAGTGTTGGGCCTGTTTATTCATTATTTTCTTTTCGTTCCAAAATAGCCCAATATTTTGTAGCAATTTGGGCCATCCTTATAAGAAGAGAAGGCCATAATATACTCCTCCATCCTTTTAATTCTAACGCCAGATTCAAATTTTTATTCAAAGGGTGAAGACCTTCTCTCTCTCTCTCATTCACCCTCTGCCTGTCATTGCGCCTCTTCCTACTGCCCGTTGTTCCCCTCTGCTCGGCCAGACGTCGACACCGGGCAAGGTCACCGTCGACCGTCGTAGGTGGTGGCCGATCACCCCTGTGGGTGTCTTTGTTCTGCTCTCTTCACTCTCTTTTATTAAGGTAACCCCTAACCTCACACTCTTCCACCTTAAATATAAACTAGTGGTGTAAATGGTTTTGGGTTTGAATTTTATTGTTTAATTAGTTCTTTTAAGATGCTATCAAGTATGAACATGGTGTTTTTAGGGTTTTTATTGATGATTAGGGAGTAAAGATGGTTGAGATTGGTGTGAATTAAGTAAGAAACAATGGAGGTATGTTTAATTGATGGAATTGATTGATGCATGTTATTTTCAAGGATATTATGAGATTCAAGAATATCGCATGTTTAGTAGGTGGACGTAAAGAGAGTTTAAGTGGACTCTTGAGTGAAGAAAAAATTAGGATTTTAGTTAGGATTGTGTTAAATTGTGAAATTAGTGAATGCATGTACTTAGAATTGGATTTGGGTAGTAAAATTTGCCTTGCATGTATAACTAAGGTCTAAAATGAGGAATTTTAATTGTGTTTAAGTCCGGGAATTGATGCTTATGCTTGAAAAGTATGTTTTGCAAAGAGATTAGGGGGAAATTATTAAGCTATAATACATGCAAATGAATTGGGGAAAGGTCTCTTGGAATCTGATGGCATTCTGGAAATTCCAGGGAGTGAAGAGTATGAATTTAGCCTATTTTATGACATGAACGGGTAGCCTAAGATGTTAGCTAAACCTCAGTTTTTGAATCACGAAATTTCGTTGAGTGTATCAAAAGTTATGGCCAAAATCTGTGAAGCATCGCATTTTAATACGAATTCTGGAGACAGTTTGGAACTCATCTTTTCATCTATTTAGAGACATTTTTGGGTTGATTGTTCAACATGAAAGATTTACAGGATTCATTGAACTTTCCAGAAAGGAAAATTAAGTAGCTATACGATGTCGGGAGTGAGAGTTATGAGTCCCCGACTATGAGGCAGTAATTTGGAATTACCCAGAACTTTATTTTGAATGCTCTGTAATCTTGGCCGAAATTCGACCATTTCTCATGTTGAAATCAATTTGTGATTAAAACAAAAGTTGTTGTACGTTCCGCGAGCCTTCCGAATTGGGGTTTTGTGCATTCATTGGATACCAGAAGAGGAAGTTATCACTCATTTAGCTATGCAATTAAATTCTGCCCAAAAACAATGGTGACCATAGCTTATTCTAGACACTTTTAGGACCTTTTCTAGGGCTTGTATGAGTTTGAGGTCAACATAAAAGTTGTAGTATGCATTTCAAGATTTCCATAAACTACTCTTGTGCACTCAAACGATACTTGGAGACTGATTGATAGGCTTCCAAAACACTACCCCCTATACATGTTTTCCCCAAGAAAGTTCACTTGTTTATATTATTTCAATTTCATCTTTTCATGTGTTCTTAGTTTAAGCTTTAGCTAGGACGTTGTGAGGCGTAATCCAAACCTTCCAAAGAGTTCTCTTACAAGGTTTTTCCAAGACATGTAGGCAAAGTTATGCGTTCCAAATATCACGAAAATTCCCGAATTCTCCCAAGTTCATTGAGTGCTTACTTTATTATTTATTCAAGGAAACCTTTCCCTCTTACAACTCAAC
Source organism: Portulaca oleracea (assembly GCA_029582165.1). Classification (NCBI taxonomy): domain Eukaryota; kingdom Viridiplantae; phylum Streptophyta; class Magnoliopsida; order Caryophyllales; family Portulacaceae; genus Portulaca; species Portulaca oleracea. Next base: position 21,463,944 of record CM055884.1, read on the forward strand.
CTAAATCTTTTCTTTATTCTTATCTCAAATTAACTCCAAGGGGTCGTTGTCGCTACTTGTTCAAGTCCGTTCAAGTGCTAGTGGTCCTTCAAGCGGTCCAGTCCAAGGTACGCGTATTGCTTGTACCCTTCTTAAAACTCTTTTTGTTTGAGTTTAATAAGGAATTGTAATGATATTGAGAATGGTTAAGGTTATTCATTTTATCACATAATTAAGGCCCCGACCAATTATTATTTGTGCCTTTGAGCACTCCATAGTAAATACCTGACCAAGTCCAGTGTCAACCCATCTGGATCTCCCGATCGGTCCGGGTATGTTCATACGGAGGCTTAGATCGATGATCGCAAAGAAGGGGACCATTAAAGATAATAATGTGGCAAGCATGTTTATGGTTATTCATTACTGTTTATTGTTGGTTTATTATTATTTTTAATGTTTGCAAAATAAATTGAAACGCGCTAACTAAAACGAATTACTAACTATTTGACTGTATAGGGGTATGCGTATTGAGTTTATCTCTTTTGCAAAGCTTTTTTTGTTTTGTTTTAGGCGGTCCTTCGCAAAGAAAGTCGTCTAGCAAAAAATCTGCTAAGCCACCTTCTGAAGCATAAAAGGTGCTCTTCTTGGAGGTAGTAGCTCCTTTGTGATTTATTAATGGGGAACAAAGTTAATTTGGAGTTGTAGGTAAACAAAGTTATGGTAAATGGTACTTTTGGAGTCTGAGTTCATGGTTTTCTTGTGTATTATGTTTGGATACTCATTTGGGGCTGTAGTATTGATGGTTGTATGGTATCTTTTGTTGAATCATAAGTGTTTTCATGTATGTTGCTTATGGAAGAAATCTATTTTTTAAGTTGTGAGTGAAATGAAGTTTTCGTTTCTTTCTTTAGTTTGTGGTTGGTTAGCCTTATTCACGATGGTGAATGGCGGTAATACTCTTGGGTTAATTTAAGGTTACTTAGCCCAATTTGTAGATATATCTCTTCTCAACCCAATGATTTTTACACAGACTAAAACAATACCTCTTAAACTAGGGTCGACTCTTAAAACATATAAAAAAAACACATATTCACATAGCATACAACATGAGAGGGAATCCGAAACCAAGGCTCTATGTATAAAGATTTATTGGCTGGACAAAGGCTTAGCGGCTCATGTCTCGCCCCTGTGCATATTTCATGGTATATAAGTTCAACTCAAGTGTGTGGGGCGTTGGTCTTAAAGGCTCAAGTGGAGACCTCGTAGAGTGATGCATGAGTGGATGTGGTGATTAAGGCTCAAATTGGTCTAAATGCACCACTCTGAGTATAATCGGTCTAGCATCACATGGGTTATATTTTGGGGTTAAAAAGAAAAAAATCGTAAATCGCTGCTTTGAGTGCACCCACGCCAAAATATATGGCAAAGGAAAAGCTCAGTATATGCATTGTGTTATGCCTAGAAAGAATGGCTTAAAGATGTGTTGTTACAAATTATTTTTCCTTACAAAAGGTTTAAAGCACACCAAGCTTTTTTCAAGTTTTACTCACTTTTAGAAAACTCCCCAGTGGAGTTGCCAAAAACCATGTGGACATTTTCTGAGTCGTTCAAACGTTAAACATCCACGGGATGGTGAATTTATTGGGGTTACTTTTTAAAATGTTCCAAGGATTATATGCACATTTTATGAATAGTATATTGTAAAATCACCTTCCATTTACTTTATGCAATTCATGAATGATTAAACTAAATTTTAGAAGTGAACATCCGCTTGTTCCAACTCCTTTGGATTACTCCAATTTGTTCACAAAATGTTAGGTTCGGAAGAAGGTAATTTATGCAATCACCATTTAAAAATGTACAAAAGCACCTTAAGTTGCATTGGTTTATTGTAAAACCATGATAAACATGATTTAGGCAATCCCGATGTGTTTTGGTTTGAAAGAAGTCACCACTCGTCTTTTTTAAGGAGAAAAGCCAAAACAAAACCAAAAGGAAAACAAAGGAAGATTCCGCCTACGAACCAAGAAGTGGATTCGATGGTAAGATACCTCGAATTCACCTTCACTTTAGGAAAGACTCTAATAAAGGTTTGAAAATATACTTTTGATAAAGTTTGGAAGTGAAGTAAATTTAAACTTTACATGATTATTTCATTAAACATGCCAAAAGAATGAAGAAATTACAACATATATAAGCACTTTAATTAGGAAATAAACACAACAAATGTACCTATATGATGATTTTAAGAGGAGCTTTCCTTAGTCTTGCTTGAACACTTTCTTTTGACCTTGAAGAAGCTTGCTTTGAAGACTTGAACACTTGATTTATTGATGCCAAATGGAACCAAGATTTAGCTAAGAAATAGGATAGGAAAAGGACACGAAAAATGGGGTCTTTTGTAGGGGGTTTTAGGTTGTTTTATGGTATTTTTGGGGTAGTATGAGTTTAGGCTTCTTGTGGTGTTTTGGATGGATATGTCTTCAGGCAAAGAAAAGGGTTTGGGACAAGAGTAGAATGAGTATAAGAATGGTATTAGAGAAAAGATGTAAGAAAGATGAAGTTTAAGAGAAAAGAGATAAAAGTAGAGTTTTGGTATGAAGATGTTTTGTTACAAGTGTTCTACCTCGAGGTATTTATAGGCATTAGGATGCTTTATGGGAGGACGTATGTGCATGAACCTGCTTGCATTGGATTCATCGAAGTAATGGCCGATAGGCCTTTAGGAGGGAAGAACCACATGTATCCTGTGGTCAACAGTGTGTCGGGGCATGAATCTGGGTGTGAATGGTTGGCGACTGACCGGACTTGGAGGGGAGGATGAATCTGCCCTGGTCCATACATTACGTGGTCGGTAGTGTGTGAAGACATTAATTTCCGATCGGACTTCAAGCTCGTTCCATGCATGCATTCAAGCCTAGTTCACACCTTGGACGGTGTGTGTAACTGTGTCTAAATCTTGTGCATGTTTTTTGCTTAAAAATCTTGTACGATAATGCTTTCATGAAGGCTCGAACTTGACACCTCTTGGAAGTTCACGCATGTTACCTTTCCGTAGCCCATGCATGGCATGCTGGCTAGCGTTTTGTGACCTTTTTTACGTAAAAGTTGTGTATGCTTAGGTTGAGTGTAACACCCCAAAATTTGATCATTTCTTAATTATAATTATTTGCTAAATAAGCTATAATGTAGTTTAGAAAACCTATTCAAATTTTTGACCAAAATTTATTAAGATTATGAAAGAACCCTAGAGAGGGGGGTGAATAGGGTTATGAAATTTTCTACACAATATAAACACTTAGTAAATGACATTAGGTCTTAATCTGATTTAGATTAAGATTCAATTTGATAATTCAAAATAAATAAAGGACAATAAGTAAGTACTGAATAACCTCCTTTATTTCAATGGAACATAATGCGAGTAAGCAAGCTAAGGTAAATGTCCTTAAGTTTACAGAAAGAAGAAGTGCTTTGTAGAAGGCACTTCGAAATTGTGCTGGAAAAACACCCACCAATCTCAAACTTGGTGTAAACACAGATCGATCCTAAGTCCTTCTAGGAATCGATTACAAGAGTACAAACCAAATCCTAATTCCGTTAAGGAATCGATTACACTCAATCAAATTCTCACTAAACACAGTTTTCTCACTCGAAAAGAAAACTCAAGCAAAACACAAAACTCTCTTCTTGTTTTGAACACCCGATTTATTCTGTGGAATCGTTGGAGTCTTCAATAGATGAGTTGTTTTCTTATAGATGTTTTCGCAAACACAGTAGAGAGCCGTTAAAGATTTTTTGATTCTTTCCTTCTTTGCGATTTGGGCTTCCTTCCATCTTTTGCTCCGATGTTTTCCTTTCTGAGAGTTTGTCTGGATATCAAAATCGAATATTCTTCACGATTCTTTGATTGATCACATCCTACAAAACAAGTAATTGCAATCAATTAGTCTGGTTAGAAAAAGGGTAGAAATCAGACTTATCAGTTCCAGAAAAACTTCTCTGTCATTTGTCTTTCACTTTAAAACTCAGAACTTCACAGTGAGCGTCCTGATATTTTGGCATGAGGCTTCCTTGAATGACCTTGCTGATTGATTAGGCCAATGGCCTTTATCATGCACTAGTTAATGACCTTTACACGGACGTGGTTTCTTCAATCTCCCCCTTTTTGAGTGAAAGACAAAACTATATATGACGATTACGTAGCATAGGTATATCAAGTAAACATAATTATATCAAGTAGACATAACTGATGGTCATCATGCATAGTAGATATTGTTTTTTTTTATAGACCGCAGAACGTAACAGCAGGAACCACAAAAGTCATCTCCCCCTTTTTGGCTTTCACCAGAAAGGAAACGGGAGGAATGTTTGGCAAAACAAAAAATAGTTTTTTAAAAAAAAAACAGGGAAAGTAGGTAGAGTTTTAGGATTGAGGGTCATTGAGGACAGGGTCATCTTGGACGGGAGTTGGAGCAGGCGTCTCTTTGGAATCCTTCTAATGATTGAGAATAAGGTCCTTCAGATCAGCGGTTGCATTGATGAGATCGGTCCGTACTGCATGGAGGGCCTTGACTTCATCCTTGAGAGTCTGCACTTCCTTCTAAAGGCTGGAGATCTGAGCTTGGAGAGAGAGGTGAACGTCCTTTGCTGCTGCTACCGAGGTAGATGCCTCAACAACCTTAATCTCATCGGTATGGAGCCATGAGCCATTTTGCTGTTGTTGGTATCCAAGGTTGAGAAGCAGAGAGAGGCCAATGGTGGGCAAATTCAAGGAGGATTGTTCAGCACCATCGAGGGGGGACTCGACAGGCTTGAAACACTTTGGTAAGCAGATTTCCATATGCAAGAGGCCCAGAAGTTGAACTAGCAGTGCGAATAATGTGTTGAATGACCTTTTCCCTGAGTTCAGGATGGTGGCCAGTAAGGACATTCAAGAGAAGGGCGCAGGCTTCATTAATGGTTTCTTTGTTTGTGCCTCTATGAAGGATGGTGCGCACGATGGTGTAGTAGAGAAACCTAGCTTCTGAGGTGAGGCTCGTGTATTGGGTGTTTTTGAGCTCAGAAGGTCGAGCAAATTGCCGACGCAATTCTTGCTTTAGATCGGAAGGTAGAGAGATAAAGGGGGTTTGGTGGGATCATAGGAGAGACTTAAGATATGTTCGATTTGGTTTGGGGAGAGAAAAATATCAACACCGGCAACAGAAGTTTGCAAAGATCGACTCGACACTGAGACAAGATTTGCATAGAATTAAAGGACAGGGAATGGATAGATTACTGGTTCACAAGTAAAGAAGGATGAGCAACCTAGATCCTTGAGGAGAGCAAAGGATGGAAAAACTTGCATGAGTGAGTCGAGGTCGACATTTTCGCAACAGAGAATCAACCGGTTTGCCAGATTTTCAAGCTTCTACTCTCGAGGAGAGCTAGAGTGGTTAAAGGTTAAGGAATGATGACTGGCTCCGAAGAGGAGGAATATGAGTGAGTTGAGTCAACTGGACTGGGTGAGTTTTTGTGAGATTGGAGTCGTTTTGCAACTCTAGAGGGGGGGGGGGGAGGAGCAGTGGATTTTTGGGCTGGTCTCTTCTTCATGGTGAAAATGGGGACTGAAAAGATGGAGAGTGGGGACGATTGTTAGGACAAGAAAGTGAAGGTGGTGATGGTGATGGAGGCAGGAAGGTGAGGCAGAGATTAAATAGAGGAAAGAGGTGGAAGGATAGACGGTCTATAGAATGAAGGGAGATAATTATGGCAGGTGGGAGGTTGACGTATGGAAAAGGGAAGTGAGGAATTGAAAGGGGTGGGTGTGAAGGTTAATGAGATGGGACATATTGGATGAAAAGATCTGAAATATTTTGAAAAAGGAGAGATTGCGTTGAAAAGGGCAACTGCATTTTGCTTCTTTGATTGCCAGGATATCAATGATAGTCCTAGCATTTGGCATCCTGCAAAGGTGCTTTTGCGGTCAGTTCTAGATCCAGGAAAGTCTACATCTGTATACCCAGTGAGATGAAGGGGGTTGTTGCTAGGATACCATAGTCCAAGGTCCTCGGTACCGGCAAGATATCTCAATATCCTTTTTAACGACAATCAAGTGAGATTATTTGGGAGCACTTTGAAACCGAGCACATAAACACACACTAAACATAATATCAGGACGACTCGTTGTTAGGTAAAGAAGAGATCCAATCATACCTCTGTAGTGTTTGTCAGGAATTACCTTACCATTTGAATCATGGTCAAATTTTAGGGTGGAGGACATTGGGGTGCTGCAGTGCTTGGTTGTTTCCAGACCATATCTTTTCAAGAGTTCTTTCACATACTGTGGACATTTTTCCTCGTCGTTCGGGCTTCTGAACGTCTACGTTGGATTGGGGTGTGATTCGGTGATTTGTGCTGGGGTTTAACCTTTAAAAACTCTTTAAGGAAATCAACCTTACATTTCATGAATAATGTTTTGTAAAATCACTTTCCCTTTACTTGTGCATTTTATGAGTCATGGAATTAAACTTTTAAGAGTGAACATCCACTTGTTCCTAACTCTTCTAAATTTATCCAATTTGCTCATTCAAATGTTAGATTCGGAAGACAGTGATTTATGCAAGTATTATTTAGAAATATAAGAAGGAAAACCCTAAAGTGCATCGATACATTGTAAAACCATGTTAACCATAGTTTATCCAATCCTCGATGTGATTTAGTTCGAAATGGGAGTCGCCACCCGACTTTTTAAGGGAAAAAGCCAAGACAAAACCAAAAGAAAGAAAGAAAGAAAGAAAGACTCCGCCTGCGAAACCGAAGAATGGATTCGGGGGTAAGGCTACGAACTCGAAAAGTAAACTTTAAGAGTTCGCCTTTCACAAAAGAAAATACTCTACTAAAAGTTTAAAATGTACTTTTGATAAAGTTTGGAAAGAAATTGAAGGAATACTTTATAGAATTATTTCATTGAATCATGCAACAAGAATGAAATATACAAAATAAAGAAGGTACAAATATACACAATACAAAAGAGAAGAACATTTAGAAGCTTACATTGCTACTTTGTCGGGAAAAGCCTTGCCTAACCTTTAGATGCATGTTGAATGCTCTTTGATGCCTTAAAACCTTCCTCTCCAAGTGCTAAAAGGATGATGGAAAAAAGGTGATAAAAGATAATAAGAAGAAGGTGTAGAAATAGGGGGGTAAGAAGGCTTTTTTGTAGTTTTGATTGTGTTTAGGTTAGGGTTTTTTGTGGAGTTTGGGATGGATAAAGGTAGGGTATGTATTTAGGCTTTTTGTGATGGAAGAATGGTGAAGACTATGGTAGGATAGATGATGGTAAGAATAAGAGATGAATATGAGATGAGAAGTATAAGGAGTAGAGATATTATGAGAGAGATTAGAGAGTGAGTAGAGAGGGATAGACGATGAGTGAATTGGTGAGTGAGGATTGAGTGAGTTTATCTTTAGGAGAGGAGGTATTTATAGGCTAAGGAGGAGGAAGGCATGCATGCACATACATGCACTCACCTCGTAGCCTCCGGATTATCACAGACCACTAGGGCAATAGGGGGGGATGTCTACTGTGGACGATAGCACGTGGTCAATTGACCACGTGTGGGCGGAGCTGTCAAGGCCGACCGACCTTCATGCAGGGGGGATGGACCCCTCCTCGTCCATGTATTCATAGACGGTGGAGTGTGAAGAGAGATTGCCTGGGGAAGCTTCTATTCACACTAAACGGAGAGTGTATATTATTTTGCTAGCTTTTGAGGTGTTTTTGAGTGCTTTTTTGTGAGAGTTTGAACTTGACACCTCTTGGCACGCAACTCGCATGGCTTGCATGGCTTGGCTTGGCTTCCCTTTTCTAATTTCCTAACTTTCTAACTAAAAGATACATAAAAAGGAAGTAACAAAATTACATTAAAAAGTGTACAAAAGTTATGCTAAAATCTAGCTTATCGGCCGACCTCTCTTTCTTTATTTTTGCTTTGTTATATATAGATATGCTATATATTTGTGTACCAAAATCCGGTGTCAATAGAGAGCCCCCACTTTGATTGAGTCCCAAGATAGGACGAGAATCAAAGTAGTCTTGATTTGATGGACACCGGTTGGGATATGACTTTGGAGTTCTGATGAATTTAAATTTTTGATCCGGAAAACTTACCTCGGATAGCGGCAACACAACCATTGGGACTTGTTCTCTTTTGGGGAATGGACAATTTGATCTTTGAAAAGAACTCTCTTCTTGTTGGGCATGCTTTGGTGTTCGGTCATGCACGACTTTGGGAAGATGCATGCCATTGGGAAGATGACAAAGGAGGAAGAAGACAAGAGCTCTTCTTTTCCAAGGCCGACTGGCTAGGCTTGGAAAGGAATCTTTTCAACTCGTACAATGCAGCTTTTGCAGGCCATGCAGGACACCATTCAACCCAATAATTGATGTTGGTCTTGGAGGTCGATCGACCTTTAGCTGGGGCCAATGGTGAGCTGACACGTGGCGGCAGGGGCTCACTCAATTTTTCCTATAAATGGAGGTTGAAACTCGGCACTCCACAATACTTCATATTCGAGCTCTTCTTCTTATCTTGGCTCTTATTCTCTCTCTAGAAAATCTTTTGGTTTTTTGAACTTTATTGCCAGAGGATGAATTTCTTTCGGAGGGGTCGTAGACGTGCTACTCAACCGGCGGTTCAAGAGCATCCGTAAGCGAGGACGGCGCAACGAGAATATCCTAACAGGGATTTTACTCCGGACAAGTTGGTCTTTCGCCAAGATGAGCACGCATGGTTTTTTCGTTCTCATGACTCAGTATGCACCTTACATAGCATGTTTCATTTTTGCAACCATTTTGCATGCTATTTATTGTATTACTTTAAGTTGGATTTTAAAGCAACCTTAGTTACTTTGAATTTTGCTTGAAGTACTTTGCACCTTAGATTCTTCTATTGACCCCATTGTTGGAAGACTCTTTTAAGGCATTCGGGAGTATTCAAGGTGTAATAACCTTATCCTTCCATGCAAAGGCGGGTACATTTTATTCGGGCACTGTGAGGGATGTTGGCTGTTTAAACCCAATTTTGTTTCTAAATAACGCCTTAATTCTTAGGCTTTTGACTCGTTTCGTGTTTATTTTCATCGCTTTTTAGTATGTTTTTGGTTATTTTATAGGTTTTGGCGTTTTACACAAAAACGAGATAAAACGGGCCATTTTAGAGCCTTTTTGGTGATTTCCCGAGCCGAGCCGGACCGAGAGCCGAGGCGGATTTGACCAGAGACCACTTTCCCTTCATTTGGTGCAAATCAGTGGGGTAACACCCGCAACGATCCTCGTAGTGGGCGTTACATGCCTTGGAAAGAAGGAAGAAACAAAGGGAAGAAAAGAGTAGGGTAGCACCAGCTACCCTAATGGTCGCGCCCGCTACCACTGTTGGGCCGAGGAAGACCGCACCTACGGTCATCCGGACCGCACCTACGATCACACGAAGGAGGAAATCACCCAGCGTTTTTCGCTGGTCGCGCCCGCGACGGGGGATGGTCGCGCCCGCGACCCCCCCCGCTGCTGTGCGATTCTTCGGGCCTTAAACGACGCGTTTTACTCAACTGTTTTCACTTGTACAAATAGCTCCTAGGTTGCGTTTTCAAGGGGGGCATCTAGGGATAGACTTGGACATTTTTCCAGCTTGTAATTAGTGGATTTTAGAGAGAGTTTAGTGAGAGATTAACCTAGGGTTTGTGGTGTTTGTGAAGATTTGGAGATTCAAACAATTGAAAGATTGTTGAATCATCTTTTATTGCTTTCTCTTGTTCATCTACAGCATTTTGATAAGTATTCTCTTCCCTTAACTCTTTTATTAATTACTTTGCTAATTACTTTCTTGTTTGTTTAATTGTTTTGCTTGTTATTTCATTATCTTGCGTGTTTATGGTTGTTTGATGTTAGAAATCATGTTTAGGGTTGGTTTGGAAGTTGTTAGCATAGTTTTTATCATGATTAGTGGCTAGAAACCCTATGGGATAGGGGGTAATTAAGGGTGTGAATGGGCGATTAGGTTTGGGTTAGCAATATTAGTGGGTAATTAGTTGGGAAATCAATTTCCCACTCCTTTCCATCCCTCAAGTGGGATGTATTTGGGTTCGAAAGCTCCCGAATACATCCAACACTTGTGTTGGAAGGTTGGAATCGGGATAGTTAGTACTCTACTCACGGAAGTGAATAGAGGATAACTAGGGAATTCCGTTCCATTAACCCGCCGGGTCCGTGGTGGACTTTGGGGAAGTTAATCCGGACTATCCTCGAAAGAGGAAGCTCGATGGGTATTTTCTAATGGAATTGCCACTTGATTCTCCCTCCTTATTATTAATTCTCTGGTTGCAAAACCCATTTCCTCATTCCCGTTTGCATCCCGAAAAGCCTCCGAAGCCCATTTCCTTTCATTGACCGACCTTAGCTTTGTTTCTCGCTTTGTGACCCCTTTCAACCGATATCCTTACCTTAACAGTCTCATCACGACCATTGACTTAGTTTCTATGACCAAGGCCGCCAGCTCCTTGAGAGAGAACGATAAAACCGAGGTCTTACAAAACCACGCTTTACACAAAATGACGCCGTTGCCGGGGAGCCAGCGCCCCTAGTTTTAGTTTCTTGGTTCTTGGTTATTTGAGTTTGCTTTCACGCTAGAAATCAGTTTGTGTCAATCGAAATGAATTTGATGCTTTTTCATTTTTGGTAGCAGTCTTCGCGTTCGAATGGGTGCAGCTGAAGCTGGTTTACCTCGTACCCTTCTATCATATGTTGTTCCATCATTGGGTACGGGAGGTAATCCTATTACATTACCACCATTACTACCCGATGTTGTGTTCGAGTTTAAACCGCACTTACTTGAAGTCTTCGCAAGAAACCTGTTTTGTGGGGACGATACTGCTGAAAGTCCCATTGCTCATATTGATAAGTTCTAAGACTGGATTAACTTTATACACATTCCAAGGATATCATCAGAATATTTGAAGTTGAAATTCTTTCCTCTCACTCTTGCGGGGAAAGCGAAGATATGGCTACAAACATGTCCACCTGGTTTTATTCTTCATGGGAGGCACTCAAAGGAGATTTTCTTCATCGTTTCTTTCCGGCGGAGAAGACACACCGACTTCGAGCAGAAATTTTGAGTTTCAAGCAAGATCCGGGAGAGAGTCTTTTCTACGCTTGGGGGAGATTTAAGAGTCTTCAACGACAGTGCCCTCATCATAATTTACCGGATTGGATGTTGCTTCAACATTTCTATCATAGGCTCCGTGGTCCTCTTAGAGAATCTATTGATAATGCGTCCGAAGGGATGTTTTTGAAGAAGACTGTGGAAGAGGCCAATATTTTCTTACATGAGCTATCACAACACGCTCTTCATTGGGGGAGTGGCCAAAGTTCAGGAGACGGAGGCAATTTTTTGGAGGATAACCCGGTTATAAAGTTTCTTTTGTCCACCGTTTGTGAAATGCAAAAAGAGAAGTCGAATGCGGAGGTTTCAAATCAGTTGAGAACTGCCCAAGTAATGCAATCTTTTGCATCCACTTCTATTCCGAATGTTCATACTTGTGAGTTTTGCTATGGTCCACATCCTACCCAACAATGTGCAAAAATTCAACAATTGGTGCAAGTGAATGCTATCCATTCTCCCTACGACAACCAAGATCCTTTTCACATCACTAACCATCACCCTTCTACTTCTCAACCCCATGAACATCACTCATTTATTCAAGAAGAATCCTTCCATCAAACCAAACAAGATATTTCACAACCCTAAATTTCTTCACCACCCTAAGAATCCTCGATTGAGTTGATGCTTAAGCAAATGATGGAGAATCAAGAGAGAGATCGAGCTTACATCCGAAGTCTCGAACTTCAAATAGCTCAAGTCAACCAACCTCAATCTATGCCTATCCAACCTCAACGTGTTCAAGAGGTGGAGTTGAATGCTATTACTTTGCGGAGTGGAAAACAAGTTGAGGGACCCAAGTTGGTAGAGGAAGAACCTTTTAGAGAGAATGAGGGAGATGATGAAAATATAATTGAGAGAGAAGATATGGAGGTTGAGCAATCCGACGATGAGGTAAATGAGGATATTGTTGTGATGGAGTAGCCTAATGATGAGGTGAAAGATGATTTGGTGAAACCGAAAGAGATTGACAAGGAGAATGATCTTGATCAACCCACGGGGAAGTTGAAACCATATCGACCTCCAGTTCCATTTCCCGGAAGATTGGTTCAACAAAAGAATGATGAGAAATTTTCCAAGTTTATTTTGATGATGAAGAAACTTCAAGTTAATATACCATTTCTAGAGGCCATGTCGGAGGTCCCTTCATTTAAGAAACATCTCAAGGACCTTTTGACAAACAAGAGAAGAATCAAGAAGTCATCTACTGTTCATCTCACGGTTAGTTGCAATGCTATAATGGGAAGCAAGACTCCCGAGAAACTAGCCGATCCCGGTAGTTTCTCTATTCCTTGTTTAATTGGTGATATGAGGATTGATAATGCATTATGTGATTTGGGGCAAGTGTGAGTGTCATGCCACACTCTATATGTAAGAAGTTGAACCTTGATGACTTGACCCCTACAACTATCAACTTACAACTCGCATACCGAAGTGTTAGGAAGCCTTTGGGAATATTAGAAGACATCTCGGTTCAAGTGGGAAGTTTCCTTATCCCTTGTGACTTCGTTATTTTGGAGATGGATGAGGATAGGAGAAGTCCCATTATTCTTGGTCGAGCCTTTTTGGCTACCGCAGGAGCTACCATAGATGTGAAAAGAGGCCGTTTGTCTCTTCATATGGGTAGAGATCATATTGATTTTGACATTGACCCTTCAAGAATGAAATCCCACAAAGAATCTCATTTCAAGGCCAATGCAGTGGTAGGCATCTTGGATGAGCCCCAAAAGGAGTCTTATTTCCTTGAAGTTGAGCCCGATGATTGGGGAGAAATCAAATATCTAAGGGCTTCACATCAAATTTCAAGTGAATTTGAAGATATCTACCATGATCATCCTCTTAAGATCATTCCATGGAGGAAGGAGATTTCTTTGAGTGAGACCTATGTTGAGTGCAACAAAGACAATGATTTGATTTTCAAAGGTCCCAGGCCCGGTAAACCACCAAACACCAAATTGAAGTTACTTTCTACTTCTATCTCTTCATGGCCTACTAAGCTTTTAAGGAAGCGAGCTCCATTTTTGCCTAAGGCTAGGAAGTGTTGGAAGAGAAGAAGGAAGCGTTGGTGGGGGAAGCCAAAGAAAATGCTACTCGGATATCCTAGGCGGATGATTAGACCATCGGAAGAGTATCCCATGTCAATCACAACTCTTTTTGAGAATCGTTGGAAAAAGAGCAAGAAGAATTGGTGGAAAAGATTGATGAGGTTTTTGGGTTGTGTCCCAAGGATTCCAAGAATCAAGTAAGTAATTAGGTCAAGCTAGGGACCTAAAACTAGCGCTCTATGGGAGGCACCCCATAATTTTGAGTTTCTTAATTCAAAGTTTCCATTTTTTGCATTTTTCTAATTTTATTTCTTTTTCTTCTTTTTAATTTTTCCTTTAAAATTTCTTTAGGTTTTTCTATTTTTCTTGTCTTTTTGTTTTTCTTTATTTCTTTCTCTTGTAATTTGAGGTATTAGTTTTAGGTTTAAAATAAAAAGCTTGAAAAAAAGAAAAAAAAGGGAGAGAAAAATGATGAAAAAAAATAGAAAAAAATACAAAAAGTTGGAGTTGAAAAATAATAATAAGAAAATTTTGAAGTTGGAGTGAAAGAAGTAAGTGCGAGTGTTTTTGAAAAAGAATATGAGTGATTAGGAGAGTTTGAAAATTAGAAAATTGTTGGATTGAATGTGAGGAAGCATGGGGAAAATGCGTGTTGCAGTATGGAAGTTTTTAGAAGTTGGTTTTTGTTGGAATTGTTTTGGGAGGAATTGACAGTACAACAGCAAGTAGCAGGTGCTACCTTAGTCGTAGCAGCCGCTACACACCAAGTGACAGCAGTAGCAGTGTACGCTCCAGGAGATGACCGCAGCTGCGGTGAACGAAGACCGCGCCTACGGTTGCACGAGCAACGCGCAGCAACTCCTCCAGTCTCCGCAATGTCGCGGCCGTGACCTGCATCGTGTCGTGATTTCCCAACACCGCGAAAGACGCCAAGACGCGCACTCGGCCCGGCCAAGTAACGCCGCGATGCGGTCGCGCCGGCACTGCACTATCGTGAAATATTTTTGCCCAAATTCTTGACTTTTCTCACTTCTCTCATTTCCTTTCTCACTCAAACTCAACTCTATCCCTCTCTTCAAGCCCTGAACTTGCGAACAACACTCACCCACACCCTTCAATCCCTCTCAATTATCAATTCGACCCACATCTCTCCCCATTTTCGAACCTAACCCTAATTCTTCTCCATTTTTACGAAAATTTGTTGCTGGGACTCAAGCTTTTGCCCAGATTCTGCCCTAGCATATGAGTTTGTTCTAGTCCTTGTTCTTTACAGCTAAGTGAGGTATCTATTGTGTAAATTATGCGAAATCCCTTCCCCTCTCATCCATATCTAATTCGTTCGTCATTATTGCTGAGTTAGGATTAGATTTTGTCAATTTTCACACATGTTCTACTTCACTATGTGGTGGATCGAATGCTATGACCTTGAATTGATGCCTTGTGAGAATAGTTTTGTGCAAAATTCTTCCCTTTCTCACCTAATTTTGGATTGATCATCATTAATGTTGAGTTAGGGATCGATTTTGTCAATTTTCTGTGCATAATCTAGCCTTGCTGTGTGATAAATTCGAATGGTGAGGTCTTATATGGTGTTTGTGTGAGTAATTGTTGCCGTTCATCTATGAAACACACACTCGTTCTTGCTGCATTGGATTCGCTTGCCGATTCTTGCTAATTTAGGGCTAAGGTTTGTCGATTTTTGCACATAATCTCACCTTGTTGTGTGCTGGGTTTGAATGCTTTGTTCTTGCTCAGTGTTGTGTATGATGGGCTGTTATTATTCATCTGTTGAACACACATACACCGATTGCACTAAGAGTTTGTCGATTTTCACGCACACTTGCACTATCAGTAGGCTGCTTTTGTGCTTCCTATGTTCTATTTGTGTGTGCTGAGTTCGAGTGTTTCATTCTTGCATTAGTGTGTTGTGTGATTAGCTGTTGTTTTTCATGAGCAAGATCTGATCCTCCTGGCCGAATTCGTGTTCAACTGCTCCATTACTTCATCATTGGTTGGGTCGGTCATGAGAGATGTTTCACCCTCAATTCCCGCCTCAAACTAGTGACATTCGGGGTTGAGGTTAGTTAGTGTCCATGTGAATATTGTGAATAGTTTGTCTTTTCTTTAACTTTTAGTCTCTAGTGTCTTGTTTTGTTTTTGTTTTTGTTCTTTTTATTTCATGCATGCGAGCATTCACACTTAATATGTTTTTCTTGTTTATTCCTAACCCAAGTGTAATGTTTTCCTGGATCGCGGATTGGTTCTGTTCTTTAATTGAAGACTTCGAGGTAACCTCTTTCCGCATTCTTTGAATGTGTGTATATTGATCCATGTTGCATGCTTGATTTTTCTTTTGGGTGGCGAACCCCTTTGAGTGTTTATTGGGATTATATTGCTGTTGGAGCCGTGTGGGCTCGGGTCGCCACCACTTTCATGTGCTAGTTGTTCTTGTTTGTTTGTTTTTGTAGGTTCTGTACCCTTTACATGTGACACCTTCCCACAATGAGGACATTGTGGCGTTGTAAGTGTGTGGGGGAGATATTATGTTTCAAGGGTAGATCACCTAGCATTTTTGTTTTTGTTTTCTAGTTTTTGCCTAAAATCTGAAAAAATTTTGTGTGAAAAAGGAGAAAAAAGGGAGTGAAACTTTAAAAGTTTTCTTTCGTTTTCGTTTTTGCTTTAATTCTTGGGTCTTGTTGTCGAAATTGAGAAGCCGTTCTTAAACTTCTTAAAAGAAACCAGTCTGAGCGTTTTCGACCCTTCGCAGATTTCCTTCATTGAGTGTCTAGTGAGACCCCCGATTCCTTTCACGTTCTGGTTGAAACCGGGAGATTCTAGGGGTTTGTGTCCGAGCTTGTTCTTCTTTCCCGTTTAGCAAAAGGAAAAGCAAAGTCAAAAAGAAAGAAAAAGAAAGCAAAGCTACAATAACCGGATTAAGTGGGGCGTGTCGCTGAATGACATCAACCACCATACACTTAGCCAACCTACACGGGCCCGGTATTAGCAGTACGACGCCATTACCCATTAAGCTCCTCCTATAGTGAATTCTCAACGGAGGTGTGTATGGAAAAGACTGTATTGGGAGGGTAAACCTCGAATTATGGGCTGTCAAATTCCCGAAAGTAAGGCTAGTACCGACCTTTAAAAAGTAAAAAAAAAAAAGGAAAAAAAAACGAAAAGAGAATTTGGTTGGGAATACCCAACCCCAAAAAGAAAAGTTTAAGCGTTAATAAAGTGTGGGGCCTCTCCTTGCATCACATGTGGCCCTCACCAAGCCAAGGGCGACCAAATGCGGGGAAGGGCAACTCTTTTCTTTCCTTGTTCGTTTCGTTGTTTTTTGAGCTCGGGCATGAGTCCTTGGAGTCTTTTGGATTCGGTTAGAACCCACTAGCACTTATGCACATGGGGTTTTGCTTGGCATTAGGTGTAGGAAATCGAAAATCTCAAAGACTGACTTCTGCTTGGGATAGGGGATTGTGAGATGCTCATAACGGTTCCTTTTGGAGGTTTAATAACGTTTTCCTGATTTAGATTTCGAGATCCTTTGAATCGAAGCTTTTGTTTCTCTTTCCTTTTGTTTTCTTCGATTTTGTTTACACTTTCCCGCTCTCCTTTCTCTTTGGCTTTTGTGGGTGTACTAAAAACCCTCACGAGTCTATCTCGTCCACCGGGCTGCTGGGGGGTTCAAAGTGCTTGGTGCATACGCTAAATGCACTCGTTTCCTCCCACGACAGAGGAATTGGTGTTTAGTTTCTATTTGTTTTTGTTTGTTTTGCTCGGGATGAGAAAAAGTTAAAGTGTGGGGGGTGTTTAGACCTAATTTTGTGTCTAAATAACCCCTTAATTCTTTGGCTTTTGACTAGTTTCGTGTTTATTTTCATGGCTTTTTAGTATGTTTTGGTTATTTTGTAGGTTTTGGCGTTTTACACAAAAACAAGATAAAACGGGCCGTTTTAGAGCCTTTTTAGTAATTTTCCGAGCCGAGCCGGACCGAGAGCCGAGGTGGAGTTGACCCGAGACCACTTTCCCTTCATTTGGTGCAAATCAGTGGTGTAACACCCGCTACGATCCTCGTAACGGGCGTTACATGCCTTGGAAAGAAGGAAGAAACAAAGGGAAGAAAAGAGTAGGGTAGCGCCCGCTACCCTAATGGTCGCGCCCGCTAACACCGTTGGGTCGAGGAAGACCGCACCTACGGTCATCCGGACCGCAGCTACGATTGCACGAAGGAGGAAATCGCCCAACGTTTTTCGTTGGTCGCGCCCGCGACCCCCCTGCTGTTGTGCGATTCTTCGGGCCTTAAACGCCGCGTTTCACTCAGCTGTTTTCACTTGTATAAATAGCTCCTAGGCTGCGTTTTTAAGAGGGGCATATAGGGATAGACTTGGACATTTTTCTAGCTTGTAATTAGTGGATTTTAGAGAGAGTTTAGTGAGAGATTAACCTAGGGTTTGTGGTGTTTGTCAAGATTTGGAGATTCAAACAATTGAAAGATTGTTGGATCATCTTTTATTGCTTTCTCTTGTTCATCTACAACATTTTGATAAGTATTCTCTTCCCTTAACTCTTATATTAATTATTTTGCTAATTACTTTCTTGTTTGTTTAATTGTTTTGCTTGTTATTTCATTATCTTGCTTGTTTATGGTTGTTTGATGTTAGAAATCATGTTTAGGGTTGGTTTGGATGTTTTTAGCATAGTTTTTATCATGATTAGTGGGTAGAAACCCTATGGGTTAGGGGGTAATTAAGGGTTGTGAATGGGCCATTAAGTTTGGGTTAGCAATATTAGTGGGTTATTAGTTGGGAAATCAATTTCCCACTCCTTTCCATCCCACAAGTGGGATGTATTTGGGTTCGAAAGCTCCCGAATACATCCAACACTTGTGTTGGAAGGTTGGAATTGGGATAGTTAGTACTCTACTCACGGAAGTGAATAGAGGCTAACTAGGGAATTCCGTTCCATTAACCCTCCGGGTCCGTGGTGGACTTTGGGGAAGTTAATCCAGACTATCCTCGAAAGAGGAAGCTCGGTGGGTATTTTCTAACGGAATTGCCACTTGATTCTCCCTCCTTATTATTCTCTGGTTGCAAAAACCCATTTCCTCATTCTTGTTTGCATCCCGAAAAGCCTTCGAAGCCCATTTCCTTCTCTTGACCGACCTTAGCTTTGTATCTCGCTTTGTGACCCCTTTCAACCGATATCCTTACCTTAGCAATCTCATCCCAACCATTAACTTAGTTTCTATGACCAAGGCCGCCAGCTCCCTGAGAGAGAACGACAAAACCGACGTCTTAAGAAACCACGCTTGACACTGGCTTTGGCCCTTTTCTGGATTGCTTGAGGGCATGGAGGATTCGCAGCAAGAGAACCTATGGTCAGGCTATCGTGGAGCGTTTCTGGGATACCACGAACTCGTTCCACCTCCCCATTGGCGAGATGATGCTTACCCTTTTTAATTTTGTGATGATTACAGGTCTTAGCTGGGGTGGCCAGTTGATGGAGTTTCGAAAGGATGTCGACCCTCGCGTTTATGCACTTTTGCTGCCTGTTACTGCGTTAGCGGGACGAATTGGCGGCCTGCTGGACACGCATCTGGTGGCTGTTTATTTTGTTGGTGCATTTTATCAATGCAATAATTTTTACAAACCGTGAAGATACAATTACTCTCTCCTGGGCACACCACCTTCTGAATTTTGGTGAGGTGAGATTATTCAACTAGGCAGTTGCTGCTTACGCCCATTTGGTCAGGGGGATGCGAGTTGCCTGCCGACCTACCGGTTGTGATACAGTGGCACGCACGAGGGCGACATAGGCTAAGAAGCTCAACCTAGGGGGAAGCCTTTGGCGAGTCTTGGAGGTATGCTCCAAGTCTTTTCTTTTAGAAATTAGTGATTTGCAAATTTGTTCTTTACTAAGAACCTTCCCTGGTGTGTAGGTGTGGGTTTTGGCCTATTTTCTCCCTGCAAATGGTGGGATCAACAACGGCGATCTGCGCGTTCCAGCAGCTCGGCGATGGGCAGAAGCATCAGGCTACCATCGACCAAAATTTCATTTCAAGGACTTGAATGGCCATAGGAGGATTATTGACAGTCTTAGGCCGGTATGTCTCGCTTTTCTCCTTCTTCCTTTTCCTTGAGCTATTCATGACAATGCTTTTCGCAGAAGGACATTGTCTGTTTTCCATGGAACGGATATAGCTCTGAGGGTCTTCCTAATGATCATGAAGTGTTGCGGTTCTTCGATGCGAACCCAGTAAGTCGCATATTTGACCATCTTTTATCATGCAACATCGATTCTCATTGACCTTTCCCTTATGTAGCAAGCATATGCCCATATCTCTGTTCTGTTAAGGGAAGGCATCATGGCCCGGGAGTTCATTGATCAGAACTTCGAGAATGGCCAATATCGGGGTCCGATGCAGGCTGCTGCTGATGAAGATGATGAAGCTCACTCCCATGTGAGCTTGCCATGTTCTGGGAGCTCGTCAAGACGTCGTCCTCGCCATTCTTCAGTAGGAGAAACAGGTAGCCGAGGTTTTCGTGGAGATCCAGGGGCAGGACCATCTAGGCGTAGGGAACAACATATAATGAGCGTGCCACGGGATCCCTATGCCAGCTCTTCGCGGCGAAGGTCTCATGATATCCCAGAGTTCATGGTGGAGGACTGTTTGGAATCTAGTGGATTCCAAGGTTCAATAGGTAGAGTGCCTAGTCCATGGTCGCCTCAATATCATGCTCAATCCATTGTTCCTTAGAGTCAGCCCCCTGGCTTCAGCCGGGACTGTCTAGACTCTGGTTTCCAAGGTATGCCTTCTAGCAAATTCTTGTCCGGTCCTTCTGGTGCTCGAGATGAATCACAGTTGGACTCTTTCGCTGACGCGACTGTCAGGAGCATATTTGGCAGCGACAGATTTGGTGGGAACTACTAGGCATTGCGGCAAGGCTTTCTTTACCTCTTGTTGCGTGTTTTTTATTTTTATTTTTTTTGCGATGCACAAGAAAAGCCATATAATAAATAAAGCAGTTAAATGCAATCAGGCCGACTCATTGTTATGTGATTTCGACTCTCTAATGATGCGACATGCAAGCTCCCAATTTTTATTTATTTTAGGTCAACCTCCGACTGTTTACAGGAAAGAAATAAAAGGAAAAGATAATGTAAAAAAGAAATTACAATTTCCTAAACTAAGGAAAATAAAATTACTTTTTCACACAAAAAAGGGAAAAAAAAACAAAAACAAAACACGTAGCAAACAGTGTTTTCTGCATGGGTGCATGCACGTAGGGGTGTGAACTCACAAACGAGTTCATCCCCTTTTCCTGGTGGCCGGCCAGCCTTCACACGGTGACAAACACCGTGGCTCACTCGAATACGTGTTACCAGAGGTTGTGTACATCCCCTTTGATCTGGTTGAATAACCATGTACTGGGTCGAACCGAGGCTATGTAAGCATGCCTTGTTGTTGAGAATTCACCACATTCTCATCTCCTCTCAACCTTCCTCATTTCAATCATGGCTTTCGAAAGAAAACTCAACTCATGGATGAACACCCTCACCAAACTCGAAAAACGACTCCTCACATATTGCAACTTATTTAAGCTTGAAACAAGGGAAGATTGATTGGGTGTTTCTTAAGGTGGCCCTAACTTTTTGGGATTCCATATTCCATGTCTTTCAATTCGCTTCTCCTCGAATGAATTGTGTCCCCTCCCTGAAGAATGGGCTTGTATGCTCAAATTTGATCTTTATGCCCCGGCAACAACTCCTCCTTTTGCTCACAATTACCACGAAAAATTTGAGGAACTGACGAACTTCAACCACCGGGCGCTAGGACACGTTCTGGTGGATAATATGGTCAACTTGAATGTTCTAGTGGAGTTCTTTCAATCACCGGAGGCGCTAAGACTCAATCCAGCGTTGCGAGTGTGAGGTTTGGTTTTCTGCATTTTAGTTGAATATTTATTCTATCACGGGGGTTTGGGTTTTGCACCTCTCTCTCTCATCCATGTTGTAGACGAGATGTCCCGGGTTTATAATCCTGCTCCGATGATGATCATCGAGACCCTTCTTGGCCTTAATTCATAGACTACAAAACAAACTTTTCGCAGAAGCCCCCTTGCTCTTCAAGTGAGTTTATCGACATTTCTCTCTTTTTTCTTTCTTTCTTTCTCTTCTTTTTTTTTTGATATATTTTTTCCTGATTTTGCATGGAACATCCGAGTATCCCATGTGGAATCATTTGTTGATTTTTCCTCTTTTTTTCTTTTCGGTTGTATTCTCTTCTTTTTGCAACCAAAATTCTCACTTCTTTCCTTCCGCTTGTAGATGTGGGTCATGGAGCATTTGGACATGATCTTCTCTGCCATCACTTCTTCGGAACTAGCGAACTTCTGCCAACGCAAAAGGAAGTTCGACACTCGCCGTAACTTTAATGAGTGGGTCATTTTTATCAAGAACCACAAGGAAATCCGCTGGTGGATCAATGGTGGAAGTGTCATGTTTCTCAAACCATCCTCGTAAGGCGGCCCACATCAGTGTACTTGGCCTAACGGAGCTCAAATATTATTTCCCCGATAGAGGCATGCGACAAATGGGGCGTTCTCAGGACATTCCTCTTCCTCCGTGCGAGATTCCAGATCTTATCCATCTGCAAGGGTCAGCAGTCGAATTGTGGCTCTCATATTGGAAGAAACGAGCGGGAACAGAAGCACCTTCCCCAAACCGCATTTCTTCGGCCTCAACGGATGCTTATCGGAGTTGGCTTGTCACTACTATTGGTGCTGACAATTGGCGTGTGATAAGTCGTTTTTATATAGAGTTTTTAGGGCTCAAAACATATCAGTTTCATGCTTTTTCTATCCGATATCTCGTATTTTTATGTCAATTTCTGTGATTTATATACTTGTTCGCGAGTTTGGTATGTTTTACAGGAATTGATGAAATTATATCAAAAACTATGAAGAATTGGAGGAAAAATAGCAAAAATCAAAGAAAAAAAATAAAAAAAGAGTTCAAGAAGAAGAAAAGAAAAGGAAGAAAGAATGGCCCAATCACAAGGCCCAGGCCCAGCACAAGGCGGAAGGAGGAGACGCAGCTTGCGTTTTATAAACGCAGCCCGCGTCTAGTCCAGAAGGTTCACAAAACGGAAGAAGAGAAAACGCGGGTAGCGTTTTTGGGGCGCAGGCGGTGCTTTTTCGCGGAAGACTAACAATTTGGGCAAAACGCAGCCTGCGTTTTTTAAACGCAGCCTGCGTTTTATGCCCTAATTTTGGCGTATAAAAGGATTTCTTTCTACGCCATTTGAAAAAAACGAAAACTGGGGATTTCGACGAGGCTTTTTAGAGAGCTTTTGAGGAGAATTTTAGAGTAGATTTAGATACTTTTTCTAGGATTAATTCCAAAACATTGTTATTAGATTAGGTTGCTACTTGTGATCGAAGAACACGAAAGAGATCAATTCGGGTGACACGAAGGGATCGATTCCGCCAATTCGAACACGGTTATCTCTATTTTGCTTTTATGTTTTCTTGTTCTTGTTTAAATTTCGCAATGTTTATTTCTAGTACCATGAGTAGCTAATTTCTTTAGTTTGGGGGATAAACTCAATGTCTTTTGATTGAATTTGAATACAGTTTGGGTGTTAGGTTATCTTTTTATTCGTTTAATCTGCGTGCGATGTATGTCATGGTAATTAGATAATAGAACGATAGTTTGAGTCTTTACCTGGTCGTAGATTCTTGACAATAGAACGACAGTTTGAGTCTTGAATTGGATTGCGTAGATTAAATAGGTTTAGAAAATAGTTAGACATAATGATTTTTGCCTAGGGTTAATTTATAATCAGTTTTTATCTTTAATTTGACTAAATAGTTAGAAATAATATTTTGTTAAATTACTGTAACTCACCTAGGATCGAAAGATCGAAGTGATAAGGCCTAGAAAGATTATAGACCCCCAAAAATATCTTATTACCTGCACCGGAATTGTAGACGATTCAATTGATTGACTAGAGTGGACTCCCTTGAACGCTTTTTAGTATATGGTTAAACCCTAAAAATTTCAGTTTTCCTAGTTTAGTTTAGAAAACCTTACCACACCCTTTGGATCGACCTAGCATTCTTTGTAGTAAACTAGTTCAGTGCGTGGTTGAACGCAAATCCCTGAGAGAGAACCGTATTTTATTACTACACAGACCCGTACACTTGCGGTACACAGACACCTATTAGTTTTTGGTTTGTCGAGTTTTTGGCGCCGTTGCCGGGGATTTGTTTCCCCCAACCTCCATTGGACGAACGTGCTCTGGGTGACTAGGTGAAATTCTTGATGTTATTTTTGAAGGTGTGAATACAGAGACACGAAATATTTTGAATCATTTTTGTTTTCGTGAAAAATCCGTTGATGAAGCTTGGATTTTACTTAAATCGCTTGAACGTGATACGTATGCTTTTGAAACTTCTAATGATGTAACTGAGTACTTTAATCCTTGTGCCTTTCATGCTAAGTCCTACATCCGATCTCATAATTCAATTTCTAGTGTTTCATATGAACAGGATGATTGCCCTAGTATTACCTTATTTAAATCCTTATTGAGGGCAGAGGTAGAAAGACTGAATGAGTCGAATAAATTGCTAGAAAGGTGTGACTTGTTGCAGGACATTGACCATAGTTCTAATCCTTCCAATGAGTTATTATGTGATGATAACAAGTCTGTCGTCCCTTTAGAAGTCAGTCTAGATGATTCTTCTTGTCCTAGTTTACCTGAAAACACTACTAATGGTGTTTCTAATTTGCATGACACTTCCTTGCCTTTTTCTCAGTCGACAAAGTTTGAGGCGAGTGAGACTTTTGGGTTACATACTAGGTGTGAAGATAGTATTCATCATGATTCAGCTGAAATTATTAATGAGGAATCTAGCAAGAAGGATAATAGTGAATTAAATTTTTTGAACAAGGACCCTGATAACATTGTAATATTTGATTCCAGTGATTTATTTTATGCTTCAATTCCTTTTTCACCACCTTCTGCCTCACCACAAACCAATGAGGAACTCATATCTGATGAAAAGACTTTTGATGTTCATGATAATATAGGATATGAGGTTAATTTTTGTGAAACTAACAATATTGGTGATGAACTATCCCTAGGTAATTTTAGAGGTTGTGACCCTTCCCTTGATCCTTATTGGATACACCTAGAGGACCTTCCTAGAAAATTCTTGTGGACCACATATTTTAATTCTTTTGATTTTTCAAGTAAATTTGATTTATTACTGAGAGCATTACTAATGTTTTATCTTATAAGATTCCAGTGGCTCTCTTGTTTATTAGCTTGCAGACTGCATGAAAAAGAGTTTGACAAGCTATTAAGAGCATTGACGGCATCCGGAACGAAGATCTGGACCGTCAATTAAGCGCAAAGCGGATCAAGGACCCTGACAAGTAGGGTCGGTAACGTCGAGCTAACGACGTTAAACAAAGCAACTCCGGGGAGGTACACTGTTATCTAAAATTTACTCCTCCCCACATTTTTAATTATTCAGCACTTTTATTTTAAATTTTTACTTTTTAGCCTAATTTTTAATTTTGAAGTTTACTAATGCTTTTTCTTTTAGTGTATAGAGAAAAAGATGAAAATTCAAGGATTTTTGGCTTTTATTAAAATTATTATTTTTAACCTAACGAATTTTATGTTGGTAGATGTTTGTTGGGGTTTTTGGTATGTCAAATTGTAGGGAAAATAAGGAGCAAACAAAGAAAAGAGGAGAAAACAAGTCAAAAAGTTACAAAAAAAGGAATAGCAACATCAGGTAGGAAACCACAATTAGCGTTTTCCAGGCACTAGCTACGTCCCTAACAGAGAGTCAGACAATCCTTTTTTCACAAAACGCAGGCTGCGTTTTGAAAACGCAGGCCGCGTTTTTCAATTTTTCCATAAATGTTTGCCCGCCTCTTAGTTTACTGAGCTTCCCCCTTTTTCTTTCAAAACATAATACTCCCACTTATTTTCCCTAATATACCCGACGACCTCTCTGCACCAAACGTCACCCGCGCCTCGCGCCACCACCACTCCCGCCGACCTTCTCGCCGGCGCCGACCACCACGACCCTCACCTCTCTTTTCTCTCTCACTTCCTCTCACTTGCACTCTCAAACTTAGAATTTTCAATTTCCATCCCTCTTCCCTCTTCAACTCAAGGTATGGAATTTTCAACTCTTTCTCTTGATTCTTTGATTATATACTTCATTCTTGGTATTAATTTGGTTGAAAGCTTGAGATTATTGAGTAATTTGTTCAAATTATATCATGTATCATGCCCTAGATTAGGATTTCTTGATTTAGGTTTTATTTTTGAATGAACTCTTGATTAGGGCTTGGTAGAGTTGTTTGATCTTTGATCTTTTTGTTCCAGAATTGAGAGGATTGTGTTGTTGGATGCGTTAAGAGAGCAATGTGATGTTGAAATTGACAAATTTAGGTCTAGGTTTTGGTTGTGATTTGGTTGTGGTGTTATGCTCTGTTTTTTATGAGAATTTAGGTTAAATTTATCTTGATTTCAATCCCTAGTATCAAATTAGCATGGGGGGATTGATAGTACTAATCTTTGCATTATGATCATGTTTATTTGATACCTAGGATTTATCTTGGTTATTTTACTGATTTGTGAAGTATTTTAGATGGTTAGAACTAAGAATCCTAGCTTCTCTGGATCACCGGGTGATAACATTGAAGCCGGAAGCGCAAAGCTACGGCAGCGGAGAAGGCAAAGCAAAAGGTTGCACCGTAAAAGGACTCTGATAACCCAAACCCCTTCAACTTTGAAGAGGAATCCAAGAAAAGGTATGAATCTCTTTCCCAAAGAGCCATCGTCCCTACTAAATACATGCATGAACCTTTTTTACGTAGTTGTGGTATGCTAGATGATGTTGATTGGATGTTAGGTCTGACAGAGCCGCAAGCGCACGGTGTTTACATAGTAGCACGTCAAGGTCGATCCCACAGGGACCCAATTAGCAGCACAGAAAACTAATCTCTATCTCGATTGCTAAGCTTCACAAGCCTGCGTATAAGAGAGCAACAAAACACTCATGGCAAAATATGTTAGTTGCACTCTCTCAAATAAGTCAAAAGCACTAGAAAAATCAAAAGAATCAAAATAAGTAGTCCACATGATTTTTCTAGATGAGTCCTCTAGGCATTTACAATATGGATCAAGATAGGAAAAAAACCCTTCTAAAGTGCCTAAGGACAAATCAAAGACATTGTTGGTCCCCTCAATCACAGTCACATCACAAGAATCAACCTCACATCCTACGTCAAAATGAACATCAATGGTTTTTCACAGGGAATGGGCTCCTCAAGGTTCTTAGGGGCAAGGGAAGGTGGTGAACAAGGTGTAGAAACATGGAGTACGTCAACATATTCCTCGCTTGAAGGATCCAATCCACCCACAAACCCCTCACAAGACTCCTCATCAATAGCATCAATTCACTCATGACAAACATCATCATCATACCTAGCATCAAACCCATGGGAATCACTCACCTCGAACCCCGTTAATTGAGAAAAAGGTAAGGATGCATTATGAAAAGCAAAGACACCATCAGTAGTGTCTCTAGGTAAGCTAGGATGAGAAGGAGCAACAGTTGGCAAAGATGACTTAGAAGGGTCAACTATTTCATCTATTTTTTCTAGACAAGCGTCAACCTTATCTTGTTGCTCTTGCATTGCCCTCATCAAAAAATCAAGTTTGGCTAAAACAGGGCATGAAGATTCATCATGGTCAAAAGAATTACACAAACGACAATGAGGCAAACAATGGGGTTGAGTATATATTCTAGCATGAGATGCACAAAGATTGGGGAAAGAGGATGCACCATAATAATTTTCAAAATCACGAGTATCACATGCAAGCCACTCAAGTAAACTCCAAGCTTCATCAACAGTTTGAGTATCATAGAAACCAAAATACTCTAATAGAGTACGTGTCTCACTATTCACCCCCAAAGCAACAATGTCAAGAACATCTGATTTCCTGCACAATACCTCATGGAACAGGACATGCAAGTAATCTCTCAAAATAGTGCCAAAATAATTCCTGCTCAAATTGGGGAAAATCAAGAATTGCCAATTTTTTTGTATTATTTTTTGAAAGAAAGAAAAAAAAATCAAAGATAAAAAGAAAAGAAAAAGAAAGAAAAAGAAAACAGCCTAGTCAACCTAAGAGAATTCGTTTACCGACCGCTAGGGACAGAGTCCCCGGCAACGGCGCCAAAAACTTGAGAGAGCCGCAAGCGTACGGTGTACATAGTAGCACGTCAAGGTCGATCCCACAGGGACTCAATTAGCAGCACAGAAAACTAATCTCTATCTCGATTGCTAAGCTAATCAGGTTTTGGTTTTGGAAGACTTTAAAAAATAATTAAAACTAATAAAGCAACAAAAAGAAAATCAATCAAAAATTATATCAAGAGAGAAAGACTTCTAGGGAGATGCTAACCTAACAACAAGTTCGATTACTAAAACATAGCTTGCACAATCATACATTCAAGAATGAATCAAGAATCGATAACCTCTGAATTCTATCGCCCTTTCGATGCTAAATAGAATTATTCTAAACAACCTAATCAACAACTTTCGTCTGCCTTTTAGGTTAAACAGAATTGAAGGTCTTAAAAGTCAGGTTATCTAATGATTCCATAGTTTACTACTCCTTTTTCAACTTTCATAAGCCTAGGTAGATAGGTTGGTAGTCAGATTACCCTAATTCACCTTTCAGTACTTCTAAGGTTTATCTCAAACTTACAAATATTCAAGGCATTAAGAATACTCATAAACATGGAAAACACAACCTTCTATTGATTCTAATCAAGAATTCATGCACAAACTAATAACAAACAATCAAACTACATTGTTTCGGGTTGCAAAACCCTAGAATTCAAGAAATCTACTCGCTCATATTCAATGAAAACACAAAACAAGTTCCAAACATCATAATCGAATCTCAAAACTAAGAAGGAAATCAAAAAGAAAGAATAGAATTGCGAAGAATACAACCCGTCGAGCCTTTCGATCCCGGGGTAGAACCTTCTCCGCGAACGTCGCTCCTTTCCTTTGCTAATCTTGATCTTGGTTTCTCTTGAATCGATTCGATCTTGAATGTTGATGGTGGGGAAGAGGAGTAGAATGGAAGTATTAGGGCTCTCTTTTCTCTCCTTGACGGCCAAAGAACGAAGAAAAACTGATAGATAATGAATTCGAAAAACCGTCGCTTCCTCCCTTTTCTACTCGCGAAAATAACCGACCTGCATAGGCAGTTCGCCTCGGTCCGAACAGTCCGTACAGTCCGTACACCACGGGCTGCCCGAGGTTGCCACTGTCCCGCTTCTTTCTTCTTTCCTTCGCCAAAATGAGCTTGGCAAGTCCGCCACGGACCGTGGCCACCACCACGGGCTGCCCAAGGTTGCCGCTGCCCGGCTATTCCTTGCTCCTTTCCATCCCAAATTTGTACCACGGTTTGGGTTTGACATGTAGAGGTCCGTGGTATATTCACTCTAGCCTGAAGTTGAGAGAAAGTTGGTGTTTTGGCCTCAAAACCTACAAATTCTCATCAAAAACAACAACACCTAGTGTAGTAGGGAAATTGGAATAAAAATCAAAGTTCACACACAAAATTGTCCCTAATTCACTATTGAAAACCCCCAAAAACATAGTCACGAAACGCAGTTATCAAATCCCCCCATGCTTACTCCTTGCTTGTCCCCAAGCAAGTACAAGACTCAAAACAAGATGAAAAGACTTGAAAAGGAAAAGAAATCTACTCACACCTCCTCTAATAAAAAGGGCATATTAGAAAGCCAAAACAAGCATACACAAAGAGACTCCCTAGCGAGATTAAGAATCAAATTGAAACAAAAATTGTTGTTCGAAATAGAATCACAAGCCAGGAAGCAACACAACTATTCTATCACAACTCAAATGTAATCAAAATTCATTCACATGTTTGGCGAACTAGTTGGGATCGGTAGGACCTCACTTTAGGGTATGTAAATCACTCCTCTCGTGTGTTTTAAATAGATATGATGGTTCACTCAAAACCTTCAATCAATGTAAGCAAACTACTATAACCTTGACAAGACTCTCGATTCTCTACCGCTATAGATATCATGCACAAATGTAAATCATGAGGACTTTTTAAAGGTTGTAACGGGGCTTAGATGTAGGGTAAGGAGGGAAATCATTTAGGTAATGTGGAGGTAAATAGCAAAGGATCTAAAGAGCAACATTGCCAATACATATAGCACAACACCTCTTACATAACACCGCAATGAAGCATAAATATCTTCCCCATTGAAGCAGAATAAATGAAGAGTCAATATAAGCAAGAAAACCACCATGCTATTCACCTTATTCCTCAAAACTTCTCTTTTTTTTTGTACTTTTCATTCTTTTTTTTTTTTACTTTGTGGTGAATAGCATAGATAAATATAGAAACGACTCATTTCTCATCGAACCAATTTCAACCTCGAATGAAAAGAGGGGGATAAATAACGATTATGAACAATGTTTCCCTCATCAAGTAAACCAACCAACGAAGTCACCAACAATTAGACTACAAAATTGCCCCCCAACTGAATTGTTGCTCCACTAACTTGGCTAAAAGGTGAGGAATTAAAAACAGGCCAAGGGCGCACAATAGGGTAAACAACAAGATAGGAAAAATGGTTAGTAAAGGGCTAGCAAAAAGGGGTCATATTGTTAGGTGGCTTTTTTGGCTATGTGGCTTCAAAATGGGCCTCAATCATATTAACATAATGCACAAGTCAAATGCAGTTTCAAAGAGAATCAAGTCAAGTTCTAGAGATGCAAACATGGTAAGGTCACACTCAAAAGAAAATGAGACTATAAAAATGATAGTCTTTTAGGCTCAAGAAGTCTCACGGGTTAACTTACCACGATCACAAGCAACTAGTTCCTTTGATGTACCAAACATAAGAACTTTACTATCATACACATGAATTGATCAAGACTAGATGAATTACAAACAAGACAAGGAACCTAAATCAAACAAACAACAAAGTCTCTTTCATCATCCACATCAAGCCAAAAATCCCATGAATATACACTTGCAATGACAATCCAAACACACACCTCTTAAAGGCGAAAGACTATCCTAATTTTTTTTTCATTTTTTTAGCAAGAAAGCAAGAAAACTACTCCTATATGCAACCTAGATGCTAATTCAATGCCTAACAAACACAAAAAGAAACTAACAAATATGCAACTATAAACGTTAGTCTCACTCTAGCACATGATTTTAAGACAATAAACCCAAATCCCCCATGCTTGGACAAAGCAGTGTCCGTAATGCATTTCGAATAAGGGTAGCATGCACAAGAAGGAAACGATATAATGCGTCACACTCTAAAAAAAACGAAGAAAATTAAAGGAACGAAATAAAACCTAATAAAGCAATTAAACGCTGGGGTTGCCTCCCAAGAAGCGCTAGTTTAACGTCTTTAGCTAGACGAAACTTACCTCAGATGCAGTCAAAGCCCTTACAAGCTTGTCAAATTCCGCAGCATGCGGTTCACAAGCCTGCGTATAAGAGAGCAACAAAACACTCATGGCAAAAAATGTTAGTTGCACTCTCTCAAATAAGTCAAAAGCACTAGAAAAATCAAAAGAATCAAAATAAGTAGTCCACATGATTTTTCTAGATGACTCCTCTAGGCATTTACAATATGGATCAAGATAGGGATAAAACCCTTCTAAAGTGCCTAAGGACAAATCAAAGACATTGTTGGACCCCTCAATCACAGTCACATCACAAGAATCAACCGCACATCCTACGTCAAAATGAACATCAATAGTTTTTCACAGGGAATGGGCTCCTCAAGGTTCTTAGGGGCAAGGGAAGGTGGTGAACAAGGTGTAGAAACATGGAGTACATCAACAGATTCCTCGCTTGAAGGATCCAATCCACCCACAAACCCCTCACAAGACTCCTCATCAATAGCATCAATTCACTCATGACAAACATCATCATCATACCTAGCATCAAACCCATGGGAATCACTCACCTCGAACCCCGTTAACTGAGAAAAAGGTAAGGATGCATTATGAAAAGCAAAGACACCATCAGTAGTGTCTCTAGGTAAGCTAGGATGAGAAGGAGCAACAGTTGGCAAAGATGACTTAGAAGGGTCAACTATTTCATCTATTTTTTCTAGACAAGCGTCAACCTTATCTTGTTGCTCTTGCATTGCCCTCATCAAAAAATCAAGTTTGGCTAAAACAGGGCATGAAGATTCATCATGGTCAAAAGAATTACACAAACGACAATGAGGCAAACAATGGGGTTGAGTATATATTCTAGCATGAGATGCACAAAGATTGGGGAAAGAGGATGCACCATAATAATTTTCAAAATCACGAGTATCACATGCAAGCCACTCAAGTAAACTCCAAGCTTCATCAACAGTTTGAGTATCATAGAAACCAAAATACTCTAATAGAGTACGTGTCTCACTATTCACCCCCAAAGCAACAATGTCAAGAACATCTGATTTCCCAGGCACAATACCTCATGGAACAGGACATGCAAGTAATCTCTCAAAATAGTGCCAAAATAATTCCTGCTCAAATTGGGGAAAATCAAGAATTGCCAATTTTTTTGTATTATTTTTTGAAAGAAAGAAAAAAAAATCAAAGATAAAAAGAAAAGAAAAAGAAAGAAAAAGAAAACAGCCTAGTCAACCTAAGAGAATTCGTTTACCGACCGCTAGGGACAGAGTCCCCGGCAACGGCGCCAAAAACTTGAGAGAGCCGCAAGCGTACGGTGTACATAGTAGCACGTCAAGGTCGATCCCACAGGGACTCAATTAGCAGCACAGAAAACTAATCTCTATCTCGATTGCTAAGCTAATCAGGTTTTGGTTTTGGAAGACTTTAAAAAATAATTAAAACTAATAAAGCAACAAAAAGAAAATCAATCAAAAATTATATCAAGAGAGAAAGACTTCTAGGGAGATGCTAACCTAACAACAAGTTCGATTACTAAAACATAGCTTGCACAATCATACATTCAAGAATGAATCAAGAATCGATAACCTCTGAATTCTATCGCCCTTTCGATGCTAAATAGAATTATTCTAAACAACCTAATCAACAACTTTAAATCGCCTTTTAGGTTAAACAGAATTGAAGGTCTTAAAAGTCAGGTTATCTAATGATTCCATAGTTTACTACTCCTTTTTCAACTTTCATAAGCCTAGGTAGATAGGTTGGTAGTCAGATTACCCTAATTCACCTTTCACTACTTCTAAGGTTTATCTCAAACTTACAAATATTCAAGGCATTAAGAATACTCATAAACATGGAAAACACAACCTTCTATTGATTCTAATCAAGAATTCATGCACAAACTAATAACAAACAATCAAACTACATTGTTTCGGGTTGCAAAACCCTAGAATTCAAGAAATCTACTCGCTCATATTCAATGAAAACACAAAACAAGTTCCAAACATCATAATCGAATCTTAAAACTAAGAAGGAAATCAAAAATAAATAATAGAATTGCGAAGAATACAACCCGTCGAGCCTTTCGATCCCGGGGTAGAACCTTCTCCGCGAACGTCACTCCTTTCCTTTGCTAATCTTGATCTTGGTTTCTCTTGAATCGATTCGATCTTGAATGTTGATGGTGGGAAAGAGGAGTAGAATGGAAGTATTAGGGCTCTCTTTTCTCTCCTTGACGGCCAAAGAACGAAGGAAAACTGATAGATAATGAATTTCGAAAAACCGTCGCTTCCTCCCTTTTCTACTCGCGAAAATAACCGACCTGCATAGGCAGTTCGCCTCGGTCCGAATAAATTGCGACAAATTGCAGACACCACGCTGCCCGAGGTTGCCACTGTCCCGCTTCCTTCTTCTTTCCTTCGCCAAAATGAGCTGGGCAAGTCCGCCATGGACCGTGGCCACCACCACGGGCTGCCCAAGGTTGCCGCTGCCCGGCTATTCCTTGCTCCTTTCCATCACAAATTTGTACCACGGTTTGGGTTTGACATGTAGAGGTCCGTGGCATATTCACTCTTGCCTGATGCTGAGAGAAAGTTGGTGTTTTGGCCTTAAAACCTACAAATTCACATCAAAAACAACAACACCAAGTGTAGTAGGGAAATTCGAATAAAAATCAAAGTTCACACACAAAATTGTCCCTAATTCACTATTGAAAACCCCCAAAAACATAGTCATGAAACGCAGTTATCAAGGTCGTTGTCACATGACCAACATAGCTAGGTTAGGTGTACCGACCTATAGGGGGTTACCCTTGAGTTTCTATCGACCCTAGTTGTGAACCTTAAAGGAAGGGATGGGGTTATTCATTTCCGACTTTTGGGGGTTGAGAGGACCATGACCGTGCTCGAGTTTGCCTGTGCCTTTGGCCTTCCCTTCCTGAACGAACATGCAGGAGTTCACTCCTTATACCCGTAGATTGGGATGGTAAGGGCTACTTTTTCAGAATCTCAGGTTTCGATTAGTTGGACCCTAGCAACACCCCTGCGGTCAAAATTAGAAACCCCATGATGAGGTATGTCCACCGCATACTCTCATGCGGCATTTTCGGGAGGCCCGGTAGCTCAAACAAAGCTACCCGGGCTGATTTGCTATATGTTATACTCCATGTTGGATGCCGACGCTCGTGCCGACCCCGCAGCTATGTTAGTTCACCATCGTTCTAGCGTCGCCACCTCAACCAACAAGGGCATTGCCATAGGGGGCTATATTACTCACCTTGCACGCCAGTTTGGCTTTAGGCCACCTAGGAATCCCACTGACCTAGTCCCGGGTAGTTTATTCTTGGATGGGGACCAATGTAATTACTTTGGCTTGTGCAAGTTTGATAAGGACTCGTGTTGCCTTTGGATCTATCCCAACAACGCTAGATTCCCTGTGCCTAACCCCCTCACCTCACCCCAAGTCGCTGAGAACTTGATGTGGATGCCTCCTTTCCCCGAGTTTGACCCTGAACCTGAACCTGAAATTCACCCTGACCCTCAACCCGAACAACCCCGATTAGACTATGAGGTGCGCTTTCGCGACCTCCAAACCCCCATTGACCGTACCGAACACCGAGTCGACAAGTTGAGAGATAGTTTTGTTGAGGATAGGGGTCAGACTGACCTTCGTTTCGACCGTCTCGACGAGTCGATCGCTAACCTTGCCGGCCTCATTCAGGCCATGTTCGATCGACTATCTCCACCACCAAGACCGAGCCATACTAGCCCTCCCCACCGACTGAGGATCCTTGATCCTTTACTTGACCGTACCCTTCATTGTTGTCTACTGCATTGAGGACAATGCAATGTTTAAGCATGGGGGGGGGGGGGGTTGACTATTCTGTGAATATTTTTCTTATTTCTCTATTTTTCGTTTATTTTTCTTGTATTTTCGTCTTTCTTTTTCTTTTTTCATGCTTATTTTTCAGTATTTAGTGTGATTTTTCTTGATTTTGTGTGTTTCTTTTATTTGCTTATTCATAGTTTATCATTTCTTGTTAGTTTTTAGCTTGTTAGTTTTCTTTTATTTGAGTTCTAGTGTGTTTTTCTTTTGTTTTCTAGTTTTCTTAAACTTTTCTTTCTAAGTTTTTCTTTCAAATTGCATCCACCTAGATTGCATTAGTTAGAGCATGTAATTTTTCCTTATTTTCTTTCCTTAGTTTGTTTCTTTTTTCTTTCTTTTGCATTCACTCAACTCAAAAATCCAAAAAATAAATAAATAAATAAATCAGAAAATTAGAGAAAAAAGATCAAAAAAATTAGAAAAGACAAAAAAGCAAAAAAAAAAATAGGGTAGGACTAGGATTAAAACCGGAAACACCTTCGGTGATGATTTGTAAACCCTTCTTACTTTTAGTTTAACTTGCTTCGCTTAGAAAAGTCTGGATGAGTTCTAAAACGGTTTGGAAACCTTTTCCTTCAACTCTTCTGATTTTGAGTCAAGTTATGAAAGCTGCATTTGACTGCTTTGACTAGCTTAGAAAGTATAAATGTGCGTGCCGCAAATCTTTGGGCTAAGTTTAGTTGAATGAGCCCCGTCCCGTGAGTCCACATTGCCTAAACTTTTGAATTGATCACTTTTATCAATTCCATGATTCCTTGAGTGACTCACCCATAAGTTGCATCTCTAGAACTTGTTTTGCATCTTGTTTGAGACTACATATTTGCATTGCACGCTGTGACAAAGTGATTAAGGCATTCATTTTATTTTGTTAAGCTACATTGCCAAATAGCCTACCCTACATTATATTTACCGTTCTTTTTGCCCTGCCTAGCCTTTGTTTACCCTTCTTTCATGATTGAACCCTGACAATACAAGCCTTGGCCTCTGATATCCAGTGTCTCTCTGCCTTGCTTGGTTGGATGAGAGTTTATCATTTTTTGGAAGAAAAAGTTGGTTTGGTGTGTTTATGAGCAAAATATGAAGTATGGAGGAATTGTGCTTATTGTTTCGAATTGAGAAAATCTGAAAGTCCCGTATTTTGAATGATGGTGTTTGGTTATGTTATTCATATATTATATCAAGGTCGAAGTTATAATTTCACAGTTTTCTTCTCCTCGATCACTAACCAAAAAGAAAAAAAAGAAGTAAAAAAAAAAAGAGAAAAAGAGTTCCAAACAGAAAAGGGTGATTAGGGAGATTCAATTTAAAATTTTGAAAACTTTGACTTGGTTGTATTCAGTGGAGATGTTTGATATTGTTGAGGGAGAAAGGTGAAATTCCTTGCATATATTAAGCAAGAAGGAGAGTTTAGAGTGTTTTATTCATTGAAAATCAATCCTAGCATGGCTCTTAACTCCTCATTCTCAAATTTTACCACACCTTACCCTTAACCTAAATCCCGTTACATCCCGGAAAAGTCCTTTTGATTGTCACTTGTGCATTGCATTCCAGTAGTGGAGAGCAAGGTTCTTACCAAGCTTATAGTAGTTTGTTTCTATTGGTTTGAGTATGAGAAAAACCCACATACATATTCATAATTGACTGATTAAGTATTTATTTCTTTCTATATGAGGTTTGCTCTTTTTGACTGACTTACGTCCATAACCAACCGCACACATTTGCATTATTCTTAAGTCTGTTGGCGGTTTATGCTTCTTAAGTACTTGTTCTCTCCTTTTGGTTTCGAAAATTTCTTCCTATCTACTTCGAACTGAGTTTTGATCTTGTCCAGACTAATCTTTGTGCTTGCTTGTTGAATTGGTGTGCAAGAATGGTTAGCCTGAGGGGGTGATAAGATTTTGTTTTTGTATACCTATCGAAAACTCTTTCCACCACTTTTTCTTCTTAGTTTCTATTTCTCCTATTTGAGCCCTAATCCTCTTATTTTTAATTTTTTGCTTACTTGAGGACAAGCAAGAGCTAAGCATGGGGGGATTTGATAAGTCGTTTTTATATAGAGTTTTTAGGGCTCAAAACATATCAGTTTCAGGCTTTTTGTATCTGATATCTCGTATTTTTATGTCAATTTCCGTGTTTTATACACTGTTCGCGAGTTTGGTATGTTTTACAGGAATTGATGAAATTTTATCAAAAAGCGTGAAGAATTGGAGGAAAAATAGCAAAAATTAAAGAAAATAAAAAAAGAGTTGAAGAAGAAGAAAAGAAAGAGAAGAAAGAGTGGCCCAATCACACGGCCCAAGCCCAACTCAAGGCGGAAGGAGGAGACACAGCCTGCGTTTTATAAACGCAGCCCGCGTCTCGTCCAGAAGGTTCACAAAACGGAAGAAGAGAAAACGCGGGTAGCGTTTTTGGGGCGCAGCCGACGCTTTTTCGCGGAAGACTAACAATTTGGGCAAAACGCAAACTGCGTTTTATGCCCTAATTTGGGAGTATAAAAGGATTTCTTTCTGTGCCGTTTGAAAAAAACGAAAACTGGGGATTTCGACGAGGCTTTTTACAGAGCTTTTGAGGAGAATTTTAGAGTAGATTTAGATACTTTTTCTAGGATTAATTCCAAAACATTGTTATTAGATTAGGTTGTTACTTGTGACCGAAGAACACGAAAAAGATCGATTCGGGTGACACGAAGGGATCGATTCCGCTAATTCGAACACGGTTATCTCTATTTTGCTTTTATGTTTTCTTGTTCTTGTTTAAATTTCGCAATGTTTATTTCTAGTATGATGAGTAGCTAATTTCTTTAGTTTGGGGGATAAACTCAATGTCTTTTGATTGAATTTGAATACAGTTTCGGTGTTAGGCTATCTTTTTATTCGTTTAATCTGCGTGTGATGTATGTCATGGTAATTAGATATTAGAACGAAAATTTGAGTCCTTACCTGGTCGTAGATTCTTGACAACAGAACGACAGTTTGAGTCTTGAATTGGATTGCGTAGATTAAATAGGTTTAGAAAATAGTTAGACATAATGATTCTTGCCTAGGGTCAATTTATAATCAGTTTTTATCTTTAATTTGACTAAATAGTTAGAAATAATATTTAGTTAAATTACTATAACTCACCTAGGATCGAAAGATCGAAGTGATAAGGCCTAGAAAGATTATAGACCCCGAATTATCTTATTACCTGCACCAGAATTGTAGACGATTCGATTGATTGACTGGAGTGGACTCCCCTGAACGCTTTTTAGTATCTGGTTAAACCCTAAAAATTTCAGTTTTCCTAGTTTAGTTTAGAAAACCTTACCACACTCTTTGGATCGACCTAGCATTCTTTGTAGTAAACTAGTTCAGTGCGTTGTTGAACGCAAATCCCTGAGAGAGAACGATATTTTATTACTACACAGACCCGTACACTTGCGGTACACAGACACCTATTAGTTTTAGGTCTGTCAGCGTGAGAAGTCATTGCGCTCACCTCCAAAATTAAAGAGCGTCATCATGACTAATGATCCTGGGTCGGGTTCCAAAGAAGAGACACACCCAAAGAAAGGAAAACAAGCAAGTCTTGGACGAATGAGCACTAATAGGACTACACCGACTCCGACTCAACTAGGACTAGACTTAATACTAAATAAGTAGGATGCAGAGAAAGAAATGAAATGAAAGAAATGCGTGTGCTATGTATTTTCGTTATTTGATGCTTTTCCTTTAGAAATGTAATAAAAAAATGTATTAAAAAGATGTACTTCTTTTATTGATATAAGAAGTAAAGTATTACATTTATGTTTTATAAGAATCAACACAAGCCATGCTCTTCTTTTCGTCCTTTAAAAGCACAACTTCAGCTGTAACACTTTTATTCTCTCCTTTTACCTAACTTGTCCCGAAGGTTTTTCAAGCTAGTCTCACATTTATTCTTTCTTTTGTACTCACCTTTTACCTGACCTGCCTCAACGAGGTTTTCAACTCAGCCACTCTATAGTTTTTCACTCCTTTTTTTTTTCTTTTCTTCTTTTCTTCTTTTTTTCTCTTTTTTTTCTTTTTTTGTCTAAGCAAGTGGCAGTTCGGTTGTTTGCTTTTATAAGATAGTGCATGTCTGAGTAGCTAAGGATATTGACCCTTAGAGGCTTAAACATAATATCTTTTCAACTGATCCAAGTTTACAGGTTGGATCAGCTCTTCTCCCTCGGGCGTGGCTAATCGGGCGGCGCCTCCTAGAGTGATAGAAACAATGACATAGGGGCCTTTCCAGTTCGGGACAAACTTGCCTCGAGGATCCTAGCGCGTTGCCCTCATTTCTTGTAGTACTAGGTCCCCTTCTGCTAAATCTCGATCCTTGACCTTCTTGTTGAATACTCGGGAAATCCGACTCTGATAAAGTTGGATGTTATGTAAAGCGCGAAGTCGTCTTTCATCCAACAAAACCAATTCCTCAAACCTAGTGCGGGCCCATTCAGCCTCAGGAATGTGACTTTCAACGGTGATTATTAGATAAGGAACAGTAAGTTCCACTGGCAAGACTGCTTCCATCCCGTGTACCAAAGAGGATGGCATGGCTCCAGTTGCAGTCTGAATCGACGATCGGTATCCCCATAGTGCGAAGGGAAGCTTGTCGGGCCAATCCTTGTAAGTGACAGCCATTTTCTTGATAATTTTCACCAGAGTTTTGTTTACAGCCTCTACTGCTCCATTTGTTTGTGGCCGATAGGGAGAAGTATGGTGATGTTGGAATTTGTACTTGGCCAAAAGAGCTGAAAAACTCGCCCATGAAATGCCTCCCGTTGTCACTAATCACCTCATGTGACCTCGTACCTGCAATTAATATTTCTCAGCATGAACTTGGCTACATGCTTTGAAGTGATTTTTGAATACGAGGCAACTTCTACCCACTTAGTGAAGTACTCCACAGCTACCAATACATATTCATGTCCTTCTATGCCTTGGAGCGAAATCTTCCCTATAATGTCGATTCTCCATACTGAAAATGGCCAAGGCGCGACCAGAGTGGTTAAATAAGAGGATGGTTGATGCTTGAGATCAGCATACTCTTGACATTTCGAACACTTTCTCACAAATTAGAGACAATCGGACTCCATTGTTGACCAGAAATACCCTGCTCTTTGGACCTTCTATACCAACATTCTGTCGTTCATGTGCGGTCCACATTCCCCTCCGTGAGTGGACATCATTAATTCCTCAACTTCCTTCTTATCTACACATAAGAGGTTTATCCCTGTAGTAGTCTTCTTTTAAAGACGGTCCTGAATTATGTAAAATTGAGAGGCTACCAACCGGATAGCTCTCCTGGCTCGACGCTCGACATTTGGCGGGTATGAACCATCCTTCAGAAATGCATAAATATCAAAGAACCATGCATCAGTGCTGACTGAACTGATCATTAACTATTGATGAGCAGGACACGCTCTCCTTTCCACCGTTACTACTAGAGCTTGATCCCTTTCCGACATAGCCACCTTGGATGAAAGCTTGGCTAGCGCATCAGCTAACTCATTATAACCTCGCGGTAAATACTTGAACTCGATATGGTTGAACATCTCAGCCAATTTGGACAAATGTTGCTGGTAAAGTGCGAAAGATTCGCTCTTCCCCTTCCATACACTGGTAGCTTGGTTAACAATTAGACTAGAATCTCCGAACACCCGTAGCCTCTCAATTCCCATCTCCAGGGCCACATGCATGCCCAAAATACAGGCTTCATACACATAAGAGGTTTCCTCTTCGACTTGAAATATCAGCTCATCACGGCATTCCAAGCCCCCAGTGTCAGGACTTCCTGTATGAAACTCAGCCAGAAAATTAGAGACTCCTCGCCCCTTTATAGACTTCTAAGGTCGGAAATGCAGGACGAATTTAGAAAGCATGACCACCCACCGAGCAATCCTGCTGTTGATAGTAGGTTGTTCTATAACGCACTTGACTGGATTACAGGCTGCAATCACATATACAGTGTGTGAGAGCATGTAATGAGGAAGCTTCTTTCTTGCTGATATAGTAGATGGCTCATTCAAAACCAATGCAAAGGCTATCTTCTCAATTTTAGAGTAGCGGGACTCACACCCAACAAATTTCTTGCTGATATAGTAGATGGCTCATTCAAAACCATCACTTTCTTATGCTAGCATAGAACCTATAGCACTTGAACTGCTGGTGAGGTAAAGCAGTAATGGCTTTCCTGGTATAGGTGGGACTAATACCGGTGGATTAAGTCAACTTTAACCTTATCGAATGCTGCCTGACACTGGTCATCCTATTTGACCATCGCTCCCTTCTTTAAATTCTTGAATATCGGCTCACAAGTCATTGTAAGCTTGGAAATGAACTTGCTCAGATACTGTACCCGTCTTAGGAAACCACGAATCTCCTTTTCTGTCCGAGGAGGAGGCATGTCTTGAATAGCCTTGATCTTGGATGGATCAACCTCTATTCCGCGCTGACTGACGACATAACCTAGTAATTTTCCCGAAGTCACTCCGAATGCACATTTCTGTGGATTCAACCTCATATTGTACTTGCTGAGCCTAAGGAAGAAATTGCGCAAGTTTGGATTATGATCCTCACGCTTCTTTGACTTGACAATCATGTCATCCACGTACACCTCTACTTCTATATGGACAATGTCATATAGCAGGATGGTGGCGGTGCACTGGTAGGTAGCACCAACATTCTTCAATCCAAAGGGCATGTGTAGACACCGGGATTTTGATAAGAGCGGAAGAAATAAAAAAGGGTCGATAAATGCATGCATTTTACATGTATTTTATTCACCTAAAGCTACATGCATGATCACATGTAGTCCATCCTAGCTACATGTACATTTTTTTATAAAAACGATGAAGCATGTAAGTCTTAGCAACACGCGCCGGAGGTCGCGAGATCGAATCCTCACAAAAGCACTCAAAAACAACTCCCAAAAGCTAAATAATATATACACTCTTCTTCTAGTGTGAATGGCAGCTTCCCTAGGCAATTTACCTTCACACTATCACCGTCCATGCATGCATGGACGAGGAGGATTCATCCCCCCAGCTTGGTGGCCGGTCGGCCTTAGTGGCTTCGCCCACAGGTGTTCAATTGACCACGTGCCACCGTCCATGCAAGATCATCCCCCCTACTGCCTTGGTATTGTGCACAGCTCCGGAGATTACTGTGTAGGCATGTATGTATGCATGTATCTCTCCTCTCCTCTAGCCTATAAATATTAAATACTACTCCTCTCCAAGTCATTATCACTAGGCAATTTACCTTCACACAATCACCATCCATGCATGCATGGACGAGGAGGATTCATCCCCCCAGCTTGGTGGCCGGTCGACCTTGGTGGCTCCGCCCACATGTGGTCAATTGACCACGTGCCACCGTCCATGTAAGATCATCCCCCTTACTGCCTTGGTATTGTGCACAGCTCTAGAGATTACTATGTATGCATGTATCTATCCTTTCCTCTAGCCTATAAATACTACTCCTCTCCAAGTCATTTTCACTCATCAACTCAATCCTCACTCACTCATTCACTCATCATCTATCCCTTTCTAACTCATTCTCTTTTACTCGCTCTAATTTCTCTTTTAATCTCCCTATCTCTTATTATATTCTTCATCTCATATCCATATCTTATCCTATCTATCATCTTCTACTGTATATTCCATTCATAATCTTCATCCTCTGTCATTACAAAAATCCTAAACACACATCCCATTCTATCCATCCAAAACTCCATAAAAAACCCTAGCCTTAACACATCCTAAAGCTACAAAAAAGCCTTCTTATTCTCTTCTTACCACCCTTTTTCTTATCATCTTTTCACCACTTTTTCTATCATTATCTTGGCACTTGGAGAGGAAGGTTTTAAGGCATGAAGGAGGATCCAACAAGCATCTAAAGGCTAAGCAAGGCTTTTTCCACAAAGTAGCAATGTATGCTCTTAAGTGTTCTTCTTTTATTATAAATTAGTGTATATTTGTACTTTCCTATCTTCATTCTTGTTGCATGATTCAATAAAGTACTTTTATAAAGTATTCCTTCAATTCCCGTCCAAACTTTATTAAAAGCACATTCTTATACTTTTAGTAGAGTCTTTCCTTTTGTGAGAGGCGAACTCTTAAAGTTTACTTTTCAAGTTCGTAGCCTTACCCCCGAATCCATTCTTGGGTTTCGCAGGCGGAGTCTTTCTTTATTTTCCTTTCGGTTTTGTCTTGGATTTTCCCTTAAAAAGTCGGGTGGAGACTCCCATTTCGAAGCAAAACACATCGAGGATTGCATAATCTATGTCTAGCATGGTTTTACAATGTATCGATGCAACTTTAGGGTGTTTTTCTTATATTTCTAAATAATATTTGCATAAATCGCTTTCTTCCGAACCTAACATTTAAATGAGCAAATTGGGTTAAATTTAGAAGAGTTTGGAACAAGTGGATGTTCACTCTTAAAGGTTTAATTCAAGGACTCATAAAATGCATAAGTAAAGGGAAACTGATTTTACAAAATATTATTCATGAAATGTATGATTGGCTTCCTTCAAGAGTTTTCAAAGGTTAAACCCCAGCACGAATCATCAAATCACACCCCAATCCAAACGTGAACGTTCGGAAGCCTGAACGGCAAGGAAAAATGTCCAGAGGATTTTTTGCGACTCCATTGGGGAGTTGTCTAAAGTGGGTAAAACTTGAAAAAAGTTTAGTGTGCTTTAAAATTTTTGGAAGGAAAATAAATTTCTACTTTATATTATTAAGTCATTCTTTTTACGCATAATGCATTGCATATATCGGGGCACTCCTTTGATATGTAATATGTTGTAGGAGCACGTAAATCGGCGGTATTAGGTTTTTTTCCTTTTTAACCACAAAAAATAACCAATGGGATGTCGGGCCGGCTATACTCAATTGGTGGATTTACCCCGAGAGAGCATTACTCATCACATCCACTCATGCATCACTCTACGAGGTCTCCACTCGAGCCTCCAAGAGCAACACCCCACACATTCAAGTTGCCTTTACAACAAGAATGCACCGGGGCGAGTACACGAGCCAAAAACCCTTATCCATCCAATAAACCCTTTTGTACATAGAGCCTTTGTTTAGGATACCCCTTTGTTCATATGTATGCTATGTGCTATATTTAAATTCGTTGTAAAGAGTCAACCTAAGTGTAGGAGTCTTGTTCTAGTCCATGTAGTAGTCAGT
This sequence comes from Portulaca oleracea, assembly GCA_029582165.1. Lineage (NCBI taxonomy): Eukaryota > Viridiplantae > Streptophyta > Magnoliopsida > Caryophyllales > Portulacaceae > Portulaca > Portulaca oleracea. The sequence goes on from CM055884.1 coordinate 21,507,770, forward strand.
GGGCTGAGAAGCGTCATGTTTACCAACTAAGCTAATTAACCTCAGAAATTATGGTAAACCCAGTGGATGAGCCTATTTACTCATAAAGGTCAATTTTCTTGGTTCATAAAGTAACGTCAACTCGCCCTTGATGATTCTATATTGCCCTTTATGACATCTTCTAAACAAAGGTCTAATAAACCTGATTAAAGACAAAACAAAGTTAGTGGGTAAAGTTTTGGACTGCATGATAATCACCGGGCTAGAGTAAATTAATTTATCGAGTTAATTATCGAATCTGTCACACTTTTGGCCAGCCCGTGGTTAGGCCCGACCATATCAGATTTGGTAATTAAGTCCATAAATTAATTATAACTCGTCCGTTGTTGGTTTTATTCAGTTCTTTATGATACCTGCTTTCCAGTGATTAAATAAATAAAAAACGAAGTAGAAAAGAAGGGTCGTCGGTCCTCTCAATCGTTATTTTAGTCCGCATGGCTGTCAACATGGCTCGAATTAAGTCTAAGTCGGTAGCCCAAATTACGGATTCTCCTTAAAACGGCCGACCTATGGATGGGGCCCATCCAAATTGAGAAACACTGATTTGTGCTCCTTGACTTAGGCTTGATTCGCCATGCTTGACTTTATTCGGCCTCTTATAATGATTAGTTGTCCTTAGGTCAAAAAAACTATGACTAGTAAATGAAACAAAGTTAGTGGATAATGTTTTAGACTGCATAACAATCACCGGGCTCGAGTAAATTAATTTATCGAATTAATTATTGAATCCATCATACTTATGGCCGGCCCGTGGTTAGGCCCAACCATATTGGATTTGGCAGTTAAGTCCATAAACTAATTGCAAGTCACCTGTTGTTGGTTTTATCCAATCCTTTACGATATCCACTTTCCTAAACAAATAGAATAGAAAAATGTATAGAAAAGTGTCTGACCGTCAGTCCTATCGATCATTATTCTAGTCCGTGAAATAGTCAGCATGGCTCGAGTTGGTCTGTGTAGGTAATCCAAGTTACGGATTCTCCTTAAAACGGTCGGCCTGTGGATGGGGCCCATCCGAATTGAGAAACACTGACTTGTACTCGGTCCTGATTCTCCATGTTTGGTTTTATTCGACCCTTTATAATGATCAGTTGTCCTAGGGGTCCATATAGAGTTAGGTCCGTAAAGTAGATAAAGTATGTTGTAGATTATGTGCAAATATGCGTCTGTGCATGTGCATGTGTCTGTGCATGTGTTGGTGCATGTGTTTGTGTCTGTGCATGTGCATGTGCATGTGTATGTGTATGTGTATGTGTATGTATTTGTGCATGTATATGTGTTTGTGCATGTGTTTTTGTATGTGTATGTGTTTGTGTAGCCACGTGTTTTAATTTGTTGAGTTCGTACCACGCGTTTGAGAGTGTTGAGTCTTTGCCACGCGTTTGAGTTTGTTGGGTCTTTGTTAGGTGTTTGAGTTTGTCAAGTCTTTGCCAAGTGTTTGAGTCTTTGTTAAGGTTTTGTTAACACATGCTTTGAGTCTTTCTTAGGTTTTTATTAATACATGTTAAAGTGTTTGTTAGGGTTTGGTTAACACGTGGTTTGAGTCTTTGTTAAGTGTAAATATGCGTTTGTGTTTGGTGTATCTTCGTTAGAGTCAGAACTAATTTTGAGATATTGTTTTAGTTCGCGTAATAATCATTGAGTTCGAAAAGAAATGAGTTTATAAACTCGATTAATTAACCATAAATTTTATGGCCGGCTTGGTTGTGAGGCCCCATCCATTTTAAAGGTTAATTGACCATGTTTATCGGTCAATTTTAACTCACCTTTGATGATTTTTATTCAGTTCTTCTCAGTATTCTCTTATTTTGGGTCCAAAGAAAATGATTAATAATAAAACAAAGTCAGTGTGTGTTGTTCTAGCCCGCGTAATGGTCTCAAGGTTAGAGAAAATAAATTTATAAGCCTGATTATTAAATCTAAAAATCCATGGTCGGCCCGTTGGTAAGCCCATCCATGGTGGAATTAATAATTAAGTTTATAAGTTTGCTTTAACTCACCTTTTGATGGCTTTATTCGGTCCTTTACGACACCCACTTTCCTTGAGTTAAATAAATAAATATGTCTAGGCTTAAATAAAAAAAAAAATGTGTGTAAATAGAAGTCTAGAAATTAGGCTGTCAGTGTGTCGAGCATTATTCTAGTCCGTATAATAGCCAACACAGCTTGAGTTAACCCAAGTTTGTTAGTTCAAGTGACGGATTCTCCTTAAAACGGTCTGCTTGTGGTTTAAGCCCATCCGAATTGAGAAATACTCACTTGCGCTTTCCAACTCATGTGAACTCGCTATGTTGACTTTATCCGGCCCTTTATAATGCTCTCGTTGTAAAAAGTTTTGTTGTCTAGAGTCATATAAAAGTTAGAACGCATAAACCTATGTCGTAATTGAGTCGTTTCCTGAGTCAATGTATAGGTGTCTTACACATTATGAGGTATCATATATGGTCTAGTAAACCCAGGTTTTGGGTAAGTCCCTAGTTTAGAGTCTGCATGTAAGTGCCTTGCATTCTTTTAAGGGGTCTTATATAGGTGTATAAGTCGTGCAAACCCAAGTCATGGTTGAGTCTTCGTTTTAGAGTCTGCATGTAAGTGTCTTGCATTCTTTAGAAAGTTTCATGCATGTAAAGGTCTTGGATGAGTCTTTGTGTTAGCATCTGCATTATTTCATTCAGTTTTTAAGAAGTTTTCATACGAGGTCTAGGTCATAGGCGAGTCTTTTCTTGAGTTAATATGCGCCTGTCATTTTTAGAAGGTTCCATGTATGCCCAGGTCATGGGTAAGTCCTTGAGTCATTGTGTAAGTGTCTTTCATTCTTTAGTAAGCCACATATAAGGGTTAGATCCTACAAATCATAAGTGAGTCGTTGAGTCGTTTCTCGGGTTAGCACGTAAGGGTCTTTCTGTAATTAGGGAGTCGCATGTAAGGTATGTGTCATAGGTGAATCTTTTCTTTCCTTTTTTAGAAAGTCCAAAGTAAAACCCATGCCCTGGGTAGATCGTTAGGTCGTTTCTTGAGTCAGCAGGTAAGTGTCTTCGTTCCTTAGAAAATCCCATATAGGGTCTAAGTCATGAGTAGATTCTTTCCTAAGTTAGCATGTGTCTTTCACTTTAAGGTTGTCAATTGCAAACCAATGTCATGGGTGTGTCTTTGTCTAGAGTTGGCATATAAATATTTTTCTTTTTGTAGAAATTTTAGTATAAAGTCTAAGTCATGGGTAAGTATGTGTCTAGAGTCGTCTTGTAGATACATGTCTTTTGTTAAGGAAGTCCAACGTGCAACCATGTCGTGGGTGAGTCTTTTTTTCGTGTTGGCATATCATGTGAGTGTCTTTCTTTTTTTAGGAAGTATAATATAAACCCATGTTATAGGTTAGTCTTTAAGGGTCAACATATATGCATTTGCATTTTTGGAATTCTAATATAGATTTTAGGACATATAGACCCATGTCGTGGGTAAGTCTTTCCCTTAAGTCAACATATAGAAGTCTTGCATCCTAGGAAGTCCCATGTAGGTCAATTAGCATATTCAAACCCATTCCTGGGTGAGTCTCTCTCGAGTCAGCATATAAGCTTTTTTCATTTTTAGGAAGTCCCATATAGGTCATTTAAGACATACATGCATTGAGGATGGGTTTTTCTTATTTTGTCTAGTGTCAAGGACAAGGCCTGAGCCAACAATAAAGGGAGTATTGGGGCGACAGGAAATTCTGCAACCACTAGATACGGGCACATGACGCTGGGAATTGTTGGAGTTTGAAGAATAAGATAGAGGACATGATCCAGCTAGGGAACTGCTCCTACCAAAAGCAACACAAAGGGCCGAGCATGAGTTCCCCATACGAAGACAGGGAGGGCATATCATCAAGGATCTTTAGAGATAGCTGCAGTCCTTTATTGCCAAGCATTCATTTCGGAGTCTGTTAAAGTTAAGAGTCAGTTCTTAATTCATTCCTTGAATTCAATTGCTCTTGTTACTATTTGTTCAAATAGAATTTCATGCTTGTACTTCTGATTTGAGTTGAAAAGTTCTCTCGTCCATTCAGCATCCTCACAAACCAAGTCAGACAAATTCAACCTCTCATATCTTTCCAATTTCTTTGTCATACATCTCGTTCCCATCTTTTCATTTTTCTAATTCTAGGGTTTGAGAGATAAAGAGGAATTCAAAAAAAGAGATTGATAAAAAAGCAGAGTGAAAAACTATAGAGTGGCCTGTTTGAAAACCTCATTGAGGCAATCGGGCAAAAGGAGAGAATAAGATTGATGAGGGAAGTCAACCTGCACCTCCCATCCAGCAGGCTGAGCAAAAGGAGAGAGTGTTGTCAGAAAAGACCAAGTTCAATAACCTCTCTAAAGTGAACACTCCTCATTAGAAATGTCACAGCTTAACCAAATGTGTCGAGGATAGGGGGCTTCCGCCCAACCTTCATTTCACTAACCACATTAGCCTCGTCTTTTCATCCAAGCTCGACCTACCACTTACTACCTATCATTTACATTTCTAGCCTTTTCCATCAAACCTCAACCTTTTCATTCATTAAACCAAATCCAAAAGGTATGTTATGACCAATGGAGAACAGGAGGCAACCCGTGAAGGAGTTCGAAAAAAAGGAGGTTCAAAAGAAAGGAGTTCAAAAAAAATAAAGGAAAGAGCGGAGAAAAAAGGAGAAACAAAAAAAAAGGTTGTGAGGAAAAAGAAAAAAAAATAGAGAGAGATAAAAAAAAAGGAGAAAAGGAGGAAAAAAATGGAGAGGGAAAAAGATAAGAACAAAAAAAGGGGGGAGAATAAGAAGCTAGAAGGCAGAAATAAGAGTCATGTACACCAGGAAAAATCCCATTGATCCCAAACCTTCACCTCATCATCCATACACCTTATCATACCTTTCCGCCTTTCATAACCTTCATACGCCTCCATAACCATCCATAACCTACATATGAACCCTTCAATCCGTCTCAGCCATCTTTCCGAACCATTAAGCCTTCCTCGAGGCACTACCCATCAAAGTTGCACTAAAAGAACTACGACTGGCTTATTTCCACCTTGGATACGTAGGAGAACCTCTTCGAGGCCCGACCCAATATTTTTCACTTTAGAGAGTTTCGTCGTTTAATAAATTGGTCTTTGAGAGAATAAAAAAAGAGACAATAAAAGCTAGTCCGAAAACCCACTTAGGCGGGCTAGGCAAAATGAGAAGAAAACCTGGATTTCTATCACCATCATTGACCCTCCATTTTCCATTTTCCTTCTGTGAGATTTGAACATCATTCCATCAACCATGTTCCAACCTTTTCCGAAGAGATGATGTCTACCCCATTTGACCATCTCTTCACCCTTTTAAGACACCATCATCCCAAAGTGTCTCTTTATCCCCATGTTCCATCCTTTTCCCAAGAGATGATTTTTATTCCATTTGACCATCTCTTCACCCTTTCAAGCGATCATTCTTGAGAGTCTCCTTATCTCATTCATCAATAAACTCTTGTCTACCATCCCTTTCACTAAACGTCTTCCAACCTTTTCTCAAGAGGTGATGTCTATGCCATTTGAGCATCTCTTCTCCCTTTTATGACACAGGCATTCTTAACTGTCTCTTTATCCCATTCATTGATAAATCCTCATCTTCCGTCTCTTTCACCAAAAAACTTTCTAACCAACCTTTTTAGCCTTTTCATCTCATCTCACTCTTTTGAGGACTTTTTTTAGCTCGATCATTAATGCAAGTATGAGGCTCTATTCTTAATGCCCACTCCCAGCATACATGATTGTGTCTCGCTTCTCAACAAGAGCAAAAGTCGTCTACATTAGATTAGCAACTAACTGGCAACTACATGATCATGAACAGACTTGGGGATAAGCTACTCTAAACTAGGGGCTCACGCTACCTTTGTCACCATCGTTCATGGTTTCTAAGAGGAACACCTGCTCCTTATTCTACAAGGTTTTGGATCTTCATTCTCATTGACGTCCTGATTAGTGGTCTCGAAAGAAAAAGAAAGAAAAAGAAAAAGGAAAAAAGAGAAAAAAAAGAAAAGAGAGGCTAACTTGAAAACCCTTTGGGCAAGTTAGGCAAAAGGAGAGATCGAGACTCACAACTAAGGACATACCCGACTTCAATCAGAGCAACATAAGAAGAAATGTCTCCTTCCTTTTAATGGTCTTCCTACATCATATCATCAAACTGGGGGCTTGCAAATCTCCAAGGTGCCCTCCAAAGCAATCAAGAGTCTATGCCAAACTGGGGGTTTGTCATACATCAACATAGATTCGCAGGGAATAAAGGTCATCTACATGAGCATTCAGGAAGCACATCCTTCAGGCATAACAACTCCGCCATTATTCCTTAGCCCCTAGACCGAAATGTTCCTCATCCTGAATTTTCCTGAAATTCCCCCACTAGTAGCCTTGATTCCTAGAACGTCATTGTCTTAGGAAAAGCATTGTCTAAAAAAAGAGTCGTTGTCTTAGGAGATCATTGTCCTAGAACGTCATTGCCGTAGGAAAGCATTGTCCTAGAAAGTCATTGGCTAAATAAAGAGTTGGGGGATTACCTGTATATAGAATTGCATGTTTAGAATCATAAATCATCATGTACGTGTGTCTTGTCTAAGCATAATAGGTTTGCAATACATCCATCAGTCACGTCAGAGTCACATTTAGTTAGTTTTTCATGCATAAAGTCAGTAGTCATGTATAAGTGCCTAAGTGTATAAAATTTGTGTAGAAAAAAATTGCATTGTTTGTGCATGAGTCTAGTACACCAGTTGCATGCATACCTGCATCCGTCTGAAAAATGAAAAAAGAAGAGAAGCAAAGAAGTACCACAACGTTGCCCTAGAACGCAACACTAGGGGCTGGTTAAAGCCCGTATGCCATCATTATCGAGCATTACAGAAAAATTCAGAAAGACAAGGTGACCCTGTCAGACATTATGGCTATTCGACAAGGAGAAAATGAGTCATTCACGACTTATTATGAGAGGTGGCATGCTAAGCTATCTCAGGTGACTAGCATCATTCCCACCGAAATACAGTTGGACACATTTGTCCGTAGTTTAAAGCCAAGCCTAGCGCAACAATTAGATTTTCATGTTGTTGAAAATTTTGAGTACTTGAAGAAGTTATGTCCTAAGCTAGAGGCACGCAAGGAAAGGACTGCCGCATCCCAAAGCTGGAAGGGAAATACCGTGGGAAGGAGGACCATCAGTGCTCCTAAGGTGGCTGAGACAAGCCTGGTGCAGAATGTGAATCGTAGTCCGCCTCCAAAGATGACTTACTTCTAATACGATTCAAATACTCCGCTTGACATGACTTATGCCGAAGCTTTGGGTCGATTACTAAAGTCAAACAAGATCCAGTTGCCTGTACCTAGACCTGAACCTAAGACTAAGGGACCGGGGTGGAATAACAATGCTTACTACAAGTACCACCGGACCAGAGGCCATGATACTAAGCGATGTTGGACGCTTAAAAATCAGATTGAGAAGATGATCCGTTCTGGGCCATTGCCAATGCCTAAAGCTGCAAATAAACCCAATAACAAAAGCAATCCTCTCCCAAATCATGCTATCTTTGTGGGAGAGGGCACTTTTGATCCATCCGAATGTATTACCGACGAAGAAGCACCTACACTCCTTCCTAAAGATTTGACATCCTTTACTGTCAACGATATTTGGGTTAGTGATGAGGAGGATGTGTATGAAGAAGGTCCTAATGATGCTTTATGGTCCGATAAGGAAGAAGAGACTCCACCTAGCGCTGCATTCTTAACCAGGTCGGGAAGACATAATTAGGCAAGGGCTGAACCTGTGGCTCCTCCGCCAAGTCCAAACCCTACAAGAACGGAAGTGCCTGCTGCTCCTGAAGGCCTAACATCTCTTACCATAAATGGCAAATGGGCCAGCAATGACGAAGACATTTATCACCATAGAGGAGTAACTCAGCAAGGCTTAGAAGAGCTGAGGGACAACTTGCAAAGTATGGTCATACATTCGACCATTCGCCATGAGAAAAAGGTTCGGGAACACCTCGAGTTTCAGGACCAACAGATAGAACAACAACGAGAGGTAATGGACAACATGAAGGAGGAATTTTGCTGCCTTAAGAATGACTCTGATCTACAAGCCATGAAGAAAAGGAGGTGGACCTGGTGGTTGCGGTGTTGTCCAACTCTGAATTTGACCCAAGCGCAATGATTTCTGCTAATGTAGACTGTAGAGCGGTTTTTGTAGGACCTCGGTATTGTCGCTCTCTCTCAGGGAGCTAGGGGCCTTGGCTAAAACTAATCGACTCTAGGCAAGGTTTAAGATCATTGGATAACAAGCAGATTGTGATGGCGAACAGAACAAACACAACTATAGTTCAGTCAAATGGGGACTATGGGCGTCAGGAGATTTCGGGACGCAAACGGTGATTAGGAAGAGGGTTTCGCCACTAGAAAGCAACAGAATAGTGGAATAACATGACAATCCCGTTAAAATAAACCCACCGGATTTCCTTTTCCAAGGATAATCCAGATGAACTTCCTACAAGCCCACCACGGACCCGGAGGGCTAAAAGAACGGGACTCTCTAGTTAGCTCCTATTCACTTTCGTGAATAGAATACTAACTATCCCAATTCCGACCTTCCAACCCAAGTGTTGGATGTATTTAGGACCTTTCGTACCCCGAATACATCCCACTTGAGGGAAGAATAGGAGTGGGAAGTTGATTCCACTACGAATTACCTCCTAAGTTGCTAACCCAATCTAAATACACCATTCACATCCTTAGTTTCTCCCTAACCCATAAGGGTTCTAGCCTCTAATCATCTTATCTAGCATGCTAAACATAATAATAACTTCATTCATGCATCAAATAGAAAGTATTTAGAAATTTCAAGCAACAATAGCAACAATCAACAAACACCAAGTAATCGAATGACAAAAAACAGAGATTAAAGAGTAATTAGATGAACTAAAAAGAGTAAGAGTTAAGAAATGCTCATTAATTTGATGCCGAAAGAAGATACTCCAGAATAATAAGAATCCAATGCTCCAAAGATAATATAAGTCTTCAAACCTTCAATAGAAATCTAGTAAACTCTAGTGCAAGAACAATAATCCAAGTATGAATTGTCACTAATCACTAAGGAATCACTTTAATTGAAAGCTAAAATGTGATAAAAGTTCTCTCTAAAAACTCTCCTAAAACCCCTAATTTAATCTCTAAGAACCCCCTGGGCCAAAAGACCTAAAAACAATATATACAAGCTAAGTTAGTTACTCAAAACTCGTCACTTCATTAAGCAGCAAAATGAGAATCTGCACGAGACCGTAGGTACGGTTTATGAGACCGTGGCTACAGTCCTGCGTAACTCCTGCAGACTTCTCTCTTCTTCACAGCACCGTAGGTGCGGTGTGACATGACCGTGGGTGCGGTCTGGCGATTTAGGTCAGGTGAGATTTCTCTCCTTCGCACCGTCATGGGTGCGGTCCCCTGAGACCGTGGGTACGGTCAAGCTCGGTCACTTCACCTTGTCATGCCTTACACCCCCCGTGGGTGCGGTAATCAGGACCGTGGGTACGGTCAGGCTCAGTCACTTCATTCAGCAAAGTCTAACTTTTTATCCTCTCAACGTGTCCGGCCTTCCCGCCGTTTGCCTTTGCCTTGATCATGACCCGGGACATCTCGGGATTCCCAAAGTAGCTACAAAATGGCCCTTTTTACCATGTTTTGAGTAAAAACTCTGGAATCTACAAAATAACCAAAAACGTATTAAAAGTTCTTAAATTAAACCACGAAACGAGTCAAAAGCCTAAGGATTTAGGCGGTATTTAGACACAAAATTGGGTCTAAACACCCCCCACACTTAAACTTTTGCTCGTCCCGAGCAAAACGAGACAGAAAACTACCTAAACTAACATAAACTCCTTTGTCGTGGGAGAGAAACGAGTGCATTTAGCGTAGCCCTTTGAACCCCCCGGCAGCCTGGGTGGATGAGATGGACTCGTGAGGGTTTGTAGCGGCTATACCCACAAAAGCCAAAGAAAAAAGGAGAGAGGGAAAGTGAAAACAAAACTAAAGAAAACAAAAGGAAAGAGAAACAAAAACTTCGATTCAAAGGATCTTGCAACCTTAACTAAGAAAACGTTATTAAGCCTCCAAAAGGAACCGTTATGAGCATCTCACAATCCCCTATCCGAAGCAAAAGTCAGTCTTTGAGATTTTCGATTTCCTACACCTAATGCCAAGCAAAACCCCATGTGCATTAGTGCTAGTCGGTTCCAACGAAATCCAAATGACTCCAAGGACTCATGTCCGAACTAAAAACAACGAAAAAACAAGGCATGAGTTGCCCTTCCTCGCATTTGGTCGCCCTTGGCTTGTTGAGGGTCGTAGATGATGCAAGGATAGGCCCCACACTTTAAGAGGCACAAACTTTCTTTTCTTTTTGGTTGGTTTTACCAATGAAATTGCTTTTTTTTCTTTTCTCTTTTGTTTTTCTTTTTAAAAGTCGGTATTAGCCTTACTTTCGGGAATTGGACGGCCCAAATATGAGGTTTACCCTCTCAACATAGTCTTTTCCATACACACCTCCGCCGAGAATTCGATATGGGAGGAGCTTAAGGGGTAATAGCGTCGTACCGCTAATACCGGGCCCGTGTAGGTTAGCTAAGTGTATGGTGGTTAATGTCATTCAGCGACATGCCCCACTTAATCCGGTTATTGTAGCTTTTGCTTTCTTTTTCTTTTTGTTTTTAACTTAGCTTTTGCTTTTGCTAAACGGGAAAAAAGGAAACAAGCTCGGACACGAACCCCTAGAATCTCCCGACTTCAACCAGAACGTGAAAGGAATCGAGGGTTTCACTAGGCACTTGATGAAGGACATCTAAAGAGATAAGTCATGACTCGTACCCGAGACAAGGTCGAAAACGCTCAGACCGGTTTTATTTAAAGAAGATTAAGAACGGCTTCTCAATTTTGACAACAAGATCCGAGAAACAAAGCAAAAACAAAAAGGAAAGAAAACTTTTAAGGTTTTCACTCCCTTTTTTTCTCCTTTTTCACACAAAAGTCTTTCAAGTTTTAGGCAAAAACTAGGAAAACAAAAACAAAAAATCTAGGTGATCTACCCTTTGAAGCAATTATCTCCTCCCCCCCCCCCCCCACGCACACACACACTTAAAACGCCATAATGTCCTCATTGTGGGAAGGGGTCACAAGAAATGGGTAGAGAACCTACAAAAACAACAAACAAGAACACAACTAGCAAATAAAGCGGTGGCGACCCAAGCCCACACATCTCCAACAGCAAGAAAATCCCAACACAAACACTCAAGGGGGTTCGCCACCCAAAAGAAAAACACGCATGCGACGGATCATGAAGATAATTCAGATAGAAAGCGTAAGGTGGGAAGATATTACCTTGAGGTCTTCAAAAATGTTCAAGCGGTGATCCGAAGTCGTCGTTCAAGTGAATCACAACGATATTAGAGCAAAAGACGACTTTACATATGACAAAATCCGCATGCTAGATCGAAAACAAAATCAAGGAAAACTAACTAACTAAACTTCTAACAAAAAGGAACTAAAAAGAAGGAAAGGAAATTTATAAACAAAATATACGTTGCCAATGACATACCTTATCCCCGAATCTCACTCATTATGGCGGGAAATAAGGGTGAAACTCAACACAACTAACCAGACAAACTTGAATCATTTCATTACATTAGAACAACCATTCGTTACAATGCCATCATAACCATCCATGCCCCAAATACAACCAAACAATAGGCAAAATAAGTCATCACCGGCCAAAAGAACGACCAACAACTGACCAAGACATACCAACTACTGCCGAAAGACAACCAAAATACAATCAAAGCATAACAAATGACCAACACAAGCCAAATCTAGTCGACCTTGAGAGCAACACCAAAACAAGCCAAAAAGGACCCGAGACACCTATACGCCAAAACTACAAAGCCTTCGCATCCAAACCCCGATGAAGCATCCCCCCACACTTATATTTCACACAATAAAGTATGTAAAAACTAATGACAAAGATCGGGTGGGGGTGGGAATGCTTACAAACGGTCCTCAAGCGGATCCTCCTGGAGGAGGACGGGGTTGGAGTTGCGACTGGATGCCAACAAGAATCTCTTGTTGGGCCTGGATCATACCTTGCAAATCCTCGATAAGGCTTTGTTGGTTTTGGATGAGTTCTCGCTGCACTTGAAATTCATCGTGCTTCGAGTTGATCACTAATACGCTTTAAGGTGTCATCATTTGCTTTGCTAGGCCCCGCTTCTTCTCCTTACTCTCCTTCATCGTCCCCTTCCTCATTTTCTTCTGCCTCCTCATCACCTTCCTCTTCGGGCTCCCAAGGACCACCCACCACATAGCGCCCCCGAACTCTTGGCCACAAGACCAATTTCGTCGATCGGGTACATCTAAGCGCTGTTCGGGATGCTCGTCAGCCAAATGGACCACGACGCTATGGGAATCGTACCCGTGGCGGTAAAGTGTTCTTGTTTTGTTTTTATCCAAGAATTCCAACTTCCGCAAACGAACACCATCGATGGGATCGGGAAAGTAGCGCGGAGTCCACTTGGCAAGATAGGACTCGAAGCCTTGCTTCTTGAGGAAATGGCAAATAATGTGTCCATGCCAAGGGTCATGTTTCGGGTTTCAAGGCTTATCTCCCGAAGGCAATGAAGAATACAAGAGCCGGTGTTTACACGGCGACCATGGATTGCGTTGAAGAGGATGAAAAGATCGTCCTTGCGAATGTTTGACCATCCAGTGTCCCGGCCAAATACGGAGCTGGAAATGACGCAGTGAAAAAGGCGAATACTCAAGTTGCAAAAGTCCCGGGCTTTTGAATTGCTTGGACAATGGAGTTGTAGTTTACGAGTCCGAAGCTTGGGATATCGTCTCCTCCAACAGGTGATAGCTCTCATAGCTTCTTGCTCGTCGAATTTGACACATTCACCATAGAAGATACCATCCAAAGTAAGACCGAAAGCGTTGCAAAGGTCCTAAACCGTACACTCCACCTCCTTCTTGGAAACTATGTAAGAGAAGGTGGCCGTAGAAATACCATCCTCCCGAACCACTAGAGAGCTCAAGAATTCGAGCACCGGTTGGTCGATAATAGGCTCGTTGATGGTAGCGAAGATTTCCCAACCCATGACTTTTATGAAATAGTCCATGCTTGGTTTGCAATACACATCCTTCGCTGTTTCCTCATGATACAAATTCGGAGCACATATTTTCCGTTGCTTCAGTCGTGCGTACCTTGCCTTGTGCATTTCGTCCCTAAAGGTGACGTTCACCTTCGGGTCACACTGAATCAGGGAGGCTAGTTGACCTTTGTAAAAAGTCTTATCAGGTTCTGCCGAAGTGGAAGGAGGAGGGGTCGGTTCTGGCTCGGTTCGGGAATGCTTGGCTCGACCCATTGGAACAAACAAAGGGCAACACCAACAACAGAAGTATCGCAAATAGCAACCACAATGCCCAAAATCACCAAACAACAACAACCAAAAACTTCACTAATCACACTCCAATCACAATTGCACTACCAATCTTCAACCAATTAGCACACCCAAGCCTCAAACTCAGAACATTCAACAAAATCCCAAATAATTGTGCACAAAAGCAACAAAAATCAGCAAGAAAATTGAACTTTGATGCATCAAAATACAAGCGATACCTGAGTGAAGAACTTGGAGGTGTTGCCTTACAAATTTTGAAACCCACACAATGAACCAAACCCAGAATCGCCGCTTGAAGAGCTCGAAAATGGCGAGTGAAGCAGATGCAGCGCGGTTAGGGCTCAAAATCGCAGAGAAAAGTGAGGAAAATGATGAATTTGTGAAGGAATTGAAGAATTAGGGCAAGGGAATGAGGGTTTAGTGTGAGAGGATGGTTTTTTGAGTGAGGGAGAAAGAAAAGAAATGAGTGAAAATGAGGGAGAGAAGCGTTTAAACCCCCGACATTTCGTTGCAGTTCGAGAGACCGTAGGTACGGTCCCTTGGACCGTAGGTGCGGTCTCACTCGGCCAAAATTTTAGGGCAAAGTTGTTGCTCTGCGACCGTGGCTACGGTCACGTTTACCGTAGGTACGGTGTAGCTGCTGGGCCAAAAATCAGGAAAATCCTGCCATAACTTGACCGTGGCTATGGTGAAGCCCATCGTAGGTACGGTCTCCGTCGGTCAAAAATCTAGGCAAAAGTGTTGTTTTGGGACCGTGGCTACGGTGAATCCTACCGTGGGTACGATCCCATTCGGCCTCTCCCCAGCACCTACAAGACTCAAAAACTTGGAGAAAATGTTAAGTCTTAAAATTCTACTCTCTCATTATCAACCCTCTTTTCTTGTTCACTCAACAACTTCCAAGGACACCTTTCAACACTCACAACTAACATGGATCATCTCCTTCACAAATCTTTTTTTCACCCTCAAATTTTTTTTCAACTTTTTCTAGTTTTTTTTTGTTTTTCTCAACCTTCACAAATCAATCTTGAAAACCAAAAGAAATAAAAATGCAGAAAATAAAAGGAAAACACTAAAGGTAGGGGAAGTAACTTGTACCTCTCCCGGGTGTTTGTTTTAGGTCCTAGCTTGACCTAATCCACTCTTTCACCTTTCAAAGTCGGCGAGGAACACTACAACCGTCCCCTCGTATTCATCTTCCGTGGTGTATGGCATGATCTTTGATGAGTTGACCTTGAAACATTCCCCCTTTTCATTCTTAAGTTCGATAACACCGGCGGAAAGGATCCTTACTATTTCAAAGGGTCCGGACCACCTTGATCTCAACTTCCCGGAAAATAGCTTGAGCCTCGAATTGAAGATAAGGACTCTATCACCTTCTTTGAACTCACGACAGTTCAATCTCTTATCGTGCCATGCTTTCGTTCGCTCTTTGTAGATCCTATTATTTTCATAAGCATGACGTCGCAGCTCCTCAAGCTCCTCCAATTGAAATAGACGACTCACCCCGACCGCCTTGAGATCGTAATTCAATTTCTTGATTGCCCACATCATCTTATGCTCGAGTTCTACGGGAAAGTGGCATGCTTTCCCGTAAACTAGACGGTACGGGGTAGTCCCAATCGGCGTTTTGAAGGCGGTAGTTATGCCCACAAAACATCATCTAATTTCTCTGCCCAATCTTTTCGTGAAGACCAACTGTTTTCTCCAAAATCTCCTTAATGGCACGGTTTGAAATCTCTACTTGCCCTTGCGTTTGGGGGTGATAGGCTAGTCCCCGCTTATGATTGATACCATACTTCGCTAGGAGAGACTCAAACTTTTTCTCGATAAAATGGGATCCGTTGTCGCTTATAATAACCCTTGGGATGCCAAATCTTGGAAATATGATCTTCTTCAAAAACCTTGATACAGATTTGTCATTAGCATTTGCACAAGGAATGGCCTCAACCCATTTTGAAACGTAGTCCACCGCCACTAAGATATATTGGAAACCTCTTGATGCTGGAAAGGGACCATCGAAGTCCAACCCCCATACATCGAAAACCTCTACCTCTAGGATGAAATTCAACAGTGCTTCATTCTTCCGAGAGATATTTCCAAACCTTTGGCATTTATCGCATTGCTTGACGTGAAGATGGGCATCACGAAAGAGTGTCGGCCACCAATAGCCGGCTTGTAAGACCATCGCTGCCGTCTTTTACGACCCACCGTGACTTCCAACTGGGAACTCATAGCAATGTGTCAAAACGGATTTCACCTTGGTCTCGGGTAGACATCTTCTGTACATCCTGTCGTTGCATAACCGAAATAGGAATGGATCGTCCCGAAAGAAATGTTTTACATCGTGAAAGAACTTCTTTTGATGAGCGTTCAGATTTGAAGGAATCACCTCGCTGGATGTTTAGACCCGATTTCGTGTCTAAATACCGCCTAATCCTTAGGCTTTTGACTTGTTTCGTAGTTGTTTTAATAACTTTTAATGCGTTTTAGTTGCTTTTGTAGTTTCCGAAGGGTTTCACTCAAAACGATTCTAAATTGGCCAATTTTGCACCAATCTTGGGAATCCCGAGATTTCCTAAGATTCCCCCAGCCCTGGTCGTGTCAAAGGCAGAGGATTAGAAGGGCCGGCCATGTCGAAAGGCAATGAAGCGAGGCAACTGAAGAGTACCTGGAAGGAATCAGGCCGAGAGACCGTGGCCACGGTCACATGAACCGTAGCCACGGTATGATGGAGCCAAGACCAAAGCGAAGAGGCCTTCCACCCAAACTAGACCGTGGTCACGGTAACTTTGACCGTGGTCACGGTAGGATCTTCACCATCCCTAAAGAAGAAGCTGACCGAACTAGACCGTGGCCACGGTCTCCCAAGACCGTAGCTACTACGGTCGCGAAGGAGCGAAAGTTGTCACCTAATCGCTTATATCGTGACCACGGTGCATGGGGACCGTGCCACACGCGGCGGCGAAGAGAAGAAATCGCCGCTTACGCAGATCGGCCACGGCCCCGATCGCGCTTGCCCTCATGGGCCAATTTTGTCTATTGTGTAAAATGATGAGTTTTGAGTAACAACCTTGATTACTATTTAATGTATTTAGGTCATTTTAGCAAAAGGGATTTTAGACAGCAGCTTTACCTATCTTTTATGATACTTTAGCACTCTTTATCACATTTTGGGAAGTCTTAGATTACAGGGATTAAGGAAGATCTTTGGTGAGATTATTAGTTCTTGTATTGGTTGATTATTATTGGACGTTTGAAGATTATTCTTAACTTTGGAGCATTGGAACTTTATTATTCTGTCACAATCAATGAGCATTTCTTAACCTTTCTCTCTCTAATTTATTGCTTATTTACTAATCTCTATTTTGTTATTATTGATATTGTTGGTGTCATTGAATGTTTATTGTCATCTTATTTACTCTTTTAAGCATGAATGAAGTTGTTGATGTTATTAACATGATAGTTAGGATGTTTAGTGGCTAGAACCTTAATGGGTTAGGGAGATATTAAGGGTGTGAATGGCTAATTAGGTTTAGGTTAGCAATTTTAGTGAGTAATTAGTTAGGAAATCAACTTCCTAATCCTATCCTTCCCTCAAGTGGGATGTATTTAGGTGCGAAAGCATCCCGATTACATCCAATGCTTGTTGGAAGGTAGGAATTAGGATAGTTAGTATTCTAGTTCGCAAAAGTGAATAGAAACTAACTAGGAAATTCCGTTCTTTTGACCTTCCCGGGTCTGTCTATGGATTTTGGGGAAGTTAATTCGGACTATCCTTGAAAGAGGAAGTCCGGTGGGTTTTTTTCTAACGGAATTACCATTTGATTTCCCTTTCTCGTTACTCTCTTGTTGCGAAACCCATTTCCTCATTCCCGTTTGCATCCCGAAAGTCTCCCGACACCCATTGTTTTACCTTTTTGACTGAACATAGCGTGTTTGTGTTGTTTTCACCCTAAAGTCTTTCATCCTTTCATGATCATAAACCATACCTAGAGTCAACTAGTTGCAGCTAAGGCCCCTAGCTCCCTGTGGAAGAACGATAAAACCGTGGTCTTACAAACCACTCGACTAACAAAATGGCGTCGTTGCCGGGGAGCAAGTGCACCTAGCTTAGCTCTTTGTCTTTAGGTTGTTTAAGATCATTTCACTGCTAGAGACTTTGTTATCCTTGGTTACTGGAAATTTGATTCTTCTGTTTGTTCCTTTTGTGCATGCGGACTCGCTCTCGACGAGACCAAACTCATGTAACTCCACCGAACCCGAATCCGGAGAGTATTATTCGACAAGCTAACGCCGGCTCGAGACGAGCTAGACTACAAAGGGAGCGAGAGACGATCGAAATTCCAATGGCTGAAGGAGAACAAGTTCCACCCCGTACGTCAGCATCATATTCCTTACCATCGTCGGGTACGGGAGGCGATCCCATCACATTACCAGAATTACCACCTAATGCATCGTTCGAGTTCAAGGCATATTTATTGGAAATATTTGAGAACACCCCGTACCATGGAGGAGAGCATGAAAATCCTATTGACCACATCAACAGATTCGAGCAACGCATCGGCTTCGTACAAATGAATGAAGTTTCCGCCGAATACATGAAGCTGAAGTTTTTCCCTCTTACCTTGAAGGGGAAAGCATTATTATGGCTCAACACGTGTCCGCCCGGAACATATTCAACATGGGATGCCCTTAGCCACGACTTTCTTCAAAGGTTTTTCCCCAATGATGAGACGTGTCGGTTGAGGCAAGCCATCAAGAGCTTCAAGCAAGAGCCCGATGAGTCGTTATTCGAAGCATGGGGGAGATTCAAAGGTCTCCAACGGAGGTGTCCACATCATAATCTTGAGGATTGGTTATTATTGCATCACTTCTATTCCGGATTGAGTAGCTCTTTGCGAGAATCCATCGATCATGCCTCGGGGGCATGTTCCTCAAGAAGACGGCAGAGGAAGAAAACGTATTTCTTCACGAGCTATCTCAAAACTCTCCTCATTGGGGAGGCGGCCGTGGTCCAAGAGATGGTCCTCCTCTAGAAAGCAACCCTACCATTAAATTTCTCATGAATGCCCGTTCTTGAGATGTAACAAAAGGTAGCTTTGGAGGAAACCACGAGGCAAGTAAAGGCGGCCCAAGAAGTACCTATGCTTATTCCGGATGCCCGAGTCTTGGTATGTGTTTTTTTGTGGAGGGCCACATTCTTCAAAGCGATGTGAAAAGTATATCAAACCGAGCAAGTCCAAGCCATCTATCCTAACAATAACCTCTCCTATACCAATCAAACCCCCATTCGTCCCCGTGGGAATTACGCCTACAACCAACAATCTCCCCTAAACCAAAACCCACCCACCAGTTTCGCAAATCAAAATCTCCGCTAATACCACCAAAACCACCACCAAAATCCTCACCAAGGTCAATCTTCCCAAGCACCCAAACCATCACAACAAGAAACCCTTGACCAAACCCTCCAAAAGTTGGCCTTAACTCAAGAGAAGATAGCCTTACCTCAAGAAAAGATGGCCTTAGACTGAAAAAAAGACCGAACTCGCATTAAGAACCTCGAGTTACTATTGGCCCAATTGGCACAACAATCTCAACCTATCCAGTCTTTGCCTAGCCAATCCCAACCTAACCCAAAGGGGCAACTTAATGCTATTACTTTGAGGAGTGGCAAAGAGATTGATGGACCTAGAATGGTGGGAGATGAGGTCTTGGGTGACAAGGAAGGTGACGTGGTGGATATCTCGGATGAGGAAGATTTGTTGGAGAAGCGGGAAAGTGAGTTAGTATTGGGTGAGGAAGTTGAGAGAGCACATGAGGATGAATTGGGAGAGTCTAGTAAAGAACAAGAGGAGATGGAGAAGTTAAGGAAAGGGAAAGGAAAAATGGTGGAAGAAGAACCAATCCTGACTATTGAGAAGCCAAAGCTACCACTGATCCCTTTTCCCGATCGGTTAGCAAAGCCAAAATCCGATGCAAAGTTTTCAAAATTCATTGAGATGCTCAAGAAGCTTCAAGTGAACATTCCATTTCTTGATGCCATTTCTAAAGTTCCGTCCTTCAAGAAGCATTTAAAGGAGCTTCTCACGAGCAAGAGAAGAATTCAAGAGAAATCTACGATCCATTTGACGGCGATTGTAGTGCAATTATCGATAACAAATCACCGGAGAAATTAGCCGACCCCGGAAGTTTTTCTATTCCATGCACCATTGGTGATATGCGGATTGGTCGTGCCCTTTGTGATCTAGGAGCAAGTGTAAGCGTCATGCCTTATTCGATTTGCAAGAAGTTAAATCTCGACGATCTTGCTCCTACAACAATTAATCTTCAATTGGCCGACCGTTCCGTGCGAAGACCGTTGGGAATATTTGAAGACATCCCGGTCCAAGTGGGGCGGTTTTTGATTCCTTGTGATTTTGAGATCTTGGAGATAGAGGAAGATAACAACATCCCTATTACTTTGGGAAGGCCATTTCTTGCTACGGCGGGAGCCATTATCGATGTGAAGAATGGAAGCATGTCGTTGAATAACGGAAATGAAAGCATAATTTTTCAACTTGAGGGGTCTTTGAAGGGTCCTTCGTATGGGGATTCATGCTATGCCATTGATATGATGGAGTTCCTTGTTGATGAGTATATTGAGGACTCCCATCTTCTTGAATCTATTTGCGATGATCCCTTGGGAGCTTGCTTATTGGAGTCTTTCCAATTTGAGACCGATGGCACCGATATTACTTTCTTCACCAACCTTCTTGACTCTTCACCCATGCATAAGGAGATTATTATTGATGAGCGTTATATGGAGTGTATGGAGATTCAAGATGCGATCTTCAAAGGTATGTCTTCTTCTCAAATTCAATCTTCTACTCCTTTAGAGCTTAAAACTTTACCCCCTTCCCTCCAATATGCTTTCTTGGATGATGAGAAATCTTATCCTGTCATTGTGAATGCGAATTTTAATGATTTTGAATTATCCAAGTTGCTTGATTTGCTTAGAAAACATAGGGGTGCATTGGGTTATAGGATACAAGACTTGAAAGGTTTATCCCCTTCCATATGCATGCATTCGATTGATTTGCTAGAAGATGCCAAGCCTACCAGGCAACCCCAACGTCGCTTAAATCCCAACATGCAAGAAGTGGTTAAAAAGGAAGTAGTAAAGTTGCTAGCTGCTGGGATCATCTTCCCCATCGCAAATAGCGAATGGGAAAGCCCGATTCAGTGTGTGCCCAAGAAGGGTGGATTGACCGTAATTGAAAATGACAAGAAAGAACTAGTTAGTACCCGAACCGTCACCGGTTGGCGGATGTGTATCGATTACCGCCAATTAAACAAAGTAATAAAGAAGGACCATTTCCCCCTTCCCTTTATCGACCAGATGTTAGAACGGTTGGCGGGTCATTCGCATTTTTGCTTTTTGGATGGGTACTCGGGTTTCTTTCAAATTCCAATCCACCACCTTCACTTGCCTATATGGGACATTTGCTTATCGTCGCATGCCATTTGGTTTATGTAATGCCCCTGGGACTTTTCAACGTTGTATGATGGCTATTTTTAGTGATTTCATTGAAAAATGCATGGAAGTCTTTATGGATGATTTTTCTGTGTACGGTAATTCTTTCGATGATTGTTTGCTAAATTTGGAGAAAGTGTTAACTCGTTGTGAGGAAGTGGGTCTAGTTCTGAATTGGGAGAAATGCCACTTCATGGTGGAACAAGGTATCGTTCTGGGTCACTTAATCTCTTCTAAGGGCATCGAAGTAGATAAGGCCAAAGTTGAGGTTATAGAGCGCCTACCACCCCCAGTTTCCATTAAGGGGGTGCGTAGTTTCCTTGGCCATGCCGGTTTTTATCGCTGGTTCGTCAAGGATTTTTCAAAAATTGCTCGACCTCTAACTAACCTCTTGTGCAAAGATGCCCCTTTCATTTTCACTAATGAGTGCCTTGAGTCGTTTTATAAGTTGAAGCAGGTTTTGATTTCCCCTCCAGTAGTTCAACCTCCGGATTGGACGCTACCTTTTGAGATTATGGCCGACGCGAGCGACTTCGCCATAGGAGCGTGTTTGACCCAAACAGTAGACAAGAAGCCAAGGGTCATTTATTACGCAAGTCCTGCGCTTGATAGCGCCCAAAGGAACTACACTACCACGGAAAAGGAGCTTTTGGCGATCGTTTTTGTGCTCAACAAATTCCGGCAATACCTCATGTTCCCTAAGGTGGTAGTCTACACGGATCATGCCGCTATCAAATAGTTGATGGGAAAGAAGGAGACAAAACCGAGACTTATACGGTGGGTCTTGCTTATGCAAGAATTTGATTTGGAAATCCGCGATAAGGCGGGCACAAAGAATGTCGTAGCCGATCACCTTTCGAGGATTCTTGTCAACTCGGAAGACACCCAACCGATTGCAGACGCTTTCCCGGACGAGCGACTCTTGGCTATCAACTCGCATCCTTGGTATGCGGATATTGTGAATTATTTGGCGAGCGAAGTGATCCCTCAACACTTGAACCATCATTAAAGGAAGAAATTCCTCCACGACATGAAGCATTAATTTTGGGATGATCCTTTCCTCTTCCGTCTTGGAAATGACGGGATGTACCGGCAATGTATTCCCGAGAGTGAAGTGCAATCTATTTTGACCCATTGTCATGAATTTCCGGTGGGAGGTCACGGTGGCCCCCCAAAAGACGGCAGCAAGGGTTTTGCAAACCGGCTATTGGTGGCCGACTCTTTTTCGTGACGCCCATCTTCATGTCAAGCAATGTGACAGGTGTCAAAGGTCTGGTAACATCTCCCGGAAGAATGAAGCGCCATTGAACTATATTCTTGAGGTGGAAGCTTTCGATGTATGTGGATTGGACTTCATGGGTCCTTTCCCGTCGTCAAGGGGTTTCCAATACATCCTAGTGGCGGTAGACTATGTCACAAAGTGGGTCGAGGCCATACCATGTGTAAGATGTGATGGGAAATCTGTTTCGTAATTCTTGAAAAAGACCCTATTCCCAAGATTTGGCCTTTCACGGGTCATCATTAGTGACAACGGTTCCCATTTCATCAAAAAGACATTCGAGTCTCTCTTGGAGAAGTACGACATCAAGCATAAGAAGGGACTTCCTTACCATCCACAAACACAAGGTCAAGTGGAAATCTCCAACCGTGCCATCAAGGAGATCTTAAAGAAGACGGTTAGCTCTTCAAGGAAAGATTGGGCAGAAAAATTGGATGATGTTTTGTGGGCATACCGCACCGCTTTCAAGACACCAATCGGCACTACTCCTTACCGTCTTGTCTACGGGAAGGCGTGTCACTTCCCCGTCGAACTTGAGCACAAAACCCTGTGGGCAATCAAGAAGTTGAGTTTCGATCTCAAGGCGGCCGGAGGTAGTCGGTTATTTCAATTAGAAGAGCTTGAGGAGTTGAGGGGTCATGCATATGAGAATAACAAGATCTACAAGGAGAGAACGAAAGCATGGCATGACAAGAGGTTGAACCGACGTGAGTTTGTGGTAGGCGATAGGGTTCTCATTTTCAATTCAAGGCTAAAGTTGTTCTCTGGGAAATTGAGATCACGGTGGTCCGGACCATTCGAAATAGTGAGAATTCTTTCCGCCGGAGTAGTTGAGTTGAAAGATGCCCAAGGGAAGTGTTTCAAAGCAAACTCATCGAAACTCAAACCATACATCATGGGCGAGGAATATGTCGGGACAGTTGTGACATACCTCGCGGATTTTGGAAATCGAAAAGAATTGGAAAAGGTCGAGCTAAGACCTACAAAACAAGCACCCGGGAGAGGTATGAACTACTTCCCCTCTTTTAGTGTTTTCTTTCAATTTTTAGTTCTTTCATTTTTATTTCCTTTATTTTAGTGCCTTTCTTCTTCCTTTGTTTTATCTTATTAGAAAAGTTTAAAAAAAAAATCGTGAGTGGTTCTATGAGAGTCGGGGTTTGAAAGTGTTTTTGAGCGATTGGAAAGTGTCCTTGAATGATAATTGAGCGAGAAAGAAAAGGGAGTGGATGACAAAAGGGTATATTTTAGGACTTAACAATTTTTCTCCAAGTTTTGAGCCTTGTAGATGTTGGAGATGAACCGAAAGGGACCGTCCCCACGGTGGGAGTCACCGCAGCCACGGCCAGTATACTCAAAGTTGCTCCCAGTTTTGCCAAGCCGAAGATCACCGTGACCACGGTGGCAGTCACTGCAGCCATGGTCTCATCGCAGCATGATTCTTGGAAATTTTGGTCCCGAACATCACCGTGACCACGATGGAAGTCACCGCAGCCACGGTCTCCGCCCTGCTTTTTCCCTTCTTTTTCCCTCACCCGAATCACACCGTGCCCACGGTCAAATGGACCGTGGCCACGGTCTGTCGAAAACCTGCGATATGTCGGGGATTCAATGTTATTTTTCCCTCATTTCTCTTTCACCTTCGAAAACCCTCACCAAACCCTAAACCTCTAACTCTCTTCAAAGTTTCGACAAACCCACCACCAATTCCTCCATTTCTCCCAACTTTCTCCTACAACCGTGCCCTAGCTGCTGTGTTCGCCATTTTCGGACCTTCTTCAAGCAAATTTTAGGTCTCTTGTTGCTTGCGGGGGTCGAAATTAGCAAGAGGAGTTCCCCATCACTTCAATCTAGGTAGTGCTTGACTTATTGATGATTAAACACTAGATTTCTTGCTTATTTGGGTTGAATATGGTGAAATCGCTTGTTGGGTCTTCGTTGGGTGAGTAAGTGGAATTTGGGGTTGGAATTTTGGATTATAATTGATTGTTGGGAGTGTCTTTGGTGAACTTCTAGTTGAATCTCATGTAAATTGCTTGTGGGTTCGATTGGATGGATTGATTGAGTTTGGAGTTTGAGTTTTTGGTCGATTTTGCCGAGATTAGGAGTGCATTGCTTTTTTTGGGATTGAATCTTGTGGTTGATTGTGTTTTGTGTTGCTCGGTATTTTGGGGGTATTGGTTGTTGTGTGTTTCGGTGTTTGGTGCTTGATTTTCTTACAGAGTATCCAATGGGTCGAGCAAAACGTTCCCGGACCGAGCCGGAATCAACCCCCGCCCCATCAACCTCGGCTGAGCCCGATAAAACTCGATACAAGGGTCAACCGCCCTCGGTTATTCAATGCGATCCGAAAATTAAAGTCAATTTTCAGGATGATATGCACAAGGCCCCGTATGAGCGGCTAAAGAAGCGGAAAATTTGTGCTCCGGATCTCTATCATGAGGAGACGGCAAGGGATATTTTCTGTAAACCGAGCATGGACTTCTTCACTAAAGTCATGGGATGGGAAATCTTTGCTACAATCAACGAACCGATCATCGAGCAACCGGTGTTCGAATTCCTTAGCTCTTTGGTGATAAAAGAAGACGGCACATCCAACGCCTCCTTTTCATACATCGTAAACAAAAAAGTGGTGGAATGTACGCTCAACGACTTATGCAATGCTCTAGGCCTTCCCGAGGACGGCATACCCTACGGCGAGTGCGTCAAATTCGATGAACAAGCAGCTATGAAAGAGCTCACTTGCTGGAGGAGACGTTACCCGAGGGTTCTATCGCAACGAACAAAGTACTATTGCCCAAGCAACTCTAAGGCTAGGGATTTCTGTAATCTGAGCGTCCGCATCTTCCATCGCATCATTTCGAACTCTGTTTTTGGTCGTGACGCCGGACGTTCAAGCATCCGGAAAGACAACCTCTTCGTCCTCTATAATGCGATCAACGGTCGCCGGGTCAACACCGGCTCATGTATCCTCCATTGCCTCCGGGAAATAAGCCTCGAAACCCGGAACATGACTATTGGTATGGGTCATATCATCACCTATTTCCTAAGAAAACAAGGGTTCGAGTCCTATCTGAGCAAGTGGACTCCCCGCCATTTCCCCGATCCTATCGACGGTGTTCGCCAACGACAATGCCGAACAACGCCTAGATGTCTCCGACCAACGCCATTGGTCGTGTGGCCAAACCTTTGGGGATCGATTTGTGGTGGGTGGTCCCGGGGATCGAGCGGAGGAAGGTGATGACGAAGACGAAGACGAAGAAGAGGAAGAAGAAGAGGATGAAGAGGAAGAAGAACAAGCACAAGGGGATGAAGCCGAGCCGATTCAACAACGGGACGCCGCTCTTGAGCATATCAGCGAGCAACTCCAGGAGCTTCATGATGAGTTTCAAGTCCAACGGGAGCTCATCCAAAAGCAGCAACTGTTGATCGAAAACTTACAAGGATTGCTTGTGATCCAATAGGAGACGCTGGCTAGCATCCAGTCGCAGCTCCAACCCCGTCCTCCGCCAGGAGGGTCCGCTTGAGGACCGTTTGTAAGCACCCCCACCTGACCTTTATCATTGTCTATCTACTTTATTTTGTGAAGTATAAGTGTGGGGGAGTGCTTCTTCGGGATTTTGGAGTTGCGATGTCTGGTGGTTTTGGATTGTTGGTCTCTAGATTTCATTTGGCATGAGCTCGCATATTTTGGGGATTGTTCGGCTAGGTTGCTCGGGTTTTTCCTTGCCTAGTTTATCATTTATGTTTGTCGGGTTGTTGGATGGTTGTCTTGGGGTTGTTTGTTTGTTGTTTGTTTGTTGTTTTTGGTGGGTTGGACTGTTGTTTAAGCGTCTCTCGTTTGTATTTTGGGTCATGGATGGATGTAACCGAATGTTATTTGGGATGAATGCAATGAATTATTTGTTTCGGTTAGTGTACATCGAGTTTCACCCTTATTTCCCGCCTCAATGAGTGAGATTCGGGGATAAGGTAAGTCACTAGCAATGTATATATTGTTCATATTTTCAGCTTTTCAATTTCTTTTCATAATCTCTTAAGATAGTTTTTCCTTTCTTTTGCTTTTGGTCTCGCATGCAAATTATATAATTGAAAAGTCGTCTTTTACTCTAACGTTGATCTGACTCTCTTGAACGACGACTTCGGATCGCTATTTTCAACGCTTATGAAGAGATTGAGGTAATATCTTTCCACCTTACTCTTTGTATGTGAATCCTTATCATGATCCGTCGCATGCTTGGTTTTCCTTTGGGTGGCGAACCCCTATGAGTGTCTGTGTTGGGATTTCGTTTGCTGTTGGAGCCGTGTGGGCTCGGGTCGCCACCATTTTCTACCTGCTAGTTGTTTTCGTTTGTTTGTGTCTTGTAGGTTCTCTACCCTTTTTATGTGGCACCTTCCCCCAATGAGGACATTGTGGAGTTTTAAGTGTGGGGGGGGGGGAGATATTCTGTTTCAAGGGTAGATCACCTAGTCGTTTTATTCTCTGTTTCCTAGTTTTTGCTTAAAATTTAAAATTTTTGTGTGAAAATGGAGAAAAAAGGGAGTGAAAACCTTTTCGTTTTTCTTTTTCGTTTTATTTTTTTTTTGTTTTGCTTTGTTTCCTGGATCTCGTTATCGAAGTTGAGAAGTCGTTCTTAAACTTCTTTCTAAAAGTAATCGGTTGGAGCATTTTCGACCCTAACTCGGGTTCTAGTCGAGACTTACCCTTAGTAGACTCCCTTCACTAAGTGTCTTATGAGACTCCCATTCCTTTCTCGTTTTGTTGGGAACCCGAAGATTCTAAGGGCTTGTGTCTGAGTTTGTTTTTGTTTCTCGTTTAGCAAAAGAAAAAAGTGCAAAAAAAAAAAGAAAAAGGAAATGAAAGAAAGAAGAAAGCTTTCATAAGACATAATAACCTGAATAAGTGGAGCGTGTCGCTGAAGACATTAACCATCATACACTTAGCCAACCTACACGGGCCCGGTATTCGTGGTACGGCACTGGATACCCCTTAACCCTCCTCCTATATCGCTTTGCGACGGAGAGGCGTATGGAAAAGATCGTGTTGGGAGGGTATACCCCTTATATGGGCCGTCCAATTCCCGAAAGTAAGGCTAATACCGACTTTTAAAAACCAAAAAGAAAGAAAAAAGAGAAAAAGAAGAAAGAAAAGAAAAGTTTTCCTTCTAAAAAGAGAGCGGGGCCTCCCCTTGCATCACCTACGGCCCTCACCAAGCCAAGGGCAACCAAATACGAGGGAGGGCAACACTCCTCTCAGTTGTTTCGTTGTTTTCAAATTCGGACACGAGTTTTTAAAGTCTTTTGGTTCCCGTTAAACCCTTGTTGTGCTTTTGCTGTGTAGTTTCGCTTGTTACAAGGTGTAGGGAGTCAAAAATCTTCAAGATCGACCTTTCTCTGAGTTTTGTGTTTTTGAGATGCTCCTAACGGTTACTTTGGGAGGTTTAATCGCGTTTTCTTAGTTTGGATTGCGAGATCTTGTGAATCAAAGCCCTTGTTTTTCGTTCTTTTTGTCTTCTTCGGTTTTGTTTTCACTTTCCCCTCTCTCCTTCCTCTTTGGCTTTTGTGGGTACAGCCGCTACAAACCCTCACAAGTCCATCTCGTCCACCCGGGTTGCCGGGGGGTTTGAAGGGCTTGGTGCATACGCTAAATGCACTCGTTTCTCTCCCACGACAGAGGAGTTTGTGTTAGTTTGTTTTGTTTTGTTTTGTTTTGCTCGGGACGAGCAAAGTTTTAAGTGTGGGGAGGTGTTTAGACCCGATTTCGTGTCTAAATACCGCCTAAATCCTTAGGCTTTTGACTTGTTTCGTAGTTGTTTTAATAACTTTTATTGCGTTTTAGTTGCTTTTGTAGTTTCTGAAGGGTTTCACTCAAAACGAATCTAAATGAGCCAATTTTGCACCAATCTTGGGAATTCCGAGATTTCCTAAGATTCCCCGAGCCCTGGTCGTGTCAAAGGCAGAGGATTAGAAGGGTCGGCCATGTCGAAAGGCAGCGGAAGCGGCGGCAACGGCTGAAGAGTACCCTGGAAGGAACTATGGCCGAGAGAGACCGTGGCCACGGTCACATGAACCGTACCCACGGTATGATGGAGCCAAGACAAAAGTGAAGAGGCCTTCCACCCGACCTAGACTGTGGTCACGGTAGGATCTTCACCATACTTAATCGCCTATACCGTGGCGACGGTGCATGGGGACCGTGCCCACGGCGGTGCGAAGCGAAGAGAAGAAATCGCCTGCCTTACGCAGGACCGTGGCCACGGTCACCCTGACCTTGCCCACGGTCCCCTGCGGGCCAGTTTTGTCTGTTGTGTAAAATGATGAGTTTTGAGTAACAACCTTGATTACTATTTAATGTATTTAGGGCATTTTAGCAAAAGGGATTTTAGACAGCAGCTTTACCTATCTTTTATGATACCTTAGCACTCTTTATCACATTTTGGGAAGTTTGAAGATTATTCTTAACTTTGGAGCAATGGAGCTTTATTATTCTGACGATTTCTCCCTTGTCATCACAATCAATGAGCATTGCTTATTTACTAATCTATGTTTTGTTATTATTGATATTGTTGGTGTTATTGAATGTTTATTGTCATCTTATTTACTCTATTAAGCATGAATGAAGTTGTTGATGTTATTAACATGATAGTTAGGATGTTTAGTGGGTAGAACCTTAATGGGTTAGGGAGATATTAAGGGTGTGAATGGGTAATTAGGTTTGGGTTAGCAATTTCAGTGAGTAATTAGTTAGGAAATCAACTTCCTAATCCTATCCTTCCCTCAAGTGGGATGTATTTAGGTGCGAAAGCATCCTGATTACATCCAATGCTTGTTGGAAGGTAGGAATTAGGATAGTTAGTATTCTAGTTCGCGAAAGCGAATAGAAACTAACTAGGAAATTCCGTTCTTTTGACCTTCCCGGGTCTGTCTATGGATTTCGGGGAAGTTAATTCGGACTATCCCTGAAAGAGGAAGTCCGGTGGGTTTTTTTTCTAACGGAATTACCATTTGATTTCCCTTTCTCGTTACTCTCTTGTTACGAAACCCATTTCCTCATTCCCGTTTGCATCCCGAAAGTCTCCCGACACCCATTGTTTTACCTTTTTGACTAAACATAGCGTGTTTGTGTTGTTTTCACCCTAAAGTCTTTCATCCTTTCATGATCATAAACCATACCTAGAGTCAACTAGTTGCAGCTAAGGCCCCTAGCTCCCTGTGGAAGAACGATAAAACCGTGGTCTTACAAACCACTCGACTAACACTGGACAAGTAGTTTCTGATGTCGGCATACCACGGGCTAGAATGCTTGATGGCCATGAGTTGCTCATCCGGGATAGAATCCACGATCGGTTGGGTATACTCCAAGTCAACAAGGATTCTCGATAGGTGATCGGCTACTACATTCTTCGTGCCGGCCTTGTCGCGAATTTCCAAATCGAACTCTTGCATAAGCAAAACCCACCAGATAAGCCTCGGCTTCGTTTCTTTCTTCCCCATCAAATATTTAATCGCAGCATGGTCCGTGTACACTACCACCTTGGAGAACATAAGGTACTGCCGGCATTTGTTGAGTGAAAAAATGATTGCCAAAAGTTCCTTCTCCGTGGTCGTGTAATTTCTCTGTGCGCTATCGAGCATATGACTTGCATAGTAGATGACTCTTGGCTTCTTCTCTATAAAATGACTCAAGGCATTCATCAGTAAAAAGGAATGGGGCATCCTTACACAAGAGCTCAGTTAGAGGTCGACCGATTTTGGAAAAATCCTTGACGAACCGGCGATAAAAGCCGGCATGGCCAAGGAAGCTACGCACCCCCTTAATGGAAACCGGGGGTGGTAGACGCTCTATAACCTCAACTTTAGCCTTGTCTACTTCGATGCCCCTCGAAGAAATCAAATGACCTGACACAATACCTTCTTCCACCATGAAGTGGCATTTCTCCCAATTCAACACTAAGTCAACTTCTTCACAACGGATTAAAACTTTCTTCAAAATTCAGCAAATAGTCATCAATGGTATTACCATAAACAGAAAAATCATCCATAAAGACTTCCATGCATTGTTCAATGAATTCACTAAAAATAGCTATCATGCAACGTTGAAATGTTCCCAGTGCATTACACAACCCAAAAGGCATACGTCGATAAGCAAATGTACCGTATGGGCAAGTGAAAGTAGTTTTTTCTTGATGTGCGGGGTGGATTGGAATTTGGAAAAAAACCCGAGTACCCATATAGAAAACAGAAGTACGAGTGACCCGCCAACCTCTCCAACATCTGGTCAATAAAGGGGATAGGGAAATGGTCTTTCTTTGTTACTTTATTTAATTGGCAGTAGTCAATGCACATCTTCCAACCGGTGACGGTTCGGGTACTAACTAGTTCATTCTTTTCATTC
This sequence comes from Portulaca oleracea, assembly GCA_029582165.1. Taxonomy (NCBI): domain Eukaryota; kingdom Viridiplantae; phylum Streptophyta; class Magnoliopsida; order Caryophyllales; family Portulacaceae; genus Portulaca; species Portulaca oleracea. The sequence continues at coordinate 21,538,471 of CM055884.1, forward strand.
TCAATCACAGTCAAACCACACTTCTTAGGTACACACTGAACCGGGCTTACCCATTCGCTATTTGCGATAGGGAAGATGATCCCAGCAGCTAACAACTTTACCACTTACTTTTTGACCACCTCTTGTATATTAGGGTTTAATCGACACTGGGGTTGCCTAGTTGGTTTTGCATCCTCTAACAAATCAATTGAATGCATGCATATAGAAGGGGATAAACCTTTCAAATCCTCTATTTTATAACCTAATGCACCCCTATGCTTTCTAAGCAAATTAAGCAACTTGGACATATTAGAATCATGTAGTTTAGCATTTACAATAACAGGACAAGACTTCTCATCATCCAAGAAAGCATATTGTAGGGAAGAGGGTAAAGGTTTAAGCTCTAAAGGAGTAGAGGAGTTAGTTAGAGAAGAAGACATACCCTTGTAGATCACATCTTGAATCTCCATGCACTCAATATGAGGTTCGTCAATCATAATCTCCTCATGCATGGATGATGAATCAAGAAGGTTGGTGAAGAAGGTAATATCGGTGCCGTCGGTCTCAAATTGGAAAGATTCCAATAGACAAGCTTCCAAAGGATCTTCGCAAGTAGACTCAAATAGATGAGAGTCCTCAATATATTCATCAACAAGGACCTCCATCATATCGATAGCATAACACGAGTCCCCATACGAGGGACCTTTCAATGACCCCTTGAGGTTTAAAATGATGCTTTCATCTCCGACATTCAACGACATACTACCATGCTTCACATCGATTATTGCTCTTGTCGTAGCAAGAGACGACCTTCCCAAAATGATGGGAATGTTATTGTCTTCCTCTATCTCCAAAATCATAAAATCACATGGAATCAAGAATCGGCCCACTTGGACTGGAATGTCCTCCAATATTCCCAAAGGTCTTCGCACGGAACAGTCGGCCAATTGGAGATTAATTGTCGTAGGAGTTAGATCGTCGAGATTCATATTCTTGCATATAGAATGAGGCATGACGCTCACACTAGCTCCTAAATCACAAAGAGCACGACCAATCCGCATGTCACCAATGGTACAAGGAATAGAAAAACTTCCGGGGTCGGCTAACTTATCCGGTGATTTGTTGTCAATAATAGCACTACAATCCGCCGTCAAATGGATAGTAGATTTCTCTTGAATCCTCCTTTTACTTGTGAGAAGCTCCATTAAATGCTTCTTGAAAGATAGGACTTTGGAAATAGCATCAAGAAATGAAATGTTTACTTGAAGCTTTTTGAGCATCCCGATGAACTTTGAAAACTTTGCATCGGACATGGGCTTTGCTAACCGCTCGGGAAAAGGAACCGGCGGTAGCTTCGGCTTCTCAATGATTTGGATTGGCTCTTCTTTTATCATTCTTCCTTTCCCTTTTCTTACTTTCTCCATCTCCTCTTTTTCTTTACTAGCTTCTCCCAACTCCTCCACATGAACTTCCTCATCTCCCTCACCCAAAACAAACTCACTCTCCCATTCCTCTATCAAATCCTCTTCTTCCGTGATATCTACCACATCACCCTCTTTATCAGCCAAAACATCCTCTTCCACCATCATAGGCCCTTCAATCTCCCTACCACTCCTCAATGTAATAGCATTAAGTTTCCCTTTGGGGTTCGGTTGAGGTTGGCTAGGGAGGGATTGAGTAGGTTTTGATTGTTGTGCTATTTGAGCCATTTGTAACTCAAGATTCTTTATGCGTGCTTGGTCCCTATCTTGAGCTAAGGACATCTTATCTTGAGTTAAGGAAATCTTTTGTAGGATTTGCTCAAAAGAAAATTCTTGTTGTGGTGGTTTTGATACTTGGGAGGTTTGACCATGGTGAGGGTTTTGTTGGTACTAGCGGTGGTTTTGGTTTGAGAAACCGGGGGGTGGATTATGGTTTTGTGGAGCTTGTTGGTGGTAGGCATAATTCCCACGAGTACGAATATGATTTGAGTTGGGATAGGAAAGGTTATTGTTAGGATAGATAGCTTGGACTTGCTCGGCTTGATGTTCCTCACACCTTTGAAAAGAATGTGGCCCTCCACAAAAATCACACACAAGAGCTCGGGAATCCGGAATAATCATAGGTACCTCTTGAGCTGCCTTTACTTGCCTCGTAGTCTCTTCCAAGGCCTTCTTCTGCTGCATCTCTAGAACAGCGTTCATGAGAAATTTGATAGTAGGATTGCTCTCTAAAGAAGGACGTCCATCTCTAGGACTACGGCCGCCTCCCCAATGTGGAGAGTTTTGAGATAACTCATGGAAGAACACATTTTCTTCTTCCGCCATCTTCTTGAGGAACATGCCTCCCGAGGCATGATCAATGGATTCGCGCAAAGAGCTACTCAGTCCAGAATAAAAGTGATGCAATAATAGCCAATCCTCAAGATTGTGGTGTGGACACCTCCGTTGGAGACCCTTGAATATCCCCCACGCTTCAAATAACGACTCATCGGATTCTTGTTTGAAACTCATGATGGCTTGCCTCAATCTACACGTCTCATCATTGGGGAAAAAGCTTTGAAGAAAGTCGCGGCTAAGGGCATCCCATGTAGAATAGGTTCCCGACGGACACGTGTTAAGCCACAATAATGCTTTTCCTTTCAAAGTGAGAGGGAAAAACTTCAGCTTCATGTATTCGGCGGTGACTCCATTTAGTTGTACGAAACTGATGCGTTGCTCAAACTTGTTGATGTGGTCAATGGGATTTTCATGCTCTCCTCCATGATACGGAGTGTTCTCAAATATCTCCAACAAATATGGTTTGAACTCGAATGATGCGTTTGGTGGTAATGCAGGTAATATGATAGGATCGCCTCCCGTACCCGACGATGGTAAGGAATATGATGCTAAGGTACGGGGTGGATCTTTCTCTTCGTCAGACATTGGAATATCGATCGTATCTCGCTCCCTTTGTTGTCTTCTTCGTCTCAAGCCGGCGTTAGCTTGGCCAATAATACTCTCCGGATTCGGATTTGGTGGAGTCATAGGAGTTTGGCCTCGTCGAGATCGAGTCCGCATGCACAAAAGGAACAAACAGAAGAGTTAAATTCCCAATAACCAAGGATAACAAAATCTCTAGAAAATGAAATGATCTTAAACAACCTATAGACAAAAAGCTAAGCTAGGTGCGCTTGCTCCCCGGCAACGGCGCCATTTTGTGTAGAGCAGTTTTTGTAGGACCTCGGTATTGTTGTTCTCTCTCAGGGAGCTAGGGGCCTTGGCTAAAACTAATTGACTCTAGGTAAGGTTTAAGATCATGGGATAACAAGCAGATTGTGATGGCGAACAGAACAAACACAACTATAGTTCAGTCAAATGGGGACTATGGGCGTCGGGAGATTTCGGGACGCAAACGGTGATTAGCAAGAGGGTTTCGCAACTAGAAAGAAATAGAATAGTAGAATAAAATGACAATCCCGTTAAAATAAACCCACCGGATTTCCTTTTCCAAGGATAATCCGGATTAACTTCCTACAAGCCCACCACGAACCCGGAGGGTTAAAAGAACGGGACTCTCTAGTTAGCTCCTATTAATTTTCGTGAATAGAATACTAACTATCCCAATTCCGACCTTCCAACCCAAGTGTTGGATGTATTTAGTACCTTTCATACCCCGAATACATCCCACTTAAGGGAAGAATAGGACTGGGAAATTGATTCCACTATGAATTACCTCCTAAGTTGCTAACCCAATCTAAATACACCATTCACATCCTTAGTTTCTCCCTAACCCATAAGTGTTCTAGCCTCTAATCATCTTATCTAGCATGCTAAACATAATAATAACTTCATTCATGCTTCAAATAGAAAGTATCTAGAAATTCAAAGCAACAATAGCAACAATCAACAAACACCAAGTAATCTAATGACAAAAACAGAGATTATAGAGTAATTAGATGAACTAAAAAGAGTAAGAGTTAAGAAATGCTCAGTAATTTGATGGCGAAAGAAGATACTCCAGAATAATAAGAATCCAATGCTCTAAAGATAATATAAGTCTTCAAATCTTCAATAGAAATCCAATAAAATCCAGTGCAAGAACAATAATCCAAGTATGAATTCTCACTAATCACAAAGGAATCACTCTAATTGAAAGCTAAAATGTGATAAAAGTTCTCTCTAAAAACTCTCCTAAAACCCCTAGATTAATCTTTAAGAACCCCCTAAAAGATCTCCCTGGGCTAAAAGACCTATAAACAATATATACAAGTTAAGTTAGTTACTCAAAACTCGTCACTTCATTAAGCAACAAAATGAGAATCTGCAGGAGACCGTAGGTACGGTCTATTAGACCGTGGCTACGGTCCTGCGTAACTCCTGCAGACTTCTCTCTTCTTCGCAGCACCGTAGGTGCGGTGGTGTGACATGACCGTGGGTGCGGTCCGGCGATTTAGGTCAGGTGAGATTTCTCTCCTTCGCACCGTCGTGGGTGCGGTCCCCTGAGACCGTGGGTACGGTCAAGCTCGGTCACTTCACCTTGTCATGCCTTACAGCCACCGTGGGTGCGGTAATCAGGACCGTGGGTACGGTCAGGCTTGGTCACTTTATTCAGCAAAGTCTAACTTTTTATCCTCTCGACCTGTCCGGCCATGGCGCGTCCTTTGCCTTTGATTTTACCATGACCCGGGAAATCTCGGGATTCCCAAAGTAGCTACAAAATGGCCCGTTTTACCATATTTTGAGTAAAAACACTTGAATCTACAAAATAACCAAAAACGTATTAAAAGTTATTAAATTAAACCACGAAACGAGTCAAAAGCCTAAGGATTTAGGGGTATTTAGACATAAAATTGGGTCTAAACAGAGACTGTTGCAAAGTGACCTGGGTCGATGCTATTAACAATAAATGTACCCTAGTGTTAGGAGAACTTTGTAAGGTCCAGTCTGAATCGAGCACTAGTGAGTCTGTAATTGAATATGAGTTAGTTGGTATTAGCCCCAAGTCTGATGAGTTTGTATCTGTTTTTGCATTCAATAAAGTTAACATTTTTTAGTATCTCTGTTTTTCTCCCCTTCTCCCTAATTGTTGTGCTAATAACTATGAATTTGATGCTAAACCTTTATAAGACTTTAATGAATTAACACAAGCCATGAATGACCACGAGAATCACATGGCACCTTTTGAGGAAACCATCGCCATTAATATGGGGACGCCTGAAACTCCCCGGGAACTGAAAATTGGTAAATCATTAACTCTGGAGGAGCAACAAGAGTTCACCTAACTTATAAGGGAGCTCGTAGATGTCTTCGCTTGGTCTTACGAAGACATGCCTGGAATCGATAGGGAGATCGCTGAACATGCAATTTCGCTATACCGGGATGCTAAGCCGGTACAGCAGCGACCTCGTAGAATTAAGAACGAGTGGTCGGACAAAATTCACAGTGAGATCAAGAAGCAGTTAGAGGCTAAGTTCATCAAGGCGGTAGAATTCCCGGAGTGGGTAGCTAACATTGTGTATGTGCCGAAGAAAGACGGAAAGGTTCGGATGTGCGTTGATTTCTGATATCTGAACAAAGCTAGGCGAAAGGATTGCTTTCCTTTGTCGCATATTGACGTCTTGGTTGATCATACTTGCGGACACGAACTTCTGTCATTCATGGATGGATATGCTGGTTATAACCAGATAAAGATGGCTGAAGAAGATATGGAGAAAACATCTTTTATCACTCCGTGGGGGACTTTCTGTGATATTGTCATGCCCTTCGGAATAAAGAACGCTGGTGCTACTTACCAACGTACCGCCACTACCCTGCTGCATGACATGATCCACGTAGAAGTTGAGGTGTATGTGGACGATATGATTGTCAAGTCAAAGAAGCGCGAGGATCACATTCCAAACTTACGTAAGTTCTTCCTTAGGCTTTGCAAGTACAACATGAGGTTCAATCCACAGAAATGTGCATTTGGAGTAACTTCGGGAAAGTTGTTGGGTTATATCGTCAGTCAACATGGGATAGAGGTTGACCCGTCCAAGATCAAAGCAATTCAAGACATGCCTCCGCCTCAGACAGAAAAGGAGATTCGTGGATTCCTAAGACCAGTAGAGTACTTGAGCAGGTTCATTTCCAAGCTCACGATGACTTGTGAACCATTATTCAAGAAGCTGAAGAAGGGAGCAACGATCGAATGGGATGACCAGTTTCAGGCAGCGTTCGAGAAGGTTAAGGTCGACTTGACTAATCCACTGGTACTAGTCCCGCCTATCTCTGGAAAACCATTGCTACTTTACCTCACCATCAGTCCGAGCGCTATGGGTGTGACAGACCTAAAACATGTAAGGTGTCTGTGTACCGCAAGTATACGGGTTTGTGTAGTAATAAAAATATCATTCTCTCTCAGGGACTTGTGTTCAACTATGCACTAAACTAGTTCACTACAAAGGATGCTAGGTCGATCAAAAGGTTGTGGTAATGGTTCAGATAATTAACTAAGGAAGCAGGAAATTAAAGGATTTAACCAAATAATTAAAAGCGTTCAGGGGAGTCCACTCTAGTCAATCAATCAAATTAAGCGGTGATTCTAGTTCTAGGTAATTTTAGTAGTGTCGGGGTCTATAATCTTTCTAAGCCTTATCACTTCGATCTTTCGATCCTAGGTGAGTTACAGTGATTAAACTATCATTATTTCTAACTATTTAATCTAATTAAAGAGAAAGAACTGATTATAACATGACCCTAGGCAAGAATCATTATGTCTAACTATTTTCTAAACCTATTCAATCTACGTAATCCAATTCAAGACTCAAACTTTCATTCTGTTGTCGAGAATCTAAAACCAATCTGGTGCTCAAACCGCTGCTCATTGCCAAATTACCATGACATACAATACACGCAGGTTAAACGACTGTATTAAAACCTAAAACTGAAATTACACACTATAAATTAATTGAAGACCATAGAGTTTATCCCCTAAACAAGGAATCTAAGCACTCATAATAATAAAAACTAGGAAAACAATAATAAAATCTGAATAACGAAGCATAAAGTAAATAGAAATTAAACCGAACGTTCGAGTCGTCGAATTCGATCTCTTCGTATCACTCGATTCGATCTCCTTCTCCTCCTCTTTCGTTCCTAATCTACTAGAACGGCTCCCCGAAGGGAGGAATTACAGAGAAAACCTATACTAAACGGTGGAAATAAACTCTGACTAGCCAATTGTTAATTATAAAAACGGCCGAACGAATCCCATTTTATAAGGCTGAATTAGGGCATAAAACACGGCCTGCGTTTTGCCCAAGAAGTGAGGCGTTCCGTGAGAGGGCGCTGGCAGCGCCCCAAAAATGCTAGCTGCGTTTTGCTCTTTCTCGCCTTCTGAAGCTTCTGGACAAGCGCTGGTTGCGTTTTGGAAACGCTGGCTGCGTTTTGGAAACGCTGGTTGCGTTTTGTCCAAAAAATGAGAATCTTCCGCGAATGGGCTTGGGCCGTGTTATTTGGGCCATTCTTTCTTCTTTCCTTTCTTCTTCTTCAGCTTCCATTTTTATTTACTTTGGTTTTTGCTATTTTTCTTCCAATTTTTCATGCTTTTTGATATAATTCCACTGATTCCTGCAAAACACACCAAACTCGCGAACAAGTGTATAAATCACTGAAATTGACATAAAACTACGGGATTTCGAATATAAAAAGCATGAAACTGACATGTTTTGAGACCTAAAAATTCTATATAAAAATGACTTATCAAATCCCCCCATGATTAGCTCTTGCTTGTCCCCAAGCAAGTCAGAATTGGAAACAGGAGGATTAGGGCTCAAACAGGAAAAACAGAACCTAAGAAGAAAAAGAATTGGAAAGAGTTTGCGATAGGATTACAAAAACAAAATCTTAACACCCCCTAAGGCTAACCATTCTAACACATCAATTCAACAAGCAAGCACAAAGATCAGTCTGGACTAGATCAAAACTCGGTTCAAAAGAGAAAGGAAGAAATTTTCGAAACCAAAGAGGAGAGAACAAGTACTTCAGAAGCATAAATCTGCCAACAATCTCAAGAATAATGCAAATATGCGCGGTTGGTTATGGACGTAAGTCAGTCAAAAAGAGCAAACCTCACATAGAAAAGAATAAAAACACTCAATCACTCAAATTTTAATATGTATGTGTGTTTTTCTCATACTCAGACCAATAGAAACAAACTACCATAAGCTTGGTAAGAAACTCGCTCTCCACTACTGGAATGCAATGCACAAGTGACAATCAAAAGGACTTTTCCGGGTGTAATGGGGCTTAGGTTAAGGGTAAGGAGCGGTAAAATTTGGGAATGAGGAGTTAAGGGCCATGCTTGGATTGATTTTCAATGAGTATAACACTCTAAACTCTCCGTCTTGCTTAATGTATGCAAGGAATTTCACCTTTCTCCCTCAACAATATCAAAATCTCCACTGAATACAACCAAGTCAAAGTTTTCAGAACTTTGAATTGAATCTCCCTAATCACCCTTTTCTTTCTGGAACTCTTTTTCTCTTTTTTTTAAATTTTTTTTTACTTCCTTTTTTTTCTTTTTGGTGGGTGATTGGGGAGCAGAAAACTATGGAATTATAACTTCGACCTCGATATAATATATGAACAATATAACCAAACACCAATTGTTCAAAAGGTTGGACTTTCAGTTTCTCCCAATTTGAAGCAATAAGCACAATCTCTCCCAAACTTCATATTTTTGTTCACAAATACACAAACCAACTGTTCCTTCCAAAAAACGACAAACTCTCATTCAACCAAGCAAGGTAGAGGGATACTGAATATCAAAGGCCAAGGCTTGTATTGTTAGGGTTAATGATGAAAGAAGGATAAACAAAGGCTAGGCGGGGCAAAAAGAACAGTAAATATAATGTAGGGTAGGCTATTCTGCAATGTAGCTTAATAAAATAAAATGAATGCCTTAATCACTTTGTCACAGCGTGCAATGCATATATGTAGTCTCAAGCAAGATGCAAAGCAAGTTCTAGAGATGCAACTAATGGTGGAGTCACTCAGGGAATCATGGAATTGATAAAAGTGATCAATTCAAACGTTTAGGCAATGTGGACTCACGGGACGGGGTTCATTCAACTAAACTTAGCCCAAAGACTTCCGGCACGCACATTTATACTTTCTAAGCTAGTCAAAGCAGTCAAATGCAGCTTTCATGACTTGACTCAAAATAAGAAGAGTTGAAGGAAAAGGTTTCAAAAACTTTTTAGAACTCATCCAGACTTTTCTAAGCGAAGCAAATTAAACTGAAAGTAAGAAGGGTTTATAAATCATCACCGAAGGTGTTTCCGGTTTTAGTCCTAGTCCTATCCTATATATTTTTGTTTTTTTTTTTGTCTTTTCTAATTTTTTTGGTCTTTTTTCTAATTTCTGATTTTTTGGGTTTTTGAGTAAAGTGAATGCAAAAGAAAGAAAAAGAAACAAACTAAGAAAAGAAAGAAAAGAAAAATCTACATGCTACTAACTAATGCAATCTAGGTGAATGCAATTCTAAAACTAGAAAGAAACTAGGAAAAGAAAACTAAAAACAATTAAAGAAACACACAAAATAAAAACTCAACAAAAGAAAACACACTAAAAGTAAGAAAAATCAAACTAGAAAAAAACTAAAGACAAGAAAATCACTCTAAAAACTGAAAAATAAGCATGAAACAAGAAAAAGAAAAACGAAAATAAAAGAAAAATAAATGAAAAACAGAGAAACAAGAAAAATATTCACAGAATATTCAACCCCCCCCCCCCCCCAATGCTTAAACGTTGCATTGTCCTCAATGCAGAAGACAACGGTGAAGGGTAAGGGCAAGCAAAGGATCAAGGATCCTCGGTCGGTGGGGAAGGGTTAGTATGGCTCGATCCTGGTGGTGGAGGTAAGGTTCGGTCAATCACGGCCTGAATAAGGCTCTTTTAGAAAGAGAATCGTACCTCACTTTGACATCCCCTTCGAAATTGAAAGTGTTGGAGCTCAAAAAATCCCGAGACGGGGTAGCTTTTTGTTTTCCCTTCTCTGCAGCTGTGGCTTTCCTTTTTCGGCTCCCACCGGCTTCATCATCATCGGGGTCACCAGCCGTGAAACTTGAGTTCTTCGTTCTTACCATCTAAACATCAATTGAATGTGAGCATAATAATCATACGTACTTAGACACCCCCATGCTTGCTTGATACTTAGAGGGTACCAACACTAGTTCAAGCAAGCACTAAAGTAAAGTATAGTAATCAAATTCGCTCAACAATCCACATATAACTCAAAATTGGATCGAAATTTCAACTCTTTAAGCTCATTACAAACAATGTCATAGATTTCACGCACCAAAGTAAAAAGATTGTGATTTTCAGTCAAGGTTACTCACTCTAGACAAGCAACTAGTATCAAAAACAAACTCAAGTATCGCGACATCCTTGAGCAAGAACATGGTGTATCAAGTAAGTCCAACAAATTACTTGAGAATTCATGGATAATGACACCACAAAATACTATTGATTGACTATGAGAGGTGGAGTGAAATTTATAACAAGGTGTAAACGAGTTCAAGATGGGCTCTGACCACAAACCACCACCAATGATAATATGTTCTTACCTGGAATTTTCACTGAGCTAAATTTATAACAAATCCAAAACAATCCATACTCCCCCAACAATAGCATCCAAGATTAAAAATTTTCCAACTCAAACCCTCACCTTCTAAAAATACTCACAAAATCAGTACAATCACTAAGATAGATTCTAAGTATCAAATAAGCATGATCATAATGCAAAAACTTAGTACTATCAATCCCCCCATGCTTATTTGATACTAGGGATTGAAATCAACGTAAATCTAACATAAACCTTACTAAAAACAGAGCATTACCACCACAACACAATCAAAACAAAAACCTAGACCTAAATTTCTCAATTTAAACATCACATTGCTTTCTCAATACATCCAACATCACAATTCTCTCATTTCTGGAACAAAAAGATCAAAGATCAATCAACTCTACCTAGCCCTAATCAAGAATTCATCCAAAAATAAAACCTAAATCAAGAAATTCTAATCTAGGACATGATACATGGTATAAATTGAACAAATTATTCAATAAACTCAAGTATTCAACCAAAATCATACCAAGAATGAAGTATGTAATCAAAGAACAAGAGAAAGAGTTGAAAATTCCATACCTTGAGTTGAAGAGGGAAGAGGAATGGAATTTGAAATTTCAAAGTGTGAGAGGGCAAGTGAGAAGAGGTAAGAGAGAGAAGACAGTGGTGGTAGCTATGGTAGTCGGCGCCGGCGAGGTGGACGGCGGCGAGAGTGGTGGTGGTGGTGGCGCGGGCAGCGTTTGGGGGAGAAGGGTCGTCGGAAGTGTTAGGGCAAAATAAGGTGGGAGTGTTGTGTTTTGAAATAAAAAGGGGGAAGGCCAATTAAACTAGGAGGCGACAAAAATTTCTGGAAAAAGGGCAAAACGCGGACTGCGATTTCAAAACGCGGCCTGCGTTTTGTGAAAAAACGTTTATCTGACCTTCTGTTTGAGACGCAGCCAGCGCCTGAAAAATGCTGGCTGCGTTTTCCTACCTGATGCTGCGATTCCTATTTTTGCAACCTTTTGACTTGTTTTCTCCTTTTTTCTTTGTTTGCTCCTTATTTTCCCAACAATTTAACATACCAAAAATCCCTACAAACATCTACTAACTCAAAAATTATTAGGTTAGAGATAATAATTTCAATTTATAACCAAAAACTTGACTAAAAATTTAAGGAATTTAATTATCAAAGAGAAATTCAGAAATGAAAACGAAATTTAGCAAAATCGAACGGGAATCAAAAACTCTAGAAAATTAAAATAGTCTCAGTTAGAAGGTTAAGATCATGGTCTCCATTCCGGATGACGTCAAGGCCCTTAGTAGCTTGTCAAACTCCTCTGCATGTGGTTTGCAAGCTAGCAGGTTAGGGATCAGCTGAAAACTTATAAAATAAAACATTAGTAAAGTTCTCAGCAATAAATCAAATTTTCTAGAAAAATCAAAAGATTCAAAATATGTAGTCCACAAAGATTTTCTAGGAATGTCCTCTAGGTATACACAATATGGATTAAGGGAGGGGTCATCACCTCTAAATTTACCTAAGGACAACTCATCACTAATATTGTTAGTTTCATCAGTATTAACCTCATCAAAAACATTAATTTGAACATCAAATGTCTTTTCATTAGGGATAAGTTATTTAAAGGTTTTTAGTAAAACTGAAGGTAATGAAACATGAATAGAAAGCATGGAATAAATCACTGGAATCAGAAAGTACAATATTATCAAGTTCCTTGTTTGAAAAATTCAATTCGTTATCAACCTTCTCGCTTGGTTCCTCATAATTAATAATTTCAACTGAATCATGATGAATATTATCTTCAAACCTAGTATCTAACCTAGAAATCTCACTCACCTCAGACCCTGTCGACTGAGAAAAAGGTAAGGAATTATCATGCAAATCAGAAACACCATCAGTAGTGTTTTCAGGTAAACTAGGATAAGAAGAATCATCCAAACTGACTTCTAACGGAGACGGGGACTTGCTCTCATCACATATTGCATCATTAAAATTGGAAGAATTAGAACTAGGGTTATTGGCCTGCAACAAGTCGGTCAAGTTAGAAAATTGAGTAGCCCTAGGGCAAGCAAAATCATCATGCTCAGAAGAATGACATAAAGTACAACCGATTGAATTACGAGATTGCACATAGGAATTAGCATGAAAAGCACAAGGATCAGGGTATTCAGATAGACAATTAGAAGTTTCAAATTTAAAGGTATCATCTGAAAGCAATCCAAGTAATTTCATAGCTTCATTAAAAGGTTTATCACGAAAACCCAAATAATTCAGAAGATTGCGTGTTTCCACATTCACACCTTCAAAGATAATAGCAAGAATTTCAGGTTCTCCTAACGTGATATGGTCTGGAACAGGAGCAACAATTAGTCGCTCATAAAATCGCCAAAATAATTCACGTTTGTCTTCAGGAAAACAAAGCATTGCCATATTTCTTATTTTAAAATTTTTTAATTTTTATTTGATTTTATGGTTTAAAGAAAAGCAATAAAAACCTAGTCAACCAAAGTGCGTTCGTCTAATGGCAGTTGGGGAAACAATTCCCCGGCAACGGCGCCAAAAACTTGACAGACCTAAAACATATAGGTGTCTATGTACCGCAAGTGTACGAGTCTGTGTAGTAATAAAATATCGTTCTCTCTCAGGCATTTGCGTTCAACCACGCACTGAACTAGTTTACTACAAAGAATGCTAGGTTGATCCAAAGAGTGTGGTAAGGTTTTCTAAAATAAACTAGGAACACTGAAATTTTTAGGGTTTAACCAGATACTAAAAAGCGTTCAAGGGAGTCCACTCTAGTCAATCAATCGAATCGTCTACAATTGCAGTGCGGTAAAAGATAATTCGAGTGTCTCAGAACCTTTCTAGGCCTTATCACTTCAATCTTTCGATCCTAGGTGAGTTACTGTAATTTAACTAAATATTATTTCTAACTATTTAGTCAAATTAAAGATAAAAACTGATTATAAATTGACCCTAGGCAAGAATCATTATGTCTAACTATTTTCTAAACCTATTTAATCTACGCAATTCAATTCAAGAATCAAACTGTCGTTCTGTTGTCAAGAATCTACGACCAGGTAAAGACTCAAACTGTCGTTCTATTGTCTAATTACCATGACAAACATCGCACGCAGATAAAACGAATAAAAAGATAACCTAACACTGAAACTGTATTCAAATTCAATCAAAGGACATTGAGTTTATCCCCCAAACTAAAGAAATTAGCTACTCATGATACTAGAAATAAACATTGCGAAATTTAAACAAGAACAAGAAAACATAAAAGCAAAATAGAGATAACCGTGTTCGAATTGGCGGAATCGATCTCTTCGTGTCACCCGAATCGATCTCTTTCGTGTTCTTCGATCACAGGTAACAATCTAATCTAACAACAATGTTTTGGAATTAATCCTAGAAAAAGTATCTAAAATCTACTCTAAAATTCTCCTCAAAAGCTCTCTGAAAAGTCTCGTCAAAATCCCCGTCCAAAAGTTCTCCTCTAAACGACGCAGAAGAACCCCTTTTATACGCCTGGATTAGGGCATAAAACGCGGGCTGCGTTTTTCCCAAATTGTTAGTCTTCCGCGAAAAAGTGCCGGCTGCGCCCCAAAAACGCTACCCGCGTTTTCTCTTCTTCCGTTTTGTGAACTTTCTGGACGAGACCCGGGCTGTGTTTATAAAACGCAGGCTGCGTCTCCTCCTTCCGCCTTGAGCTGGGCTTGGGCCCTGTGATTGGGCCATTCTTTCTTCTCTTTCTTTTCTTCTTCTTCAACTCTTTTTTTATTTTCTTTGATTTTTGCTATTTTTCCTCCAATTCTTCATGCTTTTTGATATAATTTCATCAATTCCTATAAAACATACCAAACTCGCGAACAAGTTTATGAATCACGGAAATTGACATAAAAATATGAGATATCGGATACAAAAAGCATGAAACTGATATGTTTTGAGCCCTAAAAACTCTATATAAAAACGACTTATCAGGGTGCTTTGCTAGCACAAGAAAATGATGGTCTGGAACGAGCTATCTACTACATCAGCAAGAAATTTCTGGGGTACGAGTCCCGCTACTCGGAAATTGAGACGATAGCCTTGGCATTAGTGTGGTCTAAAAAGAAGCTTCACCACTATATGCTTTCACACACTGTATATGTGATCGCAGCGTGTAATCCGGTCAAGTACATCATGGAACAACCTACTATCAACAGCAGGATTGCTTGATGGGTGGTCATGCTGTCCCAGTTCGATCTGCACTTTCGACCACAAAAATCCATAAAGGGGCGTGCAGTTTCCGATTTTTTGGCTGAGTTTCCTACAAGAAGTCCTGACACTGGGGGCGTGGAGTTTAGTGACGAACAGATATTCGAAGTTGAAGAAGAACCTGGAAGTTATACTTCGATGGCGCTGCTAATCAGATGGGATGGGGGGCTGGAGCTCTGCTGGTTTCTCCCGTGGATATACACTTTCCTTTGGCAGTCAAGCTTGACTTTGAGGCTACCAATAATGTTGCTGAGTATGAAGCTTGCATTTTGGGCATGCATGTGGCCCTGGAGATAGGAATTAAAAGGCTACGAGTGTTTGGGGACTCTTGTTTGATTGTCAATCAAGCTACTAGTGTATGGAAGGTGAAGAGCGAATCCTTGGCATTATACCAACAACATTTGTCCAAACTAGCTGAGAAGTTTACTCATATTGAGTTCAAATATCTACCGCGGAGCTACAACGAGCTAGCTAATGCATTAGCCAAGCTTTCGTCCATGGTAGTTATGCCAGAAAAGGATCAAGCTCTAGCAGTGACAGTAGAAAGAAGGGTTTGTCCGGTTCATCAACGACTAGTGATCGGTACCGTCAGTGTTGATGTGTGGTTCTTTGATATTTATGCATTTATGAAAGACAGTTCATACATGCTGAACGCCGAGCGTCGAGCTAGGAGGGCAATTCAGCTAGTAGCCTCTCAATACTTCATTATTCAGGATCGCCTATACAAGAAAACTGCTACAGGGATCAACCTCCTGTGTGTTGATCAGGAGGAAGCTGTGGAATTAATGAATTCCACTCACGGAGGGGAGTGCGGACCGCACATGAACGGTAGAATGTTGGTTAAGAAGATCCAAATAGCAGGGTATTTCTGGTCGACCATGGAATCCGACTGTCTCCAAATTGTTAGAAGATGCCCAAAATGTCAAGAGTATCCTGATCTCAAGCATCAACCATCCTCTTATTTGACCACTTTGACCTAATTTTGGCCATTCTCAGTTTGGGGAATCGACATTATAGGGAAATTTTCACCCTAAGGCGCAGGAGGACATGAATATGTGTTGGTAGCCGTAGAGTACTTCCCTAAATGGGTTGAGGCTGCCTCATACGCAAAAATAACTTCGAAGCATGTGGCCAAGTTCATGCTGAGGAACATCATTTGCAGATACGGGGTGCCACATGAGGTGATTAGTGACAATGGGAGCCATTTCATGGGCAAAGTTTGCAGCTCTTTTGGCTAAATACAAAGTCTGACATCACCATGCTTCTCCCTATCAGCCACTAACCAATGGAGCGGTGGAGGCTGTAAACAAAACCCTGGTGAAAATTATCAAGAAAATGGTTGTCACTTATAGATACTAGCCCGAAAAGCTTCCTTTCGCGCTATAGGGATATCAAATGTCAATCCGGACTGCAACTGGAGCTACACCATACTCTCTAGTGTACGGGATGGAGGCGGTCTTGCCAGTCAAACTCGCCGTTCCCTCTTTAAGAATCATTGCTGAAAGTGAAATCCCTGAGGCCGAATGGGCCCGAGCTAAGTATGAGGAATTGGTTTTGTTGGATGAAAGACGACTCCGTGCTCTACATAATATCCAGCTTTATTAGAGTCGGATTTCCCGGGCGTTCAATAAGAAAGTCAAAGATCGGGATTTAGCATAAGGGGATCTAGTACTACAAGAGATGAGGGCAGCACGCCAGGATCCTCGAGGCAAGTTTTCCCAAATTGGAAGGGTCCCTATGTCATTATTTCTGTCACTCCAGGGGGCGCCGCCCGATTAGCCACGCCCGAAGGAGAGGAACTTCCCCAACCTGTGAATTTGGATCAGTTAAAGAGATATTATGCTTAAGCCTCTAAGGGTTGGTATCCTTAGCTACTTAGACATGCACTATCTCATAAAAGCAAGCAACCGAACTGCCAATAGGCCACTTCCTTATGAGAGAAAGAAAAGAAAAAGAAAAAGAATTGAAAAAGAGGAAAAAAGAGGTTGACTTGAAAACTCTCTAAGCCAGGTCAGGCAAAATGAGAGTATAAAGAAGAACAAAAAAAAAAGGAGAAAAAAAAGGAAAAGAAAAGAAAAATGAGAGACTAGCTTGAAAATCCTTCGGGACAAGTTAGGTAAAAGAAGAGAATAAAAGTGTTGGAGTTGTGCTTTTGAAGGACGATAAGAAGAAGAGCATGGCTTGTGTTGATTCTTATAAAACATAAATGTAATACTTTACTTCTTATATCAATAAAAGGAGTACATCTTTTTAATACATTTTTGTTTTATCAATTTTCTAAAAAGGAAAGCATCAAATAATAAAAAATATATAGCGCACGCATTTCTTCCATTTCATCTCTTTCTCTCCATCCTCCTTATTTAGTACTAAGTCTAGTCCTAGTTGAGTCGGAGTCGGTATAGGCCCTCTAGTGCTCATTAAGTTGGACTTGCTTGCTTTTCCTTTCTTGGGTGTGTTTCTTCTTTGGAACCCGGCCCAGGATCGTTAGCCACGATGATACTCTTCAGTTTCAGAATGCCCCGAAGAGGTGAGCGTGATGATCTCTCCCGCCAATGGCTAGCACCGATAATAGTAGTAAGCCAACTCCCATAGGTGTCCGTCGAGGTAGTAGAGATGCGGTTAGGGGCAGGTGCTTCCTTTTCGGCCCGTTTCTTCCAGTATTTGAGCCACGAGTCAATCACCGACCCTTAGAGATGGGTAAGGTCAGGAATCTCGCATGGAGGAAGGGGAATGTCTTGAGAATGGCCCATTTGCCGCATAACTCGATCAGGGAAGTAGTATGTAAGCTCTGTAAGGCCAAGCAGAGTGATGTGGGCCGCCTTACGAGAATGGGTCGAGAACCATGGTATCTTCCACCATTGAACCCACCAACGGATTTCCTTGTGGTTCTTGAGAAAAATGACCCATTCATCAAAGTTACGGCGGGTATTTAACTTTCTTTTCCGTTGGCATTGCTAGTTCCGAAGAAGTGATGGGGGAAAAGACCATGTCTAAATGCTCCATGAGCCACATCTACAGGAAGAAGGAAGAAAGTGAGAATTTTGGTTGCACAAAAAATATATTACAACCAAAAAAAAAAAAAAAAGAGAAAAATCGACACATGATTCCATATGGACCACTTGAACGATCCATGTAAAATTAGGAAAAAATATATCAAAAGAAAGAGACAAAGAAAGAAACAAAAAAAAAGGGAAAAAAAGTGTCGATACTCACTTGAAGAGCGAGGGGACTTCCACGAAATGTTTGCTTCGTAGGCCATGAGTCGAGGCCGAGGAGGGTTTCAGCAATCATCATCGGAGCAGGATTATAACCCCGGGACATCTCCTCTACGACATGGATAAGAGAGAGGTGCAAAACCCGAACCAGCGTGATAAAATAAAAATTCAGATAAAATGCAAAAGACCAAACCTCGCACTCGCAACGTCGGGTTGAGTCTAAGCGCCTCTGGTGATTGAAAGAATTCCACTAGAGCTTGCAAGTTGACTGTGTTGCCCGCCAAAATATATCCTAGTGCTCGATGATTGAAATTCGTCTATTTCTCGAATCCTTCGCGGTAGTTGTGAGCAAAAGGAGGAGTTGTTGGTGGAGCGTAGAGATCAAATTTGAACATACAAGCCCACACTTCGGGAAGAGGGCACAATTCGTTCCAGGAGAAGCGAAAGACATGGAACTTAGGGTCCCAAAAGGTCAGGGCCGCTTTGAGAAATACCCAATCCATTTTCACTTGCTTTAGGCTCAAAATCAAATAGAGGATTATAGTAAGTGAGGAGCCGTTTTTCGAGTTTAGTGAGATTGTTCATCCAGGAGTTAAGTTTTCTCTCGAAAGCCATGATTGGAGTGAGAAAGAAGATTGAGAAGAAATGAGATTGTGGTGAGTTCTCAACAAGGCGCGCCTATATAACCTCGGCAGTGCACTGTACACGGTTGTCCAATCAGACCCTAGGGGATGTACGAAACACCTAGCAACACGTATGGATAAACCACAGTGGTTGCCACCGTGTGAAGGCCGACCGGCCACCAGGGAAGGGGGATGAACTCGTTTTGTGAGTTCACACCTCTACGTGCATGCATCAATAAAGAGAAAACACGGCTTTGCATGGCTCCTACGTGTTTGTACAATATTTTCTTTTCCCTTTATTCCTTGGTGTAAAAATTTAATTCTTTTTTAGGTGTAGAAATTATAAACTCTTTTGTACATTATTTTATTTCTTTTACTCCTTCCTTTTAAGCAGTCACAGATTGACCTGAAAATAATTAAAAAAGAGAGCTTGCATGTCGCATCTTTAGAGAGTCAAAATCACCTGAAATTGTTTCTGCATTTAACTGCGCATTTTATTACATGGCATTTCATTACATTACAAAAAAAAAAAAACTAAGAAAAAGGGGAAGAGGGAGAAAGCCTTGCCGCAATGCCTAGAAGTTCCCGCCGAAACTGCCGCTACCAAATAAGCTCCTAATAGTTGCATCAGCAAAAGAGTCCAATTGTGGATCATCTTGAGTACCAGAAGGACCGGACAGGAATTGGCTGGAAGGCATGCCATGAAAACTAGAGTCTGTATAACCATGGCTGAAGCCAGGGGGCTGACTGTAAGGGACAATAGACTGAGCATGATATTGAGGTGCCCATGGACTAGGCATTCTCTCTGTTGAGCCTCAGAATCCACATGATTCCGAACAGTCTTCCGCCATGAACTCCGGGATATCAGGAGACCTCCGTCGCGAAGAGCTGGCATAGGGATCACGTGGCACACTCATCTGATCTTGAACCCTGCACCTAGATGGTCCTGCCCCTGGATCTCCACGAAAACCTCTGCTACCTGTTTCTCCTGCTGAAGAATGACGACGAGGACGTCTTCACGAGCTCCCAGACCATGGCAAGCTCACATGGGAGTGAGCCTCGTTATCTTCATCACCAGCAGCCGGCATCGGACCCCGATATTGGCCGTTTTCAAAGTTCTGATCAATGAACTCCTGGGCCAAGATGCCTTCCCTCAACAGAACTCATATGTGGGCATATGCTTGCTGTATTAAAGGAAGATCCATGAAAACCAATGGTGTAAGATAAAAGGGTGGTCAAATATGCAACTTACCGGGTTTGCATCGAAGAACTGCAACACTTCATGATCATTAGGCACGAGCGGGATGAATCCAAACAGCATATCTTCACCTCCCGCTTGCTCAGGTTCATCTGCATGCTGGTCCAGAAGAGGATCAAAATATCCTCCCAGCTACAGAAGGGCAAACATCGTTAGAATGCCAGGAGTCTGCAGTATGTAGGCAAAATATAGGAAATACTAAACCTAAGAAAAAGCAAGGCGTCCTCTATGCTGAAGAGCCGCCTCTTCCAAGTCATCCGTCGGCACAATAAAATTGACCGCTGGTTCACCAGCTATCAGCTGAGCCATTTCATCCACCGCCAAGGCTTGCCTATCAAAAATGAGCTCGGGAGGATCCATGGGAACTCTTGGAGGCCATTCCCCGGTATGTTGAAAGAAGAAGCGTTCCCCCAAGTAGAACGTGAGCCCAGAAGGACCTTCCAACAACAAGCGGCGCTCGCTTGCTTCCCTTGCAAGGCGTACGTCATAATGAAGGTCCTCCACATTATATCTATTCCATGGGAATCACACAATGTCCTCCAGTAGTGATAGTCATAACCAAAGGCTCGAGAGAAGAAAAGGCAAATAACGAAAAAATGCAAGACATACCAATCTCAGGTTGTCAATAATCCTCCCAAGTCCTTTCAAATCCTTGAAATGGAATTTTAGCCGACGGTAGCCTGACGCTTTTGACCATCACCGAGCAGCTGGAACGCGCAGATCGCCATAATTGGTCCCACCAACTGCAGGGAGAAAGTAGGCCAAAACCCACACCTACATACCAAGAAAGGTTCCTATCAAAAGAAGGAATTTGGACATCACAAATTTCCAAAGAAAAGGAAACTTGGAGCATACCTCCAAGACTCGCCAAAGGCTGCTCCCCGGGTTAAGCTTCTTAGCTTACGTTGCCCTTGTGCATGCTATTGTGTCACAACCAGTAGGTCTGCAGGCAACTCGCATTCCCCTAACCAAATGGCCATAAGCAGCAGCTGCTCAATTGAATAATCTCACCTCACCGAAATTAAGGAGGTGATGCGCCAAGGAAAGAGTGATCGTATCTCTGCGGTTTGCAAAAATCGTTTCATTGATGAAATGCACCAACACAATGAACTGACGTTGAGGAAGAGGAAGGCTCCCAAATCCTTCACTCTTTATAACGGTCACCAGATGCGTGTATCGCTGGCCGCCAATTCGTCCCGCCAACGCGGTGACAGGTTGTAGAAGCGCATGGACGCGAGGGTCAACATCCTTTCGAAACTCCAGCAGCTGGCCGCCCCAGCTAAGACCTGTAATCATCACAAAGTAAAAAGGAGTGAGCATCATCTCCCCAATCGGGAGGTGGAAAGAGTTCGTAGTATCCCAGAAACGCTCCACGATAGCCCAACCGTAGGTCCTTTTGTTGTGAATCCTCCATGCCCTCAAACAGTCCAAGAAAGTGCCAAAACCAGCCTCCCTCACGGTGCCAGGATAAAATGCACCCACCTTCGCATGGAAGGACAAGGTTATTACACCCTGAATACTCCCACAAGCCTTGAAAGAATCTTCCTACAATGGGGTCAACAGAAGAATCTAAGGTATAAAGTACTTCGAGCAAAATTCCAAGTAACTAAGGTTGCTTTAAAATTCAACTTAAAGTACTGCAGTAAATAACATGCAAAACGACCGTAAAAATGAAACATGATATGTGAGGTTAGAAGGCGCATACCGAGTCATGAGAACGAAAAAACCATGCGTGCTCATCTTGACGAAAGACCAACTGAGCTGGAGTGAAATCCCTGTTAGGATATTCTCGCTGCACTGTTCTTGCATACGCACACTCCTGGACCGCCGGTTGAGTAGCACGTCTGCGACCCTTTCGAAAGAAATTCATCCTTTCGCAGCGAAAGACTAAAAGATTTCTAGAGAGAGAATAAAGATCAAGATAAGGAGGAACTCGGGTATGAGTTATGAAGGAACGCCGAGCTTCAAGCCTCATTTTATAGGCAAGATGTGTGAGCCCCTGCCGCCACGTGTCAGCTCAACATTGGTCCCAGCTCAAGGCCGATCAGCCTCCAAGACTGACGTGAATAATTGCGATGAATGGTCTCCTGCATGGCCTGCAAAAGCTGCCTTAAACGAGTGAAAAGATTCCTTCCCAAGCCTAGGTCGGTCGGCCTTGGAAAGGAGGAGCCTTCGTCTTCTTCCTTCTTTGTCATCTTCCCCATGGCATGCATCTTCCCAAAGTCATGCATGACCGAGCACAAAGCGTGCCCAATAAGAAGAGTGTACTCTTCTCAAGGATTAAAATGCCTATTCACCAAAAGGAAACAAGTCCCAATGGCTGTGTAGCCGCAACCCGAGGTAAGTTTCCCGGATCAAAAATTTAAATTCATCAGAACTGACAAAAACCATCTTTGCGTCTTACAAGAAAATAAGGGCCACGATTGGTGAAGTCCTTCGGCATTGAATTGCCATCATCATCATCATCATCATCATCATCAGTCATGAGCCACCGCCAGAGTTTCGGTGAAGTCTCGACAACCAGGTGTTGGGAATGTCCCGACAATGTTCGATATACACGGAGATTAAACAAAAGTAATATAGTAATTATATGTCTTGCTAGAGACCTCTATAATTGGTAATTAAATATGTTTAATTACAACTATATTATTTGGTCCTACTGGGTCACACAAGTCAGTGCCCTGGAACAATGTATGTAACCTAAGTGATATTGTATTACGTTTAGAAAAGTTGGAAACTGATTTATGTGAGAAATCAGCCCAACACGGACCGAACTAAGCTCAACACGGACCGTGTTGACCCAACACAGTCCGTGTTGAGACACCACGGTCCGTGGTGTCCTTGGGCTGAGTTAATGGACTTTCTAGAGTCCAACACGGACCATGTTGGGCCTAAGAAGCGCGTTGTTGCGTTAAATCGGCCCTTTAAGGTTTTGAACCCTTTCCCTAGGTTTTCAAAACACTATATAAAGGGGTCTATGTGAGAGATTATCACACACTAACTGCCTAAGACTTTTAGAATGATAACAGGGTGATTTCCTGAGTTCCTCTCTCTTTTGCTTTGCAGTTCTTGTTTCAGGAAACATTCTCTGTTTCCCGAAACAATCTCACATACATCTTAGATTGAGATTCGTCTCGATCAGGTCGATCTAGCAATCGGGTTCCCGGAATGCTGCGTGGACTTTTCAGTAGAGGGTTTCAGCGTTGGAATCTGGAAGGTCAACCTCTTCTTTAGCCGGAATTAGCGATCAGGTATAATTACTAAGCCTTTGCAATTGTTTTGATTAATTGTTTATAACCGTTATAAATATTCCGCCAATTAATCTGTATCTGTTTAGGAAATAGATAACCTAAAATCCAACAGCGGTATCAGAGCCAACAATTGCATGCTAAAGTTTTGTACTTGAATTTATAAGTAATTTTGTCAATAGTTGCATTACATTATGAATATGCTAGAGTAGATTTATGCCTAAAATTTTGAATCTCTATGAAAGTTTTAATCTTTACTGTTCATGATACTAAATCTGGAATTTTATTGTAAAATTTCATGCTTTGTTATTATTTATTTCTTATTGCCTTTAATTAATCGATTTTATGTTTGTTTAATCGCTACATATAGCATAAACTTGATTTAATTTTAACTGTTTTAGAAACAATCATGTTTAATATTTTTAAACAGTAGGCAATACATTAAATAGGTCAAAATTCGCAAAATAGGATTTTGTAGAATTATTTTTCTGATTTAGTTTATTTACGGTAAATTTAATGAAAAATGAAATAAAATATCAAACGAATTCGAAAAATTCCGAAATTTTTACTGGAGGTGTCTGGAAGTGTTATCAACTTTCCATAACGTTTGTAGATTTTTGCCCATTAAAATGGATTTTTAACTGAGTTTTCAGATCTGAAGAGAAATAAAACTCGTTTAATTCTCTGAATTTTATAAATTTGTAGAAATTTGTAAAACTTCTGAACTTTTTACGGTAGGTTACTGGATAACCATACTTTTAGGGAAAAAAAATTTCGTTAATTTATCCAATAAAATCATATTTTTTAATTTAGATTTTCAGATCTGAGAAAAATAAATTTGTCACTTCTCTGAATTTTGTAAAATTATAGAAATTTGCAAATTTTCTGAAACTTTTATAGTAGGTTACTGGGTAACCATTCTGTTATGGATAAAATTTTCGTGAATTTTTGAAATCGTTAACTAATGTTCCTTTAATTTTCAGATTAATAGCAAAGTAAAATTGTTTATTTCTCTGATTTTTATTCTAATTTTTGAAATTTTATAAAAATCTGAAATTTTTACAATAGCATATTGGATGAATCTACTACAAGGGAAAATTATAAAATTTGATTTTTGAACTTATCGGACTGTTCTTATTTATATTCCTCTTAAACGGGGAATTAAAAACGTTTAATTCCCTAAAATTTTGCAATCTTTTGAAAATTGTTAAAATTCTGGAAAATCTTCATAGTAGCCTGTAGGTTATTAGATAACACTATGATATGGGACTTTTAAATTCGATAAGTTTTGATATTTTATTTAGGTGTTCATTCACGAAATTAACAATCTTTGAGAAACAACACGCATAGTGTTGCGGATTAGTAATTGTGTTTTAGGATTTCTAATTAATTTTAGAAACTAATTATTAAATCCTATTACTACTAAATCAGTTAATGGGCATAAAATCTATTATTTTTATAAAGTTTAGGAAACTTACAATATCTTTAAAAGATATAGTATCTTTTATAGATTTCTTGATTTTAGGAAAATCGAGTATTTTATGTATATAGGTATAAAATCCTAAATCTGTTTAGGTAACTAAGATAAAATTTGAATTTTTTGTTTATCTTATTATTCATGCAAGCCTTTTAGGAAACCTTATTTAGTATTTGTTTCCTTATATGTGTTGTGTTGCAATTATATATGCCTTCATAATTTGTTATTTAAGCATGTGTTATATTTGATATAATAATTGCAATATTACATGTTTGCATGTGCTTCTAGTATGGCCATAGATAGTCGGTTTTACCGGTCTGCGTACCGGGTTGGGTGAAATACGGCCTGCGTGCCGTCGTTGAATTAATTTTAAATTTAAATTTTCAGTTAAGTTTATTTTAATTCATGTAAGGCCTCAATTGTGAGGTTCACTTTCTAAATTTGTTGTAAATGGAGACATCAAGTTGAGTGGGAGCCCAACAGCAATAGAGGTGGTTATTCGAGTGGGAGCCCATCCAAGGAAGTTGCAAAACCCAAAAAGAGTTTCCTGAAGACTGTCAAGGCTTAGTTAAATTAGTTGATTAAGTCTAGGTGGCCATACTAGGAGTTTTATTATGCTTTAAATTCGTTATTGCATTATTATGCCTTTTATGCTTTTCGAAAGAGTTCACCTAGAATTACATGTTTAGGATAATAAAACCTACTCTCAAAAATGAATTATTGCTCAACCTATCGAAACACCACTTAGATGGATAAATAAAGAAAGCCAAAGCGAATTATTTTTCCATCATTAATAAGTAGGGTGGGAGCTAGGTCAATTCAAATTGGCTATCAAAATAGATTTGGGCCAAGAATAGAGGAAGAGAAATATTGTATTCGATACAAATTTCTTGCCAAGAATCATTTTGAATGATCGATCAAAAGATGATCCACCAAAGATAACATGGGATCGAGTTTTGTTGGGCCAATGTCCACTTGAGCCCATGAGTCTTGTGGGTCTTGGTAAATTTAAACACTAAATGAGAATTGATAAAGTATTTTGATTTGAAATTAAAATTAGTTTAATTTCTTTTGATGAATAATAACTAAAATGAACCATTTTTGTCTCATCGAATTATTTATGTCTTCTCACTCAAACATCCACCACTAATAAATATTGTTTTCTCCTTGAGAAATAGAAAAACAATAACACCAATTCCTTAATTGGCATCGCTATGACAAGATTGTCTTGGGCGAATAAAAGAAACATGTCTTTATTATAACATTGAGCTAGGCATCAATATTAAGAGGCCAATCAAGCCAAATGAATACATGTAATGTCATAGTATTCATACAACTTTAACTTCAAAATGTTTGAAGATTAGAGGAAGGATTTCAATATTACCAACTCAAAACCAAGTTCATCGAACTAGTTAGAGTTGATAAATATGAAACCAATAATCAGATAGTCTCGGTTAAGCAAGATAAAGGCCAATTGATGGCACTCATGTTTTGAAATAATTTGACTATTTTAAAACATGAGAAACCTAAGATCCCCTTTAGCCAAAAGATTGGCAACCAAAGATAGTCTTTTAGTGAAAAGGAAAATAAGATTTAAGAAATCTATCAAAGACAAGAAGTCAAAGGAAAGGTACTAAGGACAAACAGTTGTACATATCCAACCAATGATAGCAACTGGTTAACAACCAGATCATGTATGATACTGGGAGCGTGAATAACTATAAGGAGGACTTGAGATATGATTTCAATTCTAGGCAAATGCGTATATGACACACACTACCCTTATTAAAACCACTTTGAGTATAAGATACCGGCAGTGAAACTCGCATTTATGCAAATGTGCAGGATCTACAGCAAAGTAGATATGCTTTGAAGGATGAGAGTCAGCCTACAAATAGGAACATGCAATTAGTTGTAGTTCCTTATGAAAAATTGGTTGTTTATCCATTTCCACAAGATTTATAAGAGAAATTTATAGGTGATTCTATGTCTTATTATAAGTATTTCTTACTCTCAATTAGAGAGAGACGGGATCTCGGATAAATACACCCAACACATCGAAAGCAAAATGTTTAAAACGGAATAACTCATGTTCAAACATAAAACTTGTAACTATCTATTAAGTCATGCAAATCTGAGCGCATTCAGAAGAGTCACAGTGATAGACTTTTGAATGATAAGACTTTGAAACATGTGATGTCTGCAAAGCATGACTGTACCTTTTACAAGAAAGGGTGAACGTGCCAAAAAACACTCATGCATATGGATGTATGTAGTCCAATTGAGCACAAGTACAAGGGATAGATTACTTCAAATCTTCAAAGATGAATAAAATAACAGATGGTGATTCATGTCCATGAGATTCATCTGAAACTAGAATGTTAAAATAGTTTAAAGATTTCCAAAATGAAGTAGCCTTGGCGAAACAATGAGAGCACCTGGATATGATCGAAGAGATGCTAATGGTTGAGCCAAGAGTTTGAACAAATGACTCAAATGAAACATAATTCTAGCACTATAAGCTTAAGTCATATTAATCAGAAATGCATAGTGCAGGATTTTGGAAAACCTAAACTTTGAAAAGTTCAATGTTTGTAAAGCATGCCTGATGGTTAAAATGACTAAAGTCACTTCTTATTAGAACTGGTGAACGAGCTACTGACTTATTAGGATGCAAACATATTGATGTATGGGGTCTATGAGCACTAGTGTTAGAAGAAGGTTTGTTGTACTTTTCATCACTTTCAGTGACGATTTTTAGTAGATATGGGTATATCTACTTAATACGCCACAAATCCAAATCCTTTGAAATGTTCAAAGATTTTCAAAGTGAAGTACAAAACCAACTTGGCAAGAAAACCATAACCCTTCAATAAGGTTGAGGAGGTGAGTATTTGAGCCATGATTTCGCTGACCATTCTAGAGAATGTGTAATTGGTTCATAACTCTCTCCTCTAGGAATACGACATATCAATGACGTATCTAAAAGAGAAATCACACCTTATGAGATATGGTGCGATCAATGATGGTTGAGTCAACATTGCCGATTACCTTTTGGGGATACACGCAGTTAACCATAGCTTTAACTACTGAATAAAGATTATCTGAAACACTAGAGAAGACACCATATATGATATGGAGAAGAGAGGTTCTTGAACCGTCTTCTGAAAGAAAGGAGTATCACTTCTACAAACTGTTGTAGAGGAAAGTGTTTGTGTCTCAAAATGCTTTCTTTTTAGAGAATATGTTATTATCTAAAAGAAAGAGTGGGAGAGTTTTTGAACCTACCGAAGTTCGAGAGACACAAAACACTATAATCATCAGCTGAAAATCCGCTACTTGATCCTAGTTCAAATTTTCCTATTATTCGGGAAATTAAGAACAAGGTTGAGACAGCTGAAGTTCCTCAAAACGTTGAGGAGGAGGTGTCATGAACATTACTCCAAGCAAGTTCAGGTAAACAACTCCGTCAACCACAGAGATATCGATCTTCTATGGATGAGCGTGAGATGTTACTTTAGAAAGTAATGACTCTACCTACAACATAGAAGCTTTAGCAAGTCAAGATTCCATAAGGTCTAAGATGGACTCCATGTATACATACAACCAAGTTTAGAACTCGGTTGATTTTTCTGAAGGTGTGAGCCATCAGGCATAGGAGGCTTTTATGGCAAAACATGGGTTCATTAAGATAGACATTAAGACTGATTTCAAAATTAGATTTCGAAGAAAGGTGTGTACTTGACACAACTGAGTGGTCTTTTGTTGGAATACTTGTAAACTTCAAGAGACCATCTGTGGTCTTAAGGAAGCTTCTAGGAGTTGGAATCATTGACCTTCTTGACCAAGATATCAAAAAGGTTTGACATACTGGGAAGTGCCAAAGATAATATTGTGTTTACAAGAAGTTCAGTGGGAGCAATGCGTTTTCTGATATTGTATGTGATTGACATACTACCTACTGAGAAGAATATTCCAATGTTGCTTCTACTGAGGTTGACTTGGAAATAATTTTCAAAGTGAAGGATTGGTGAGGCTAAGAATTTTCTTGGATACAAGATCTATAATGATAGATTAAAGATTTTGATTGTTTTAATCAAAGTTAACTAGGTGTTGAACAGTTCAACTCACTTCGAGAATGGATTAATTTCCATAAATCATGGGATATCCTTACGGAATTTGATTGTCTCAAAACAATCAGAAGTTCTAATATAAGAAGGATGAGACATATAACTCATGCTACAAGCGTGAGATTAATGTATGCCATGAGATGTTCAAAGTCCAACATAACATATACATTGTATATGTA
Source organism: Portulaca oleracea (assembly GCA_029582165.1). Classification (NCBI taxonomy): domain Eukaryota; kingdom Viridiplantae; phylum Streptophyta; class Magnoliopsida; order Caryophyllales; family Portulacaceae; genus Portulaca; species Portulaca oleracea. The sequence continues at coordinate 21,567,416 of CM055884.1, forward strand.
TAATCAAAACTAAGGATGTGTCATAAGTCTAAAGTGGTTGATAAAAGCTAAGTGTGAAGAGTTGTATTGATGTTACACTCATGCAGAGAAATATGATTATCCAAAAGGTCAGAGAAAATTATACGATCTGTTTTGAGTGGTATTATGGCACGGCTTTAGAAGTTGTGGCAGAAACTGTTAGGATTGCGAAGTTCGTTTTTAGAACTGGGTGATGTTTCTAGCCTTGCGAGAGAAATGGAGCCTTGTTGATAGGAGTCATCACTCAAGCAAAGGAACTGAAGCTCACTATGAATCCAAACATGAGTTCCGGAAATTTCTCCCTGTATGAAAGGTCATTAGTGAGATAGTATATGTGCGAGGTTCATTGCAAGTATTATGTACTAAACCCCTGTTGCAATTGTAGCATGATAGTCATGCATGGGCAATAGGTATCGAACACATTCCGGAATATTAACAAGTCAAGTTTACATGAATTGTTCATGAATTATGACATTGTTGATTCATCATGAAGAATAAGATTCCAAATTTATATTAATTATGGTTTAGAATTATGTAAATGTCCAAAAGGGTTAGCGAATTCAAAATGGAAAATTGGATGAGGTTCGATTTCTGAAACCCCATTAGTGTACTTGATAACGCTAGTCTTGGTCGAAAGTCGACCTAGTTCCTAATTGTATTATCACGTAGGAACAGTGATAATATCAACACAATTAGCATGTAGGATTGAGGTGATGATCAAGTTTCGTGATCATAGTGATGTGATGACATCATAAATCAATAACATGGGTATTGTTGAGAACAACTACCGAGTTGACCCGCAGTGGGAGCTCTTTATGTTGGGAATTGTCACGGGAGCTCTCACCACTCAAAATTCCTGAATCCTAAATTCAGTACATAGATTGCATGATCTGCTGTGACTTTGGAGCGCGTCAAACGCCTTTCGTAACAGTCGGCTATAAAGGTGGTGTCTGGGTTACAGTTGGATCATGTGAGAATGTGTGGCTGAGCAAGATGGCATTGTCCTCCCTATTAGGGACAGTTGTCTTATGGGCCACTCGGTGAGATTGGACTGAAAATGCTTGGCCGAGCTCAGTGGAATCAATAGTTGATCATCTGTTTTTCAAAGTCTAAACTCGAAGATCGAGGAACGTTCGGGTCTTACATAAGGATGACATCAGCTTACCTTATCCGAACATGAGACAGTAAGTGACAAGGGAATTCAAGGATTGAACACTTGTGGGATAAGTGGGAGATTATTGGGAATGTCCCGAGAATGTTCGATATACACGGAGATTAAAACAAAGTAATATAGTAATTATATGTCTTGCTAGAAACCTCTATAATTGGTAATTAAATATGTTTAATTAAAACTTTATTATTTGGTCCTACTGGGTCACACAAGTCAGTGCCCTCGAACAATGTATGTAACCTAAGTGATATTGTATTACGTTTAGAAAAGTTGGAAACTGATTTCTGTGAGAAATCAGCCCAACACGGACTGAACTGGGCTCAACACGGTCCGTGTTGAGATACCACGGTCTGTGGTGTCCTTGGGCCGAGTTAATGGACCTTCTGGAGTCCAACACGGACCGTGTTGTTTCAACATGGACCGTGTTGGGCCTGAGAAGCGCACCGTTGTGTTAAGTCGGCCCTTTAGGGTTTTGAACCCTTTCTCTAGGTTTTCTGAAAACTATATAAAGGGGTCTATGTGAGAGATTATCACACACTAACTACCTAAGACTTTTAGAGAGATAACAGGGTGATTTCCTGAGTTCCTCTCTCTTTTGGTTTGCAGTTCTTATTTCAAGAAACATTCTCTGTATCCGAAAACAATCTCACATACATCTTAGATTGAGATTCGTCTCGATCAGGTCGATCTAGCAATCGGGTTCCCGGAGTGCTGCGTGGACTTTTCAGGAGAGGGTTTCAGCGTTGGAATCTGGAAGGTCAACCTCTTCTTCAACCGGAATTAGCGATCAGGTATAATTACTAAGCATCTGCAGTTGTTTTGATTAATTGTTTATAACCGTTATAAATATTCCGCAAATGAATCTGTATCTGTTTAGGAAATAGATAACCTAAAATCCAACACCAGGGTCATCGGCAGAGTTTCGATGTAGTCCCAATCCTGAGCCACCGGCATAGTTTCGGTGAAGTCTCAACCCCCAGGCCATCGACATCACGATCAATGAAGTCCTTCGGCATTAAACATGCCAACAATCATCAACATCGACACAAGGTAAGATTGGAAACGACACCGGGAAAGACCGGAAACGACACTGGGAAAGACCAGAAAATCAATATCAACCCCATGAGCCATCGACATCATGCCCGATGAAGTCTCTACAACGAGTAGAGCATCATTCTTGCTCGAGATCACCGATCGGCGCAAGTTCACCAACCGCGACATAGGACTTAGCTTCCAAGTGTCAGCCCACACCTTTAAGTAGGATGTCATCAAACATCCGAGATCACTTCAAGTAGGATGTCATCAAACGTTCGAGATCACCTCAAGTAGAGCATCATTCTTACTCGAGATCACTGATCGGCGCAAGTTCGCCAACCGCGACGCAGAACTCAACTTCCAAGCATCACCCCATGCTTTGCATACCAAAGTCATATCTTCAATCGGTGTCCATCAAATCAAGACTACTTTGATTTTCGTCCGATCGTCGAACTCAATCAAAGTGGGGGCTCTGTAGACATCGGGATTTTGACGCATAAAACAATACAAAAATAAGAGCGGAAGAAATAAAAAAGGGTCGATAAATCAAGACTACTTTGATACATGTATTTTATTCACCTAAAGCTACATTTATGATCACATGTAGTCCATCCTAGCTACATGTACATTTTTTATAAAAAAGACGAAGCATGCAAGTCTTAGGAACAGGCGCCGGAGGTCGCGAGATCGAATCCTCACAAAAGTAGTCAAAAACAACTCCCAAAAGCTAAATAATATATACACTCTCCGTCCAGTGTGAATGGCAGCTTCCCTAGGCAATTTACCTTCACATTATCACCGTCCATGCATGCATGGACGAGGAGGATTCATTCCCCCAGCTTGGTGGCCGGTCGGCCTTGGTGGCTCCGTCCACACGAGGTCGATTGACCACGTGCCACCGTCCATGCAAGATCATCCCCCCTACTACCTTGGTATTGTGCACAGCTCCGGAGATTACTATGTATGCATGTATGTATGCATGTATCTCTCCTCTCCTCTAGCCTATAAATACTACTCCTCTCCAAGTCATTTTCACTCATCAACTCAATCCTCACTCACTCATTCACTCATCATCTATCCCTCTCTAACTCATTCTCTTTTACTCTCCTTAATCTCTCTTATAATCTCCCTATCTCTTATTATATTCTTCATCTCATATCCATCTCTTATCCTATCTATCATCTTCTACTCTATCTTCCATTCATAATCTTCATCCTCTATCATTACAAAAATCCTAAACACACATCTCATTCTATCCATCAAAAACTCCATAAAAAACCCTAGCCTAATCACATCCTAAAGCTACAAAAAAGCCTTCTTATTCTCTTCTTACCACCCTTTTTCTTATCATCTTTTCACCACTTTTTCTATCGTTATCACTACAACAAAATCTATGTTTTGTGGCAATTTATTAGTGGCAAATTTATAATTGCCACAATATACAAAAAGTTATGAAACAATAGTAGCATGTAAGATTTTGCAACAAAAGGGAGGGTCTATTGTAGCAAATAATTTAAAATGCTACAAAAGACACTTAATAATTTTTAAAGAGGTGGGAAAATAAAAATTTTCAGCAAAATTATATGTTCCCTCTAAACTATTTCAGCTAATTATATATTCCCCCTATTTTTCCCACCCAATTTTATATTCCCTCCAATTAATTATTTTTTTCAATTTTAATAAAGTAAACGTAATTAATCCCAGCCAAAAATTTTGAATCTCCCAATTTCCTTTACTGGTTTCCTTTTCCTTTTTCTTTACTGGTTTCCTTTTCTTTTTCCTATTCCTAAGTCATCTTCAGTCTTCACAGTTTTCCTTTTCGTTCACAATTGAAGACCTTCGTCGGTGATGCTCCAATTGGGATTCAAATTGGTTATCTATAAATTGATCTGCTATTGATCTTTTGGCTTCACTCTTCGTTGTTCGTCGTTCGTTCTTCGGTGCTTGGTGTTAGTCGTTCGTTCTTCGGTGCTCGGTGTTCAACCTTCGTTCTTCGTTCTCCACCATCAAGGTAAATATAGTTCATTACCCTACATTGCAAGTTCCAAGTATCAATCTTTCAATTTGAATTGATATTGCAAGATTTTCACCAGCAACAATGCGTTTGCTATTGACAGAAACTCATCAATTTATCTGGTCGATCTCCTCCAATTATTCTTTGGCCTGAACGCATCTGGTTCGAAGGTATGCTGTCTATTTCACATTCGAAAATTTCATGATATTATGCCGAACCTTCCCTCCTGCTTGTATATCTTGAACACAGGAGGAATCTTGTTTTTCGGGTTCTTCCCCAGCGGCATCTCAGGGAAATGACCTTGTCTCTTGAGCATAGCGTGCACTTTGGGATTTGAGTGGGGATCGAAGTCAAAGGGTGCTTCACCTTGGCTCAAAGTCGCCACAAGTTCAAAGTTGTCAAGTTCTTCGTCCATGGAACTATGTTCCACTTCAAGGGTTGCTTGCTTAGTAGTAAAGACAACATTGATGGATTCTCCCGAGATGGTGATAACTTGTCCTTGGACCAACATCTTTACCTTCTGGTGTAAGGTAGATGCTATGGCATTGCATTCATGAAGCCATGGCCTCCCAAGTAGTAAATTGAAAGAGGCTGGAATGTCTAGCACTACAAACTCCACATTCCGAGTGATATTGCCTGTAGTGATGGGCAATGTTATTGACCCGACTGACCTTCGAGGAGAATTGTCGTAGGCCCTGAGCTGTACACCATTTTGGGCCAAATTCTGTCGTTGGACTCCCAATTTCTGTGACGTCCTCCAAGGGCACGCGTTCACAGCTGAGCCATTGTCGACCAGGACCAGCGGGATAGTCTTATTGGAACATTGCACTATAAGGTTTAGTGCCTTGTTGTGGGATGCTCCTTCCTGAGGCAGATCTTCAACTCCAAAGGTAATGGCCTCTTATTGGGTGGCCACATGAGCAACCAAGGATTCAGGAGTCGTCGTGGGAGGTACTGTTAATGCAGTAAGAGCATCCATCATCTTTTGCCTATGTGCATGCAACGTGCATATCAGCTGCCAGATGGTGACTTCAGCTCTGGTTTTCTTAAGTTGTGTGAGAAGAGGATCTTCAGGAGGAACACAATCGTCATCATTAACCATCGGCGTAGGATTAGAAACAACCACTGGGGTGGTGGTGTTCTTGTTGTTATGGCGGCCTGATCGAGTGAGAAATGCCACATCATCCGGCGTTGGCTCATCCGCCTCCATCCATTCGATCTTGGAGTGTTCTTGTTGATCATCGTCATCACTGTCCCAAATGCCATTGATGGATAAATCGTCATAAAGACCAAATACTTCGGGGACAAGTTGGCCCGTTTTAACAATTAAAGCGGAAGGATCGAAGCTGAAATCTCCATAGAAGATAGCATTTGTATGCTCAGACATCGGGTTGCTTTGATTGTTAGGTTTCTGGGTAGCTTTCGGCATCGGCAACGTCCCATCCCTTATCATGTCCTCTATCTTATTCTTAAGAGACCAGCATTTCTCAGTATCATGTCCTTGGCAACAATGATAACGGTAAAATTGGTTAGCATCCCAATTCTTTCCTTTAATCGACGGCTCTTCCTTTGGAAAAGGTAGAACCAAAAAACCTTTCTTGACCAACCGATCAAGAGCCTGTGAGTAAGAGACGTCTAGTGGGGTGTAGGTCTCATATCTCGGTATGATAGGCCCCTTGCGCCGGATAGAGTTAGTTTCCATAATCTTAGGAGGGTGGCTAGGCGCACTAGTAGCCCTCCTGTTGGAACTAGACCCCTTCCATCCAGGAGAAGCGGTCTTATCATTATGCATCGCCTAGCCTCCAGTTGACTGCAAATGTCCTTCAAGTAGTCAAAGTCTTTAATGACATGGTATCCCAAGTGCTTGGATAAACTGCCTTTCAGTCCCTGCTTGAAAGTAGACAACTGTAGACGGAGAGGAATTGTCTCATTGATGTGGGATAGTTTGGTATGCCATCGCTCAAAATAATCCAAGAAGGATTCGCCATCCCATTGCTTCATGGTGGTTAAGTCATCCACCGTAGCTTGTTTCTTCTGGATGCGACTGTAGTGATTGATGAAGGCTTTGAACAATTCATACCTTGGCTTCGCCATCTAGGGTGGATGGGAAGATAGTAGAGTATAAACCGACATCAATCTGGTTTAATGGTGCCAGCCTCGTAAACTCTTCGACCTAGTGAGCAAAGGCCGGCACAGTGCTCATTGCTTTGGGAAAACTTTCCAACTTTTGTTCAAGGGCCTTAACAGCAGGGTCCTTCGTGGATTTGGATGCCTCTGGGGTACTAATCTTTGCCTTGGATATCCCAATTCCTCCAGAATCTGAGGATGTCTTAATGATTTCAGGTTCGGATTCACATCCATGCCTCTCTTCATCGTCTTCTTCAATATTCAACCCCAACTTGGTATTAATCTTAGTGATGGCTTGCAGCATACCATCCATCACTTGTTACTGTTCATTAAGTGTTTTGCTCATCTTTTGCTCCTTTTCTAAGGTATTGGCGAATACCAGACCTTGCATTTTGGTGTAAAGGCTTAGGGATGGCAATGGGGCGGATCGGGGATGGGGGAGTATACGCCCGTCTCCATCCCCGCTCCCAAAACTCATCTCCATCCCCGTCCCCATCCCCACTTCGGGGAATGATTCTTGCCCCATCCCCATCCCCGAGGATTCCCCATCCCCAACGGGGATCCAACGGGGATTTTTTACAAATATCCTAAATTTAACTAAATTTTAATTGGATCCGGTTTTTAATCGAACTTGGTTTTTAACATGTTCAAAATACAATGTATTTAACTTGCTCAAGTAATAATACATCAAAATCAAACAATAATACATCAATAAGTGAGAATAAATTGGAAAATTACTACTTTGTCCTTCCCGTTAATATATATATTAAATTTGAATAACTGTTATTTGGTAATTTTAACATTTTCGGGGATGGGGATTCGGGGATGGGGACGGGGAATTCACCCCGGCGGGGAAAATGGGGACGGGGATGGGGAAAATTTTGTCCCCATCCCCAATGGGGGCGGGGATTTTTCCCTAGAGCGGGGCGGGGCCCCGACGGGTTTGCGGATTCCCCGCCCCATTGCCATCCCTACATCCAAATGCTTCGTGATATTGGCCTCATCACTCTGAATTGGGACCTCTTGAAATTCTTCTCCAGACATGATGTAGTCACTGGTTGCAGATGGATCGTAGTGTGGGTTCGGAATCAAACGGCCGGTTCGTGGATCTCAAATGCGGGCTCGGAGTCGATCACCAATGATGCCTGCATGGAAATTCAAAGTTAAGATACTCGATGACATACTTCGACACGTTCTACCCGATGCATGCATGACCTATGTGACCTATATGATCCTAACCAACTCGACACATATATGCTGACATTGGGACTCACCCACTTTTTGGGAGTGCATGACCTAACTCTATATGGACCTAAAAACAGAGCATTATAAAGGGTGGAATAAAGTCAAACACAGCGAGCAGATCATGAGTCGACAGGCTTTAGTCAGTGTTTCTCAATTCGGATGGGCCCAATTCCACGAGTCGACTGCTTTAAGGAGAATCCGTAACTTGGCCCAACAACTCAGACAGCTCAAACCATATTGGCTATTATGCGGACTAGAATGATGCTCGACAAGAGCGACAACCCACTTTTTTTTTTAAAAAAAAAAAACTTCCCTTTTATTTTTTTATTTTTACTCGAGGAAAATGGATATTGTAAAGGACTGGATAAAGTCGACAATAAGTGAGTCAAAATTAATTTATGGGCTCAATTGATAAATACTATATGGTTGGGCCTAACAACGGGCCGGCCATAAATATGATGGATTTATTAATTAAATCTACAGATTAATATACTCAAGCCTAGTGACTATTATACAGTCCAAGACGCTATCCATTAACTTTGTTGGACTTTTAATTAAATTTTTTTTGGACCTTTGTTAAGAGAATTTTGTAAAGGGCCATATATTATCATCAAAGGTGAGTCAATTTTTATTTATTACTTAAGATAATCAACTTTCAAACATAAATGGGCCCTTCCACTTAGGCTAACTATAAAACCTTTGGGTTAATTATATTAATTAATAAATAATCATTTTCTCAACCCAATGAATTTTATATGGACTAGAACAAAACCTCCAAACTAGGGTCAACTCTTTACAAAAAGAAAAGAAAAGGGGAAGGGGAAGGGGTATACATAGCACATAGCATACACATGAAGGGGTACCCTAAACCAAGGCTCTAAATTCATGGATTTTTAATGGTTGGGTTACATGGCCTACCGCGTGTTCTCGCTTCGGTTCATCATACACTAAGGAAAGAAGTCGAGGTATGGCTCAAAGAACTTCAAGGAAGCTCTTTGAGTATAACACGGGAGAGAGAAACGACCAAATGCTTAGCCATGTAGAGTTCATTCCCATAGTGGTGGCCTCCCGCTCTCAAGGGAAATCCTAGTTATCCTAAACCGTCCCCTTTGTGCTAACATGTCAAAAGACCCGATTAGTGGCCCGGTATGCAAAAGGATGCCTAAAAAAAATAATAAAGTCGCGAAATAAATTAACTTCTCCCTTTTTACACTTTCAAATCAATTCGATTTTTTCAAGTTTTATCCTCTTTTTAAGTTTAAGTCCCCAGTGGAATTGCCAATCTGTAGGTACACCCTGGGAGAGAGCGCGACCGCTCTTCCCCGTGGTGCGCTAGTGAAATGACCGGGAGCCGACTAAGGTTGCTTAATCCCTAAATAAGGATATTTTTATTTTTCGAAATTCGTTTTCGGGGTGATGAAGCTTTATTTATTTATAAACCCGTTTTTTTACTATTTAAATTATCCGCAATTGCACAAAATAATTTAATAATAATTTAATCCCGGCCCAATCACTAAATTCAAGCCCAACAAGGAACAAACGGGCCACCAAAGACTCCCAAAACCCGCCTAGGTTTTGAAGTCTCTGGGCTGGGCCGCTTGCATCCTCAGGCCAGAAGGAGATGGGTTGAAATTAATAAAACCCGCCTAGGTTTTATTAATTTCTGGCCCATTTACCTCGGGCCCAACCTTGAATAAGCGAGGGAAATGAATTAAATTACTTATTTAAATTAATTTTATGCAAAAACGAATATTTTAAATAATGAAACGAATTTATAAAATTTTAAAGAGTCGCCAGCCGATTTAAGGAAATCGACAAACCATAAAATAAGAAAAAGTGACTCCGGTCTAGGAACCCGATTTCTAGATTCGGGGGTAAGGTTACGAATTCGAGAGTTATAAGAACTCTCGAATCCGCCTGTTATAAAACAGACTCTACTAAAATCAACATGGAAAGAAAGAGAGCTGGGAGAAGTTTGATTAATTTCGCGGAATTATTATTCGAAACATGCAATATAAAATGCGGTTTTTACTTTACAAAATGTGCACAAGTAATGGAATTAAAGAATTAATTACATGAATAAATGTAACAATATGAACAACGGAATTGAACCTTGCTTTAAGGTGGCGGATGCGACGAATTGACCCCTTGACTTGGCCTTGACTTGGAGTTTGGATGAAATAGTGAGTGGTTTTAGAAAGGTGATATATGGGTGATTATATGGATGTGATGAGTGTGATTATGAGGGGATTAGAGATGAGAATGAATGATGAAAAGAAGTATAATATGGAGATAGTAGATGAGAGTAATGGTGGATAGTAATTGATTGTTGATGAAATGATGGTGAAATGGAGGGGGTATTTATAGGTGAAAGGGTGAAGGATTTGGAGGGAAATGGAGGGATCATATCCCACAAATCAAGTCATCCTAAGACCAAAACCTAGGTGGGTTTTGGGTGGTCAAGGGGAAGTCAAGCACGTGGTGCAAAGATCAAGGGATTCAATTGCATGCATGCAAATTTTGGCGCCAGCCACCTCAAAACCTAGGCGGGTTTTGAATCTGCCATCACGCGGATCGGTGACGTGGAGCAAAACGACGACGTGCACTGCTCTACTCAAAACCTAGGCGGGTTTTGAGCTCTCTGGTTCGGGGCACGCTTCTGGGCCTACTTCTGTGTGGGCTTGTTCTCTGAAAATTAAAACCAAGTGGGGTTTTAAATTCAAACCCAGGGGGGTTTTAGGGAATGCATGCGGCCCGTTTTGACTTCTTGTACTCGGGTTGTTGATCTTTTGGGCCCAATGACCCATTTTTCATTTGGCCCATATGACTTGCTGATTTTGAAGAGTTGGGATTATGCCGGTACAAATTCTGGTGTCTACAGGTTCATAACAATAGACGACTGGATACAACTCTTGTCGCTGAGAGAGCTAGGGAGAGTTTGTTTGCACAACAAGAAAACAGAAGCAGCATAAGGGAACAGGGCGCTGCTGCAACCACAGTGAGGTGGACCGGAGAACCGGGAGCTGTCAAAATCAATTGTGACACAGTCGTCGATAAGATGAGGGAATTGGTTGCATTAAGCTGCATTGCTAGGGACGAATCGGGCAGCTTCTTATGGGCAGCAAGCTGTCGTCAATTGGAGAAGTGGGATGTAGAACTTGATGAGCTTATGGAAATTAGATTCGCACTGAAACAATGTCAGACAAATAGAGTCACAATGGGTGTGCTAGAGAGTGACGCTCTCGGGATAGTGACCAAGCTGAGGAATGGCAAAACAGGGAGGGGGCCATACATGATAATATTGGAAGACACATTGGAGCGGTGGGATCGAAGAATATGTAGGGAGATCAAGTGGATTCGACGTTCCGGAAAAGAAGCAGCCCATCGCATTGCACAATGGAGTTTAGCTACTGAGGAGAATATGGTCTAGGACCAACCTCCCCTTTTTCTCTATGATATTTTGGCGGAAGATGTATTGCACCTGAGCTAGTTTTGCTCCTTTTATGTTTTTATGAATTTTATTTCTAAAAAAAAAAGAAAGATACTTTACTAAAAATTACAATAAAAGTAATTTCATATTGTAACTCATTGTGATTTGTGAGTAATTGACGTTCAAAATTTAGTCAAAGTGTTAATTAATTTGGGACGGAGGGAGTAACACCCTAAGAGTCGGGGTGTTAATTAATTTGGGACGGAGGGAGTAACACCCTAAGAGTCGGGGCGTTACAGCTGGATCAGAGTGGGTCGGGTCATAGGGTTTAATAAAGTATAAAACCTGATAAATAAAAAATTGTAGACATAGGTGAGAGATTGCGGGCCCTGGGTTAGTATTTTATTTTGCTTGATTAAGTTTACTAACCCCCCTTACTTCTATGTTTATGTGATTTATGACTTGCATAGCATGTGAATGACTGCATAATCATATCCAGAAATTCTCTGTTAAATAAATATGCATATATACTCAGCAAATTTCTTGTATCATGTTGATTTACGTTCAATTATACTCATATGTATAAGTGATTGGAAATTTATGTGATTACTAAATTTGCCACATGAATATGAGATGGTGGTCAAGTATTAATTTATTAGATCCATGAGGTCAATATGTTTTTTAATTTTATGAATATGGTGTCTATTCCTTAGTACATGTCTATATGTATACATATATGTATGTTTAGTTGTGGTCATAAATTTCACAGTGACTTTCGCATGAATGCAAATTATTATTTGTTACGACTTATGTTTCAAATTTGATAATTATCCATGGCATGCATTACTAATTTATTTTGAATTCAGTTACAAGAAATTTTAGGTTATTAATTGGATATGGGTTACTTTTAAAATTTTCATTATGTGTACAAGATGCATGAAATAATTGATTCATATTAGTAACCGTAATTATATATTCCTATGAATTGACTTGTTGCATGTGAAAGTAAAAATTGGAATTATATCAATTTGACTAGTTATCACATGATATTTCATGGAACGTGATGAGATTTTATCCATAAAAATTAGGTGAGATCATGCTTATATCATTTCATGACTTCTTGCATGCTTGAATAATTGGTGCTATATTTTAACAATCATAAATGTATATATGTTCCTATATTCATCTTCGTGGTTGATACTTGCTTGATTCTCATGAGTATTAACATATTCATAAGCATGACATGTGAATCATTGCTACTATTTACATGCTACCTGGAATTTATAAATCCCTAAATTGATTCTCGAATTGTATGTTTGTTAGTTGGTGATATTTGATTTATGATTCATTGCATTGCAAATCATTTTTCAAAACATATTATTGGGCATATTTTCAAAATCATGCATCATTGGGTTTCCAAACTTACCTGAAACATCTTTCATTATGAATTTGCTTTTAATTATTCATTGAGACATTTATAGTACACTTATAAAGCATGTTGGTATTAATAGCCCAACATACCCAGCCCAACCTGATCGAGTCTTTTTAATTGCAGAATGTCGGAACAAGGGAGTGAAGTCAATGGTCAAAACCACATTGTTTACTACCCTCAACCCAGTGATCAAATCCCACCTGACTCACATGAAAGTCCAACCAACACCCCACCAACTCAAAATATCAACCCTATGGGTCTAAATTCCAATATGTTGGCTCAGTTGTTTATTGAGTTGCTTAAGAAATTGAGGGACCAAAATGGAAATCAGGAGGGAAACGGTAGCAAACTCATTGAGAGGGTAGCCAAATAAAACCCGCAAACTTATGATGGTAAGGTTAACCCTGTTAAGCTGGAAGATTAGATTAGGTCCATGGAAAAGATTTTTGAGGTTGTCCAAGTCCCCGAGAGTAGAAAAGTCAGTATTGGAGCATTTTATCTGGAGGGCCAAGCAGATATCTGGTGGAACACAGTTCGTGAGAGACAATATGAGCTGGGATTTAATTGGGAGAAGTTTGTGAAAATGTTGAGGCAACAGTTTTATCCTATTGCCCTTCAACGTGAAAAGGAGAATGAGTTTATGAATTTAAAGCAAGGGGAGAAAATGTATGTTTTGGAGTATGCTGAGAAATTTATGGAATTATCACGACTTGCTCCTGATTTTGTGGTTAATGAAAGACTCCAAATGACTAGATTTGAAGGAGGACTTGCGGATTATATACGTTATCACTTAGCAGGTCAATATATTAGTACATATCAAGACCTATATGATAGAGCTGCTAATGTGGAAAGAGTGAAGAATGAGCTTCAGGGAAAGAGTCGAGATGAGAACAAAAGAAAGATGAATGGTGATGTCAACTCTAGCTCCTCTAAAAAGCCTACCTATGACCTCCCCAATCGAGACACTCCACCCAAAGAACCATATAAGAGGTGTGGTCGTAATAATCATGCCACCAATGAGTGTAGATTGGGATGTAATCTGTGTTTTTGGTGTGGTAACCCCGAACATAGGATTAGCAATTGTCCCAACCGAGCCGAGGCTGTAAGACAGGGAAAGGCTAAACCCATCATCGCACCAGGCACCCAAGTGAAGAATCGTTCCAAGAAGTAGGAGGTGGTCATTAAAGAAAGTATCCCGCTTTGGTAAGCATCTATTAGAAGTCTTGCATTTAAGCTACCTGTCAAAGTGTTTATATGATTTGTATGCATAGTTGATTACCCAATTGACTTCTAGTTGATACAAAGTTTCATCCCCTAGTTTGATGAATTTTAAGGTGTGCATTTGACATTTCATTGTTATAATGGTGCATGTTATATTGTGAATAATTACTAAACTTGGTCCATGGCATTGCATTTCCATTAGTTTCAAAGCTTTTGCTTGATTAAAAAGCCAAAAGTTTGACACTGAACCATTTAATTTGTTGATCAATCTTTGGGGATTGAGCTTAGTAGTTATGTGAATTTTTTATGACTGGCCAGAATAAGAACGACCAAGACTGCAAGATCTTTCCTCAGGTTCTGAAAAACGTTTCCATTATACACTTTTACCAAGGATTTTTCGACATAATTTAAGTATTTCATTGTTACCATTGAGTTTCTAGCATCTCAAGTTTTATTCAAGTTTCGAGGACGAAACTTATTTTAACAGGGGAAGGGTGTAACACCTCGTATTTTTAAACTTGATTTATTATACTAATTAAAATTTTCAATCACAATTACGATTCATTATTTATTTCAGTTTCCTAAATTTCCTTACTTTCAATTAATTATATTAACTCTAATATGTGTAATTTCAATAATTAAAATCTAGCTTTTACTAATTTTGAAATTCTTTTTATAAATTAATTCATTTCACACATTTTTCATACTTCATTTATTAATTTGCAAGATAATATTAATATTTTATATTTCACACATTCTTTTCATATTTTATAAATTAATTATAGTAAAAATATTGTTTTTTTAGGTTTTTGAGAAAGCACCTCCACCACCATCTCTCCCTCCCTCTCATGTTCATGTCCTTTCTTCTTCAAGCTTTGATACACCTTTCCATGGTTTTCTTTTCACTTGTAGTAGTAAAATTGGGTTTGTCCATCCCCTCTCCAACTAATACTAAACATTGTTAATATACCCTATAAATTGGCTTAGATGTTCAATCAGTAACTCATCAACTCCTGCATTATCTCCTTCCTCCTTTGTCCATTACCCCCATCTTCTTCTTCCCTCTTGGTACATCAAAACACTATCACTATCTTCATCTTCTCACCTCTGCCCAACCAAACGCCGCCCATACAATCACCACTACTACCACCCTACGTCCGCCGCCAGACCACCAAAAACAACCAACCTCCATCACCATTTAGCCACCAAATCACACCAAAATTAGTCACAACCATCCCCAAAATTCATCCATATCCATCTCAATAACCATCCAAAAACCAAATCAAACACTCACATCCATAATCCAAATTCATCAATATAAATGTATACTTACTTTTAGAAGCTCAAGCTCGCCGGAAAACACCTCTATAGCCGCCCAACACCACCCCGAAAACACCGCTTCTTGCCCCTGTTCGCAGCTCGACGACCCACCGCAACCACCACCGTTGTGGTGGTCTTCTTCGTTGTCGGCTTAATTTCTGGCTTCCTCTGGCTTTTCCGACCACCGCCTGTCACCGTCCGTTGCTGCTCCTTGCTGCTAGAACCCATTAATACCCTCTTTCCCTTCCTTACTCTAGCTCTCTTTCTCTCTCTGTCGTGTATTGAAAAAAGAGAAGAAAGGGCATCAAAGCCCTCTTTTGAATTACTATTAAATCCAATTCCTTTGGGCCTCTTACTTCCCACAACTCATTTATTTGATTTGGGTAATTTTTCTATCTAATTTTTGCATCTCAATTCCTAATTTATTTCATTTAATTTAATTACTCTTTATATTAATATTATTATTATTTATTATGTTTATACAATCAGATTTATTCAAAGTAAAAGGGGACAATTTATTCCTTTTATCCGCCAACTTAGGTATATTTTGATGATTGTAACCTTCAATAATGTTTAAATGTAAAAACTTAAGATACTCTAATTAAAGTGAGATAATTATTATTTTCATTGTTTTCAAACATTGTTTTATGACTAATACATGTGGACCTATCTATTAATTTGTTTATTTATTTACTAGCTAATTTTTATTGTGCTTGTTTACTTTTCATTGATGTATGTTTCTTTGTTAAACTTTATTGTCCATTGTTCCTCGCTTTTCTTACTACTCACTCTGAAATTTTCGAGTAGGGGTGTTCATTAGATCAAATCCAGATCAGATAAGACCAACTAAGATCGAACTGAAACCTAAAATCTCAAATAACTTGGACCGAAATCCAAATAGGAAACAACTGGTCCAAATGCAGACTGATCCAATTAGGCATTTGGACAAGAGCAACTCAGATTGTTCGGACCGATTTAGTAAATTTATTATGACAAACTAACAATTTATTAGGTGCACCCGGAACATGTATTTATTCTAGATACTACGATTGTTCATCTACTTATATTAGGTTGTTCACCTACATTTATTGGGTTGTTCACTCTGATTAATATAATTGTTCATTCGCAAATATTTGGAGCATATGCTCCTAGTGCATATAATATATATTGTGAAAAAACTAAAGGAAGGCATATTAAGTCATGCACACCATGTTTTTTAATAAATTTGACATTTTATGCATTCTGTTGTCTTTTATGCCATGACATTATACTATTGTATATGCGGGGACATGACATACTAATATATGAACATAAATAAAAGTAGCATTCTATTCAATTTTTACCATTTTTTTATATATTATGTATCTAAAAAAATACTCTAAAATAATTAGATTTTCGATGGGTTTGGGTTATTCAAGTCTTAGACCAACCTAGATTGTAATCCAAAAATTGATTTTATGGGTCAAGAACCAATCTAATTACCATTTAGTCCCCTTTGGGTTCGGATTTTCGGTTTTGTCTTTTTCTAAGGCCTTGTTCTTTTATGCGGATGTCTGCCTGTGGTGTCACACCGCACCACAATTTATCATATTTCACCATAACCCACCACAATCTACTTTTTTTTAATTTAATTTATCATTTTGTTAAAAAAAAATTATCTCACTTTTCTCAAGTATAATTTCACATTTTCCAACACATTTATAATTATTAAAACTAAAATCCACCACAATCCACCACAACTTTTCCAAACCCACCACAATCACCATAATTCCACCATACCGCACCACGCCACATTGTAGCCAGCTGTATAAAAGAACGGGGCCTAAATTTGCTGTTCGGATAAAAATATGAGTATCGCTGGCATCCAAAACTTTTGAATATGATTACACTTCGAGAGTATGATCGCCCGTAAAATCGGGGATAAATGCAACTAGCTCCAGTACCCTCCCCATAAATGGCCATAAGGGAATATGTGATTGTGCATGAGATGAAGCAGGTGATATGTGAGAGGAAGAATGACAGGGTAGAGTCTGTGAAAAAGTTTGTTGGAACGTTACGAGTCATTTGGAAAGCTAGGAATAAGTGTGCATAGAGGAAGCTCAGGTTGATGGTGTGTTGCTAGAGAGTATGTTGTAGACAGTTCAGCAGGAGGAGATCCATTGGACAAAGGGGAAAGGAAGTGCGAAGAGTGTGAAGCTGAGTAGGGAGCCAAACAAGGATGCGGTGTTTAGTTTGGTAGAAGGGGAAGAGGGGGAGGCTAAAGAATTGGTGTTTGTGGTTGATGGAGTGATGGATAAGAAAGGGGGGAGGGCAGGTGGGGCTTTGGTCTTAATGGGGGGGTGGGTGTATTGTAGTTGAGGGGGTTGAAGGGTGTTGGGTGGAGATTTCGGAACAGGTAGAACTTCAGGCGGTCTACTTGGCTCTCTTGTAAGCACAGCGAAGAGGATTCTCGGAGGTGGTTATCTGGACTGACTTAGTGCGGGTGGTGCACTTTTTCAAGAAGCCCGACTTAGCACCGGTGAGCTGCAGAGGATTGGCGATGTATTGCTCAAGAATGTGTGCAAGTTTCGAGAAGGGCATGATCCGGAAGGTGCAACGTCAAATGGTTCAACCTGCTCATAACTTAGCGAAACAAGCAGAACAACGAGGTAGGCAGTAAATTTCTTATTTAGTTGTTTTTCTTTATTTCTTGTACTGTATTATGTTGGTTGTGGTTGCCTTTGGCAAAAAAAAAAATAATAAAAATAATAAAAAACCGTTGATCTATATGCAAAATGACTTGTGCCTGAGCTCCACACTGGGTCACTGATATTCTTGAAGTGTGTGCAAATGTAACATATCTATGGTTATTGCAAAGCTTCCTTTGTACAGAAACAGAGCAAAAGCACACCAATGGGCTATTTCTCACTTTTCTTCTTCCACCAACGTCATTTTTTCGCGTAGTAAGCTACCATACGGCCTATCCAGCTTGGCAATACCCCAAAAAAAATAAAGAAAAAAAATGGTGGCCATCAGATCATATCAAAAACCATAATCTGACGGCTCACATGAAGAATACACAGTCCCATCACCCTAACTTGGTAAGGAAAATTCCTACACTACAAAAAATAAATGGAGACCAAATCACCTAACATTGATCCACCCATCTTTGTCACTCCAATTGGGCGCCATTTCAACGTCAAAACTACCCAGTTGCTCAAACCTTCTTAAAATGGAGCTCCGACCCAAAATGTCTGACTCTTGTGAACAATTTAAGGCCTCCATTGATGACGAATTTGATTCTTCTGTTAATTCCCAGTCAGAGAACTCGAACGGGCACCTTGGAGACATTGAATTGGGTTCATGATGATCGCAATTGGAGCAACAGGGTTCTGATAACCCGGATAAAAATTGGTGATCCAGCAACATACGGGCAGACCATCGATTTTTAGGGTCTTTAGCAAAACATTTTTCAAGAAAATCCTTTCCTTCTGGGCACAAATTCTGAGGAGTTTTCGGAGACTCTCCTGCTACACATATCCTGTAAAGCAGAGCACTGACGTCACATTCAGATGACTTATCCCACACCGGGTTGCCGGTAACCATCTCAACGACTGCACAGCCAAGAGCCCATATATCCGCCGGCGAACCCACCTCACCGCTAGCGACAATTTCCGGCGACATGTACAGAGGAGTGCCCCTCAATTGACACTGTGTTTGCTCCGACACCCTTCTGGCCAACCCAAAATCGGCTATTTTCACAGCCCCATCATCAAACAATAGAACATTTTGAAGCTTAATATCGCAATGAACGAACCCCTGTTCATGGATGTAACACAGCCCCTTCAAAATCGACTTGGTGTACTTCTGGACATCGCACATTTCAAACTTTCTGCCGGAGAAAGAGAGGTGATCAGCTAAGCTTCCTTTTCTGGCATACTCAAAGAATAGATTGTAGAAATGGGCTCCCTTTTCGGAGGAGAAACAGTCACCCAAAAACTGCACAATGTGGGGGTGGCTGTTACCCAACTCAGAAAGCACTTGTTTTTCATTGTGTAGAGAAACAGAGTTCGCGATTTCACACGATTTCACCACGAAACTTGCTGGGTTTTCTGAGAAATTGTTCGTGGGTATTGCTAAGCTGACAGTGCCGAAACTCCCTCTTCCTAGGGTGTCTCCCCTAACCCACTCCATCAGGAAAAATATCACTTCTTTCTTCTTCTTTTTTCTTTTTGCTCTTTGAGTTATATGAATACACTCTGTTTCATTGAGACAAGCGAGGGTCGATTTGGCCAAGTGGTCTATATATACGGGTAGTGGGGAGTTGAGGGGTTGTTTGTTTGGGTGTAAGAAATGTCTTTGCACCAAACAACAAAAAAAATATTCAATTTGTTTTTAGTTTTCGTAAGAAATGAGAGGAGCACTGCGGGTGTATTAATTTGGCGGGCTGGAATGGTGCACGTGGGAGGGAAAAGATATTTGGGAAGAGGACGGCACAAAATAGGTACCGGCAATTGAAAAGGGGTTTAAAACGTGGTTGGCAAATGAGTGAACGAATGTATACTAATGAATACTAGTAGTACACTTCACTCATGCTTCTAAAGTTTTCACACGGCTTTCATTTCTAGTTTAACATTGTTCACTCCAATTCTTCAACGCGTATGCTTTGAATGGCAGAAAAAATTATTACTATTTTCTATGTGGGACTACTTCATAAGCGTCATGAAAATTCTCATTTATTTAACATGATTCATAATTTTTGTTAGGACCTTTTCATCCCAAACCATATATTTCTTGGATTATGGGTGATATGGCCACCATCAACTAACTATAATATGGTTATCTAGCAAAAAACAACTAAAAGGTACCTATATTTTGATGGGATTATTTTAAGGATCATATATTTTGACGATAATTGTCTGGTAATATTATATTTGCTATAATTATTTATTGGGTACATTCCGACTTATTATCTGGCGCAGAAACGCAGGAAACAATGATTATCCCAATGGAATAAAGGCCAAAAGTAGGGGTTCGTTTCACTTCTCGGACTTCTTCGTTTTTTGGCCTCGATTCTTTATGCTCAGCAGCTCCAACAAACCCTAAAGTCTCTTGCTGCCTAAAACTCTACCAAGAAAGCGCTGCTTTGTCGACAGCGATACTACATAATATTAAAGATAATTCTTTTATACCCACTAATTGACAAGCAGAAGACTAAGGATTTAGTTAGCTATCAAATATATGTCTATCTCTCTTACCTTTTCTTCTGACTTTCTGAGCTAAAGATAGGAAGTGTCGATCAACAAGCTTTTTAGGATTAAAAGAATATTAAAGTATGTACAATGATACTTCATTGTTGTGGATCTTAGGTGGGAGCTCATCCTAATTCATCATCTTATTTTTAAAATTTTCGGAACTCAATTCTTCATTCCCTACAATGGAAGGAATTTCAACTCGTAACTTAAAATAAAATATTTGCCATTATATTAATTTACCATATACAATATATATAATTTTAAAGTAAAATAAAAAAAGAAAATTTAATTTTCCATCAATAAAATTTAAGGAATGATGTAAGGTGTGCATTTCATTCTAGAATGATTTACAAGCTCAAAATGAGTTCTAAATTTGTGGAATTTACAAAAATATCATTGTCAAGAAATGGATTAAAATATTAATGAAATTATTGGAATGAACTTCAATTACTACACATGCAGTTAAGAGTACAAACAAAATAAAGGTTAAAAACAAAACAATGTGGTTTACCATGAGAAAATCCAAATAAGAAGAAAATCATGAAAGATCCACTATTAAGGATTACTAATATGTTTTAGAGACCATCTCAATCTCTCTCTGTGATCACAAGATGGCATACAATAGTTGTGTAGTAAAATAACTTGTGTAGTGTATGTATAATTTGATTTGTCATTTCCAACATTTTGGGTCATCGCTAAGTTATTTTGTAAGTTTTTACAATAAGTTTTAGATAAAGGTTTGAAGAAAAATCTAGTTAGTAAGAATTTGTTCGTCAACATATTAGGTCAAAGTTGTTATCAATATTTAACACTCAATATCCACAAATTATCTATAATAACTATTTTTCATCTATGCAGTAAGCTAGTTTATGCATCATATGTCTTCCATTCTAAATTTTTATCATCGTTCTTATATAATGTTTTTTATTTGTAGTTTCACTACAATATACGAAATTATTATTATTTTTTTAGAAATATCCACCCCAAAATTTTAAAATGGAACCACAGTCAATGACATGTCTGAAGAGAAGGCGGGCACCCTCTACGTTTACTACTTGGGGATTGATCTTGAATTTGTTGATGAGACTTCAGGAACTCGAACCACAGTTTAATAGTTGCTAAAATGTATTTTGATAAGAACTTTTATCATTAATAAACTTTTATTACAATTTTAATATTATATGAAAGTTCTACCATATCAACAGCCATGGTTATACCTAGGATGTAGCTTGTGCCATAAATTGAATTGATTAACGAAAGTAGAATAGAAATGTTATGAATGTAGGTCAAAAATTTTAATGTTTGAACAATGTAAATGTGGCAAAAAAGAGGTGGGTTCATACTTCATACATATCATGGTCAACTCTAATTAAAAATACTAGTAATGGCATTTCCATGTCAATTTTCGGTCGATTTACGTTAACTAATGTGAACATACACGGAGTCCAACCAAATGCACCTTCGTAGGCGAGCTTCCATCTCACCACGTTAATTAAATACATGCACGAAATTATGCAGTGGTAATTAATTCTTTTAGTAACAGTAATGAATCACACAAATTTGGAAAGGTGTACATTATACTTTTGCAACTTTAAACTTCTAAACCACGTCAATAAATGACATTTTCGTGTATTTTAATTTTGTTGTCAGTAAATATGCCCATGGTTTATAATTTATTAGTCACTAGTAGAATTCATGCCCAAAAGCATATGAAAATTGCCATCTGCTAAAGGAGCAGATGTTAAATCATAGAAATCGAATTAAAAAAAGAAAAGATAAATAACATATTGTTACAAACAGACGTCAATCTGGTAGTAAAATAAATATCCCGTTTTTCACTCGATACGTGTTCAAATTTCAATTTTTTTTTATTTATTGTCAAAAATGGCGTCTGTTTGAATCAAAACTGACGCTAATATTATATACAAAAGGCGTTTGTTTTGGTTTGTAACATACGCCATTTTTGAACAATAATAAAAAAAAGTCGCATGTCTCTCTGCCAGACCTCGACTGCAGCGCAATTGTAATATATTTTGGATGTTGAATTTGAATTTTAAGTGTGAAAATAGGGTTCGTAATGTAGATTTATTGAATTTAAATATTGTTTTTATGTTTTAGTTTGAGTGTAATTAATTGTGTGTATGTTTAAGTTTTAGTTTTAGTTTTAATTTATAATGTTGAGAAGTATATATAAATATGTTTAGGTTGAGCATAATGTTGAATTTTATATGTTTTGTAGTAAATTTAAATATGAATTATTATATTTACTGTGCAAAATATATATATATATATATATATATATATATATATAATAATGCATGTAAAATATGTTTAAGTTGAGCATTATGATCAATATTAATATGTAATATGAATTTTGTATGTTTTGTATGTTCTAAATTTTGGGAAATTAAAATGTGTTTCGGTTGAGTATAAATATGTTATATTTTAGGATGGTTTTTAGGAATTTTAAAAACGATTTAACTAGTTAGTTAATATGTGTACGTAATATACAATTACGAATCAAAAAATTACTTAGGGGTACCCTAACTTTTGGTGAAATGTTTTTTTGGTACCCCAAGTTTTAAAAACTAATTTTGGGGTACCCTAACTTTTAGAATTAGAAATAATTAGGTGAATTTTCGGCCAATTATTTGAATTCAACAGTGAGTTTTAGGCGGGAAATTGATTAAGTAACCTTCATTGGACGAAAATGATTTGAATCAATCGGAGTTTCGCCGAAAATTCACCTAGTAATTTCTAATCCTAAAAGTTAGGGTACTCCAAAATTAGTTTTGAAAAGTTAGGGTATCAAAAAATTGTTTCTTCAAAAGTTAGGGTACCTCTAAGTAATTTTTTGATTACGAATACATTTAGTTTAATTTGTATCTTTTGAATTTATGATTTAATTTGTTTGGTTAATATGTTAATACTATTAAAACCATTACTATATATAAACTATTATTTAATTTGTACATATACGTACGTAGTGAATAATTATAAACTATTTATTGTTTAGTTTCTAATTAAGTACGTCGGCCCCAGTATGATTTTTGGAGGGAAATTTGCTGAAACCCCCCTTGAAGTTTGGGGAATTGATATTTTTAATCTTATTGTTTGGGAGTTTCATTTAACTACCCCCACCTTTAGTGACAGTTTAATTAAAACCCAAGTCCAATTAAGTTTTAGTGGCAAAAAATCGGGTTCGGGTATTCGGTCAAAAACCCCAAATCCTGACACTGACCGAATTTCAATTCAGACAAAATAACTAGATTTGAACCCAACCCGAATGACTGAATTTATTTTTTTTTTGTCAAAACTAAAAATTAACTGAATACTAGATTTTTTGACCAAATATAACCAGATGACCGATCGCGAATTTAACCGAATGACCGAATATGAAATTTGTGCCTCCTTATTTGAGTTATTAACACTATCCTCATAATCGGGTTCGATCAACCCAAACCCGAATTGACCGAATCTAAATTTTATCCAAAATCTAGTATTTAGTTATTTTTTAGTTTTGACAAAAAAAATTAAATTCACTCGTTCGGGCTCGGGTTTCGGTCTGGTTATTTTGTTTGAATTGAAATTTAGTCAGGGTCGGGGTTTGGGGTTCTTGATTGAATACCCAAATTGATCGAACCTGATTTTTTATCACTAAATACTTCATTGGACGTGGACTTTAATTAAGCCCTCACATTAGTGAGGGGTGGTTAAATAAAACTCCCAAACTGTAAGGTTAAAAAAAATTAATTTCCCAAACCTCAAGGGGTTTTTCAGCAAATTCCCCGATTTTCGGAAATTGTTAATTTGGTTAATTGTTTGTTTATGGGTATAGATTAGTATTGGTTAGGGTAATGTTTGTGAAAAAATTGTTTAGTGTACGTACGTAATTAATTATGAATAGTTTGTTTAGGGTTTAGGGTAATTAGTATGGGTTAGGGTAATGTTACCCAGTACATTTTCATGAAATTTATTGTAGTTTGACGAAAAGTTGGGGAATATCATCCTCAACTTTTGAAATGTTGTTTAGCATGCTTCAAAAACATTTGAAACTACGTCATGGAACAAGTATATTTGTTAATTGTTATGTTAGTATAGAGAATTAAGTTGGTATACTATTCTGAGTAGTTTATTTGTAGTTGTGGTAAAAGGAGGTTGAGTTTGGATGATTTTGGTTGTTATTAGTAAGTAAGTTAGCCTTTAAAGTTGGTAGCGGAAATTTGTTGATAATCCAACCTAATTGCTAACTTAATTACTCATAACTCCAAATGAAGACATAAATTATGTAAATAATTATGTCACAACCATTTACTTAAGTACTCAACAACCAGTAGCTACATAATTAGTGAATAGGTTATTTGTGATGGTAGTTTAGAGTAGTAAGTAGGATAATTTATATTTCTAGTATCTTAGTTATATATATATATATATATATATATATATATATATATATATATATGTCATAAAAAGAGGTTGAGTTTGGATCCTATTAGTGTCCAAGGAGAGTGTGTGTTGTGACCTGATAATCTATGGCTGAAAAAGATTTTCATGAGTCGTATCGACTCTCTTTTATTTGTCTGGGTCCCAAAAAGTAGCGCAATCTCAACAGTGAAATTGCGCGAGGTCTATAGTGCTCTGGGAGTTAGAAGTGTCTCAGATTCGGTACAATGTAGTGTTTCTATTGTGCAGCTTGGGGGGCAACAAGACAAGGTGGGTCTGAAAAAGAAGCTTGTAGTAAAGGGTCTAATAGAAATCGTGTTGGTCGTTCTTGTATGTAAGATTGTAACGCCCTAAAAATTCAATTCTAAACTTAACGGTCAAAATCAAACGTTGACTAATATTAACAGCGGAAGATTTTTTTTTTCTTTTTAATTGGGCGTTACTGCCGTATCCCCGAAGGAATACAAGGCAAGAAAGAAAAACTAACTAATCATTAATTAACTTCAATTTAATAAACAAAAGAAATTTCAAATTCTAGAACAACCTACACTAAACATTACGAACACAGTTCTACACATAAACTAAACTTATTCTCAAGACTAGCTTCGATGTCCTCAATTCTAGAACCCGTTCCCAGCACAGAACTCTTTACCTGAAAACAAAACATTTAAAAACATGAGGAGGACTCAATAATGTCTACCCCTAACCGTCAAAACATTTTTGGGGGAGAAGTGAACAAGTCAAATCTTTTCATAAATTGTTTTCTTTCCCAACCAACCATACCCATCCTTCAGAATTATTAAGCGGGAGGACCTTGCTTATTTGGCCCTCGAAGTCCAATGACTTCGCTATAATCATATCACAATCTCATCACAATCTCAATCTCAATATCAAACTCAATCATTCACAATCACAATCATACGGATGACCATCCATTTCACACACGTGCATAAAACTAACCCCGGGGAAATAGCACTTATCAGGCATCCCTGATCTCTTGACAACCCCCCTACAGGATGCCCAGAACCTGGTCTTCGGGGGTGTTGCCCGAACCCGCATTTACGTCACGTTTGAATTATTAATCAGGTTTAATATCATACCATTCCAACTCAAACAGTCCAATCCAGTCCAATCCCAAATTTCCAAAACCATTTCCAAATCACACACATAAAGGACTGTCCACATTTTAATCAACTCAAAAACATAACTCGACATCCAAAACAGACAGTCAATTTTCACCATAAAATCCCTTCGGGATGCAAACCGTAAAATTACTTAAAATCAACAAAACAATTAAAGTGCACCCCAACGGGATTTAGGACATAGACATTACCTGACAATCCTTCTCCTTACTTCAGAACACACTTGAGCTCACTAGAACGAACAGTTTAGAACGCGCCTAAAAATAACGAAATTTCTAAAATTAAAACGCGTCGTACGGAGTTAACGAAATCTACTTTCCACCTAGCCCACCCCTAGGAACACTATAAGTTCCCATCATTCATATTTTAATATTTTAAACATATGTTACATCATCAAACTATCATATATCACAACACTTCCATATGACAATAAATTGAATAATTCACACATAACAACACATTTATTCAAAAGAAAAATAACTGGACAGATTGCAACGTCTGGATAAAATGAATCATAACTTAACTTCCCGACATCCTATGGGTACGGTTTTGGACTTTCTGGAAACCTCGGGATGTCTACTGAAACTCTTATGTTGACCCCGAGACCTAAAACACTCCCTAAGATCCTCAAAAACAGCCAATTATACAACTTATCCAGTTCTGACCTAGGTGCGCTATTTGGGTCGTAACTCAGAATATACACCTCGAAATCCCAATCCGCAAAATTTCTATTAAAGATAACATCCTAAGGTACTCCTCGGTCAAACAGTAGGGCTAAATATTAACTACAAAATAAATGGTGACCAATATCGTATGACTCATAAATTCTGTCCCAACTGACCGGTTCTTATTTCGGGATTTTCGACTATTGTTCTAACCACATTATCCCGGGACTTCAATTTGATATTCTAAACAGCCTACGAGGGTCTACTACTTCCCCTTTCACCTCCATAGCATAACTAAGGTTGACTTACACATATACTAACATAATTTGCCACAATAACATATAAATTCTCAATCAACCACATAAACCTAAAATTCACACTAATAATCGAAATAAAGGCGAAACACGACCCCTAAACTTCAAAATACATAAGGAACCAGCAAAGGTACTATTTTACCAAAATATAAACAAATTAAACCTTTAAAAAAATATATATATATAAAGAACTCGATAAACCTCTTCATAACGATATAACATACGATAACGATTCATAAATAATACGATTACTATATCAACTCAAAACTTTATTTATCATAGCATAATTTAATCTGCAACAACAACTAAGAAGATTTAGGAGACACCCTTTGTAATAAAAAATATAATTTAATAATAATTATAAACTAATATTTTTAACTTCGAACTCTCAAAATTTACTCAGAATAATTCATATGACTCACTCTTAATCAACTTCTAAAAAAAAAAACCACATACCATAATGATATACCACAACTATACCCAAGATTATTAATCTCAATCTCAGAGCACTAAAGCTTGCTACTACCAGATTAACACAATTTGCTTAATACATGTATTATAGACATGCATAACACAATTAGAAACAAACTATACATAATTAATCCTAGTCCTAAACAGAATAGTAATAACCTAATCAAACTCTAACATGAAATTACATACCATAATAATACAGTTCACATATATTGGCAAGGATTACTAATTTACTACCAATTTGAACATTTAAAACAATAAAATTGAAACATGAAATAACTACATGAATACACACAGAATCAGAATGTAAGAAAAATAATAATATTAATTAAAAACATCATAATAAGAATAATCATAATCAGAATAATATGACAATTAAAACAGTGAAAGGCCAAAACAATAGAAGCGTTTAGGGTTTACGTGAACTGGGCAAGGCAGGCGACAGCGGACGTCGGTGGCGGCGACGTCGGGGTGGTCGTCGGACGTTCAGGCGGCGCCAGTGGAGTCGTGGTGGTCGCAGATGGTCGGTGGTGGCGGTTTCCAGGTTCGATACACAACAGCATCAGCGGGGGCTTTTGTCTCCGTCGTTACGGCGGCGACAACGTCGCGGTGGTTCCGGGTGTCGCTGGTGGTCGAGTCGACGATCGGCGGCAACGGTGGTGGCGCACCGCGAGGCGGACGATGGTGAGAGAGAGGGGGACAAAGGAGAGAGAAATAGAGAGAGAAAGTGAGCGCGGTGATCGTAGCGGTGGTCGGGGTGGCTGCTGGGCGGTTTCCGGCGAGTGGGGGACGACAACGGTTGCAGGCGGTGGTCGGGGCGGTTGTTGGGATCCACGGCAGAACAACGAGAGAAGAATAGGGTGGGGTTTTAGGGTTTTTAGGTTTAGGTTAATTAGGAGTAGTTTTAAGAAATTAAACAACTTAATTTACTTAATTAAACAAATAAAACTTGGGCAATACTCATGTAAGCGTCCACTAGCACAAAATTAGGGGAAATTTTTTTAAAAAAAACAATATTAAAAATAATAAGATTAAATAATACTAATAATAATAATAGTAGCAAGAATAGTAATAATAATAATAATAATAATAATAATAATAATAATAATAATAATAATGGTATTAATAATAATACTAAAAAATAGTCCAATAATTTATTTAAATAAAACTAACACATACTCATCAAATATTAACATCGAATTTACCAAAATACCCCTATTCCCATGCATATCCATGCACGTAGAAAAGACAATATTACCCTTAATAACCCCACGACGGTCCTACGATCTCAAGTGTTAACAATTTAAACACAGAGACAATTAACGGACGTAAAATAATACTAACGACGTAACGGTAATTATACTTGGATTTTCAGGGGTTTTACATCATTCCCCTCTTAGAAGAAGTTTCGTGCTCGAAACTTAAACTCAAAACCAACAATCTTCAGGATGGAACTAACGATGACCTTAACCAAAACTCGAGGTTTTACATCATTACCCTCTTCAAAAGAGTTTCGTCCTCGAAACTCAACGTATCTTATGCTTTGGATAGGTGCAAATATTTTGATCTCTTCTCCTCCTTGGCTTTCCAAACGACTTCAGTTGTGGCATGGTTCTCCCATCGCACTTTTACAACAAGGGTGATATTTCTTTGAAGCTGCTACTCCCCATAATCAAGAATCTCCAGTGACGGCTCCTCGTGGGTCGGGTCTTCTTTCAGCCTCCGAATTCTCGTCGGAGTCTTCTTCTGGTTCAAGGCCTTCCTCAGGGCTCTATTCCATATCCTCCTTAGGATATTGGTATTTTAGAGAAGCTAGAGTCGGGTACTCATAGCAAAGACGGCGGTATGCCATCCGACAGGTGAAAACATCCAAGCATGCACTTGCAACATAGAAGGAACAAAGACACAGACACACATCCCATTCCCCCATCCTACACTCACACTCCGAACGTAGCATCCTAAGTTCTAACTAAAACCTAATAGACCTTAGGAGCTACCAGGTCGTAACCCAAAGCTCTGATACCATCTGTAACGCCCCGGCCCCACCCGAGCCGTGGATATTACCGATAACTGCTTCAAGGATCGCTGACTGGCCCCACAAATCACCACGAGTCTTTCCAACGTGCTTCGTCCTCGCTCACACGCTGCCTGGGAAAACTTCCCAGGAGGTCACCCATCCTTTGATTATTCCCCGCCAAGCACGCTTAACTGTAGAGTTCCCAACGAATGAGCTACCATAAAAGAAGGTGCACCTTGGTGATATAAGTAGTCATTTCAATCCTTTTACGCCACACTTTAACCATATACCCGAGGTGTTACAAAGATTCATATGTCCATCAAAGTAAGGCACGATGCTGCAAATTCAATGTTTTGATGGACCTATGAATCTTACATGCAAGAAAGTCACTTTCTAAAACCATCAATGTCCAAATTCTAAAAGGGTTAACTTTTTTATGACCTCTCCCCCAATTACCAACAATAACATGGTTCTTAACCATTATATCCAAATTAAATCCCTAGGATCATCAAACCTAACCCCCCCCCCCCCCACCTCTTCCTAAAAATAAAGGAGGGATCCTTGTGATAATATTGATTACAAACAAAAACAAAGCATACCTAAGCATATGAAATGTACGAATTGGCAGAGAATTCAAAGACACTCCAAC
The DNA here is from genome assembly GCA_029582165.1 of Portulaca oleracea. Classification (NCBI taxonomy): domain Eukaryota; kingdom Viridiplantae; phylum Streptophyta; class Magnoliopsida; order Caryophyllales; family Portulacaceae; genus Portulaca; species Portulaca oleracea. The sequence goes on from CM055884.1 coordinate 21,597,364, forward strand.
TCCAACGAACCCTTCTTAAATTATTTCTTACTACTCCAACTTGATTCAATAGCCCAAATTCAAATATACAACACCATCTCAGCAGCAAAAGATGCTTAAAGCAGTAAAAAAACCAACAGAACTATGCATATAGTTGCTAGGTAGGACAATGATGAATGTTGACCTTTCAATAATTAAATTAAGCATTTCAATATTTCCAAAAAATTACTTAGGGGTACCCTAACTTTTGGTGAAATGTTTTTTTGGTACCCCAAGTTTTAAAAACTAATTTTGGGGTACCCTAACTTTTAGAATTAGAAATAATTAGGTCAATTTTCGGCCAATTATTTGAATTCAACGGTGAGTTTTAGGTGGGAAATTGATTAAGTGTTTTTGTGGATGAAAATGTCATTTGTTTTCGTGGACGAAAAAAGATTTGAATCAATCGGAGTTTCACCGGAAATTCACCTAGTAATTTCTAATCTTAAAAGTTAGGGTACCCCAAAATTAGTTTTGAAAAGTTAGGGTACCAAAAAATTGTTTCTTCAAAAGTTAGGGTACCTCTAAGTAATTTTTTGCAATATTTCTAGTGAAGAAAATCATATTTTCTGGGAAGAAATCATATTTTATGGGTAGAAAATCTCATTTCAATATGCATTTTTTGCACAGAAATATGCTTTTTGGTGCCTAGAAAAATGCATTTTCTGCATTGAAAATATCATTTTTCTACACATAAAACATCATTTTTCTTGCATAAAAAAAAATCATTTTTCTGCACTGAAATTTGCACAGAATATCTCATCAAGTTCTTTCAAGCATTATTCCTATTGTGAGTGGAAGTGTACCATATACATCTCTAAATCTCATATATTTCTTTCAAGCATATCATCCCCAAAGTCCCTAATCCACTCAGGTTTCGATTTTGATTTTTGGTCAAGAAACTACTACCAATTCCTGCTTGTATTCATAGCAATCAAATTAGGTTTATTGAAACTTCATTGATTTCTATTTCCATTATTTATGAATGAAACCCTATAGTGTGTTATTTCAAATACTTAAAATCTCATGAGGTTAGCATGTTACTCTTAGTTCTCTATAGTTTGGAGTCATTTTTGGATTCTGTCAATGGTAAAACTAAACACTTGTTTTTAATTCACCCTACAAAGTGCATTGATTGATTAGAAATAGGAAACCTAAGTAAGATAATTAGGAACCCATTGCCTACAGCAAACAAGAATAAACTAGGAACTTTCTACTGGAATTAGGACGCATAAGTTTCTCAAATTAAAATCCAAGTAATTAAACTTATAACTACCTACAACAGTCCTTCAGATTCAATCATCAATTACATAACAAAGATTTAAAGAGAGTGATGGAGATACAGACCTGTTGATTTCGCCTACTGAGACCGGACAACCACTTCCAGAACCAGACCGTTGACTGTGCACCGCGCACCGCCAATGCAGATCGTCGACCACCGCAACAGTGCTTGTTTTGCCTACTGCGAAGAAGCCAATGCAATTGTTTGGATGTGAAAATTGAGAAGAGATTTGCGAGTTTAGGTTAGGAGTGAGATAAAACAGGGGATATGGAGAGCACCTAATTTGCAAATGCAATCCCACGCCTTGTGTTAGTTTACTTATTTCAGTTTATTATTAAATATTTAATTAATTAATAAGGTAGGGAAAAAGGGAAAATTAATTCTGTAAATACCTATTATATATGTCTACCTCACTTAGTCTTTCCCCACACTTAATATTTGTAGCTAAAGGTTAATGATTAACTAGGACATATGTAAGTGTGGGGATAATAAAATCTAGTAATTTAAGGTGCCCCACTTAATTATGTGTGAGCAAACAAGGGTAGGGAAAAACACATTTTCTTGTAGTGTTAGTTAAAAGTGAGACCCCATGTATGTACAACATAGACAAAGATCCAAAAACTTTTAAAGAAGCTATGCAATCTCTTGATGCTCCTTTATGGAAGGAAACGGTACAAGATGAGATTTATTCTATTAGGGTAAACAATATTTGGATATTGGTTGATCTTACATCTGGTAGTAAACTAATTACCTCTAAGTAGATCTTTAAAAGGAAAAAGAGAGTAGATGATACCATTAATATATATAAAGTCTGGTTGGTTGTATTGGGTTTTACTCAAAAATATGATATTGACTACTTTGATACACATGCACCGGTGGTTAAGATAGATTCAACACGTGTATTGTTGGCTTTAGCTACCATCCATAAGCTAGTAATCCATCAAATGTGGATGTCACGGTGGCATTCTTAAATGGTGAACTACAAGAGGAGATGTATATGGAACAACCCGAAGGGTTTGTTGTTGAAGGTCAAGAAAAGAAGGTATGGAGATTTATAAGGTCCTTGTATGGACTTAAGCAAGCACCTAAGCAGTGGCATCAAAAGTTTGATGAAGTAGTGCTTTCAAGTGGATATAAAATCAATGAATCAGGATAAATCCATATACTATAAGTTTGAGAATGGCAAAGGGGTGATTATTTGCTTATACGTTGATGATATGTTGATCTTTGGGACCGACATGGAACAAATTAATAAGACCAAAGAATTTCTATCCTCTAATTCTTGGTATTAAGAGCATTAGAAATAATGATGAAATAAATTTATCTCAACAATATTACGTTGAGAAAATTTTAGACAAGTTAGGAGGTAAGATTATAGCTATGGTAAGTACACCTTATGATTCAAGTAAGAAATCGGGGGTTCTCCGATTGATCAACTTGAATATGCTAAGGTGATACTATGATAGGAGGTCTCATGTATTTTATGACAAGTACAAGGCCAAACATTGCATATGCAATTAGTAAGTTAAGTAGATAGACAAGCAATCCGAGGCAAAATGCATTGATATGCTTGTCGGAGAATATTAAAGTATCTAGCCGGTGCTAAAAGTTATCCACTTACTATAAAGGAGATCCATCGGTATTAGAAGGTTACTCGGATGCAAGTTGGATAATTGAGAAAAAAGATTACTATTCTAATACAGGATGGGTGTTCCTTTTGGGAGGTGGAGTTATTTCTTGGGGATCTAAGAAACAAGCTTACGCAGACTTCACTATGTCTTCGAAACTAATAGCATTATATGCTGCATGTAAAGAAATTGAATGGTTAAGGAACTTATTATTGGAAATACCACTTTGGTATAAGCCAATGGAACCTATGACAATTCATTGTGATAGTAAATCTACTCTTGATGTTGTGTATATTCATGTCTACAATGGCTAGTCAAGGCACATTGTTTTAAGATATGCCTATGTTCATCAGTTAATCAAAGATGGAGTAGTGACTTCAAGGTTTATCAAGCCAAAAGAAAATTTAGCGGATCCTTTAACTCGAGGGCTATCCGAAGACTTGATAATAAGTACTTCAGGAGGGGGGGGGGGTTCAGTATATTTCCAATCTCTACTACTTGCAACAAAGATTGAACTTTAAAATTGGCATAATGTCAATCTCTAAGGTTCAAATGAGTATGGAGTTGTCCACAGTAGTAGGAAGCATCAACATTTTAAGTCCCAAGTCAAGTGATGCTTGAATATGTAATGACACGAGGTTGATTGGTTGCACTCTTAATAGACTTTGTGGAAGCCTAATTACAAAGACGATAAATTACAAAGACTACCTATGTAAGTGTTACGTGAGGCAACATAAAGGAGCTTAGGGCTAAAGTTTCAAAACACTTACAAAAGATAAGGACACTAGGACAGATAATGGTGTCAAGTATTAACACTTAAGAATAAAGATATATGTGTTATGAACATAGCTCATCAATATGAATACGAAGTTCAAAGACATGCCTACTTCGTGATTCATGTCAATTCTAGCTTATTATACACTAACTAAAGTTCAAAGAGTAATCTACTTTCAATAGGCATATACTTTAATTTGTGTGTTTCTCGGGTGATTACAAGTTATTATTTTCTCAAATGGCGGGGGTGCTAAACCTTTAAGTAAGAATATAAGCTTATTTCAAGGGTATTTACCATACTCTTGAAATGGCGAAGGATTATTGGGATTATTTCAAGAGTATAAGTGGATTATATAAAATGAGAAACAATGTGGTACAAATATAAGGATCATATTTAAGTTAAACACAAGCCATGTGATCAACAAGGAAAAATTTGAGGCTAGCACGGGTTGTGCCGGCAACCAGAGAGCAAGGCAAAGAGCATAGAGCTCAACATGGGTCATGGTGTAGGCGCCACGTATCGTGGTGCTTCATCGCAGACCATGGTGACGTTGCCACGATCCGTGGTGAAGCTCAGCTGAAATGCTCCAATGACTATATAATCCAAACCATTAAGGTGTAATCTCGTATTAACATCAGAATATTGACCCCAACAACTATATTGGTATTATCTCATATTGTCAATTGACTTAGTCAAGGTCAAGATATGCATTAAGGACCTTAATTAAGTCCTTTGACCAAGGGTTAAGGAGTGTGAGATGTCTCCTATAAATAGGATTCATTCTCTCATCATTTGAGCATACCATCATTTCACATCCAATCATTCTTGTCAAGACTGCAACTATACTAGAGTGTATCAAGTGAGAAACGAGTTTCTTAAATGTGTTAAGTGCTAAGTTTTATCAATTTGAACATTTACAGTATAGTAAAGAGTTTTCAAGGAAAGTGAGCTCGTCCAGAATTCCATCGAACGTCGTCACGCCCGCAACGTGCCTGGAGTTTTCACCTGTCGCGACTGCGACGACCCTTCCTATCGGGAATTCCAGCTTGTTTTTCCCCTTCTTTTGCTCCCGTTTTGCCCCTCCCTTAATGATTTGTAGTGCCTCTCTAGGAAGTCTTGTATTGTATTTAGCTTGGTCCTTTTGTCATTTGGCCCTTAGCTCCCCTCTTCCACCTCATTGTATTTAACCATTTACAATGGTTAGGAAGAAGCATTCATTACTTGCTCAATATATGTGCTGAGATTTTCTCTCAAACTCTCTCTACTTCAAGTCTTGCTTACTTTAGCCTGAATCCATTTGTGGCGGTGTTCAAGCCAAATCCTTTAGGGAATTGTGGTGGTTGCAACATTTATCAATTTATGATGGGTTTGGTAGTTCTTGGGTGGTGAATATTCTTTATCCCAAGTCCATATTTAGTGTGGAAGACTCACTGCTCAATTCATGGTGGGCTTGGTAGTTCTTGGGTGGTGAATATTCTTTATCCCAAATCCATATCTAGTGTGGAAGACTCACTGCTAGGGTTTGGTTGATACATTCATACAATCATTATCAAGTTAATCAAGTCAAGCATCTACTCCCATCACGATACTCTCCACAAGAGCATATACTCCCACTAACATAAAATAGGTATTTTGATAGGTGTATTGGTTCTATATTAATATTTTTAAATTTAATATCTTTATATAACTTCTAAATTTTATGTTTATACACCTTAGAAACATTTTTTTTTAAAATTTTTGGCCTTGTTAGGCAAAAGAGCTTTTTGGACAAAAAAGAGTTTTTTTGGGGGTAATTAACTGTTTTCTCCAAGTCAATACTACTAATGGGGTGTTTGGTTAACAACTTTTAGGACTAGTAGTTTGACCCCAAAAAGTTGTTTTTAGAAAAGCTACTTTGATTAGTTTTTTAGATTAACTTTTAGATATTTGATATTAACATTACATTATTGCCCTCGTATTTTTACCAAATTACATCATATGTAATATAATAATTTTAATAATATTTTCTTAAAGCATTTTAACAATTCTTTGACCACATCAAATGAAATTAATATTTTCACTTATTTGTATCATAGAAAAAAAAAACTAATGATTAACTTAATATTTTCATAAATATAAAAAATTGCCACGTATTTTCATCAAAATTACATCATACGTTATATAATAAGATTTTTGATAAGTGTATTTTATATATATGTGATCTTAGGTAATTTAGAGCTAATTTGAGTAATTATTAATATGAATGCATTATTTTTATACTTGAATTCTCTATTTTATGCTTGGTTGGAGTTTGATATAATTTTGTAGGAAATTGGTGTTTAAGTGAAGAAATCAAGCTTAAAATCAAATGTATGGAGTCCAAGAGGATCACAATTGAAGAATAAATCCACCCCCAAGGCCCAAGCTCAAGCCCAAGAACTCATTGGATACCGGCAGATACCAACACGGGTGTGAAAAGACCCAACACGGGTCGTTTGACCTCCGTAAAGTCGAGAATTTGATTCCGGTGACCAACACGTGTCATTTCAACACGACCCGTGTTGACCCTAGCACGGTCCGTGTTGGCCTGGAACCACCCGTGTTGCTCCTGTTTAATGCAAAAATGACGTTTCGGTTGCTCTTAATGCTATATAATTGATATATCCGGTGGTTTTTGCTGGCATTGACTACTACTCATCATCATCCTCATCATCATATTCATCCATGCTTTCATCCATATTTCCATCCACATTCATCCATTGTGAAGATAGAGAGATTGGTTGAGTTTTGGAAGATTGGTTCTCAAGCATTGGAGAGAAGTGGAGGAGCAAAAGTCCCTGCGGATCGACATTCAAGCAAGGATTGAAATCCAACTCGGTTTATTTCTCTTTCTTATAGTTTCCATGCTTTCTAGAGTAGAATTTGTTATGCTTAGTGAATCGAACATGAGTAGTGAGTAGTTTCATACGTTTAGGGGATAAACCCTTATTAATTTCTCTTATGGATTAAGTTTTGTTGGATTGAACAAGTTTGTTTATCTAGTTTGAATGCATTTTATTTAACCTTTGATTATGTTTGTCATTGTTTTTGACTGGCCATCAAGAATATGGAATTAGATTGTTGAATGAAGTACCGAACGGAGAAATTCGATAATCGAAACCCTTAGGATTAAACTAGTTTATGAAGTGAACTAGAGATAGAAGACTTTGTAACTAGGGGTCATTAGATAATTTGATATTTAACTTAGATAAAATTGACACAATAAAGAGTCCGATAGATCAATTTTACTAAGCAATCCGTTTCATTGCCAAAAGCTCGCTACGGAATACATTATGCGATTATCGACCCTAAAATGTACCAAATTAGTGACATACATGTTCAATCCACTTGTTTGATTCATAGAGTTGCTTAGGTTTTATCCCCTGAACGCTTTTCCCATATTGATAATCCAAGTAAATTGTGTGAATATTTGATGGTTTTGCCCTTCTTAGTGATTAGAAATAGAAAAAGTTAATCTAAATCAAAAACCCGACCGATTTAGCAATCACATAGGAAGCTAGTTTGGTGTGTAGTTAGCAAAGTCCCTGTGGGATCGACCTTGATATTTGCTACACGTACACCCGTGCACTTGCGGCGTATCAAGTTTTTGGCGCCATTGCCGGGGACTTTGTCCCTAGCCGCCACCGAACGAATATCCTTAGATTGACTAGATCATTTTCTTTTGTTTTTCCTGTTTAATCTTCCTTGGTTGTTCTTGTTTTTGTCTCTTGCAAGGTTGTCAATCAGTGTATGCAAAAGGCACCGCTATTCGAGTTTGATCCGGAGATAGAAAGAACCTTCCGTGCGAGGCGGAAGCGGCAGCGAATAGAGGAAGCAAGAAGGAGGCAAGAAGAAGCCGAGGAAGAACCGAAGATGGCCCAACCGAGACGTACTTTTGGGCAATGCGTGACTCCCCCAGTCGCGAATCAACCCACAGCCATCAACGCACCGGGAGTGGCGCACATGACTTTGAGTTGAAGAGCTCCCTCATCAACTTGGTGAAGGCCTCACCATTCCATGGCCTTCCCAATGAAGACCCCAACCGGCATCTTTGCATCTTTCGGCAGGCTTGTGAGACGTTCAAGGCGAATGGAGCGACGGAGGACGCAATCAAACTACGGCTTTTCCCCTTCTCACTAGAAGGGAAGGCTTGGGAATGGTTGGATTCCCTACCGGCGACTACCCCTTTCACTACCTTTGACCAACTTGCTAGTGCATTCGTGGCGAAATACTTTCCGCCTAGCAAGTTGACAAGCTTACGGAACCAAATTTCCACATTCGCACAAGAACCGGGAGAGAGCTTCTACGATGCGTGGGAGAGGTTCAAGGACCTCTTGAGGCAATGCCCCCAACATGGTTTCGAACCATGGGTGCCAATTCAAGCGTTCTATAACGGAGTGGATGACAATTTGAGGGCCAACATCTTGGCAGCGGCGGGAGGTGATATCATGAGCAAGACCGTGGAAGAGCTCCATGAACTCATCGAGCAAATGTCTTTGAATAGCTACCAATGGTCTAAACCCCGTTCCGCACGAACGGGAGGTAAGTATGAGGTAGATGCTATCACTCTTTTATCCGCAAAATTAGATGCTATAACTGAGAAGATGGATAAAATGAATGTAAATGCTACCCCTCCCCCTCAAGTTCAATGTGCTTCTTGTCATTCGAATGAGCATGAGACTCTGTTTTGTCCTAACGGGATGGGTAGTGGAGATCCTAATGAACAAGCCAATTACATTGGAAACCCGAATGCTTACCACCCCGGTTTGAGAAACCATCCGAATTTTTCTTACCGAAATAATAACCACTTGGGTACCCAACAAGGACAAGGACAAAGACCTCACCAAGGACAAGGACAATCTTCATCTCCAGACCTAAAGAACGTAGAAGCCATGTTAGGAAACCTCATTCAATCCCAACAAAGACAATTCGAGCACCAAAAGAGGCAAGATGAGGTTATAAAAGCTTTGGCCACTAGAGTAGAATTGTTGGCCACCCATAACCATATGCTTGAAACTCAACTCGCCACCCAAGCTAGTGCTTCTTCCCCTCCTCCGGGTTCACTTCCTGGACAACCTGTCCCTAACCCTAATGCTCAATGCCAAGCCATAACTTTGAGAAGTGGGACTCAATTGGGGGAACCTAAGGGAACTAAGATTGAGCATGTTGTGATTGATGTGCCTGATGTTGTTGTGAATAGTGCTGGGAAAGATGCTGAAAATGTTGTTGTGAATGAGGAGGAATCTATTCCCTCCAATGAGACTTTGATTGATGTGCATGTGCAAAATGATAAGGAGAATCTTAATGATTCCCAAGACATCTCCCAAAGGATTTATAAACCACCCTTACCATTCCCACAAAGAATGGCTAAGGCAACACTTGACAAACAATTCGGGAAATTTTTGGAAGTCGTTAAGAAACTTGAAATAAGCATACCCTTCACCGAGGCGTTGTCTCAAATGCCCACTTATGCTAAATTTTTTAAAAGAGATTTTATCAAACAAAAGAAAGCTAGAGGGACACGAGACAATGGCTTTAAGTGATCATTGTAGCGCCGTGATTCAAAATAAGCTTTCACCTAAGCTTAAGGATCCCGGGAGCTTCACTATTCCATGTGTTGTGGGTAATGTGTTCATTGATCGTGCCTTGTGTGATCTAGGGTCTAGTGTGAATTTGATGCCTTTTTCATTGTCTGAAAAACTAGGAATGGGAGAGTTGAAACCCACTTCCATGTCTTTGCAACTAGCTGATCGTTCTGTGAAATACCCAATGGGTATTCTTGAAGATGTCCCTATCAAGGTGGGAGACATATTTGTGCCTGTGGATTTTGTTGTGCTTGACATGGATGAGGATTTGCGCACCCCTATCATTCTTGGGAGGCCTTTCATGGCCACTTCGGGTTGTTGTGTGGATGTGAAAAATGGTAAAATGACTTTTGAAATGGGGGATGATAAGATAGAGTTTAACGTGAACAATGCTTGCAAATTTCCTTCTATTTCTGATAATTGCAATTTCATTGATTCTATTGAAGGATTAGTGAGGGAATTTGAATCTAACCCCAAGTCAAGTGATCCACTTGAGCTATGTTTGTTGGTTGATGGATCTTTGCAGGATGATCGCCCTGAGGTAGCTATTTGTGCTAAGCTGTTGGAGGTTACCCCTCAAATCCCTCCGGGGTTTAAATGAAGTAAGGGATCGAGATCGATGAGGAGCCAAAGCAAGTTGAGAAGGAAGCTCCCGAAGTTGAATTGAAACCTTTACCTTCTTCATTGCGGTATGAGTTCCTTGGCCCAAATTCTACATATCCTGTGATTGTGAATGCGAATTTAAGTGAATCTGAAATTTCTTCTTTGTTAGAAGTTTTGAGATTGCATAAAAAGGCCATAGGATACACTATAGATGACCTTAGGGGTATTCATCCTTCATTTTGCATGCATCGCATCCTCATGGAGGATAATTTTAAACCTTCTAGAGAGCGCCAAAGGAGACTTAACCCTAATATGAAAGAGGTTGTTAAGAAAGAGGTCTTGAAGTTGTTGAAAGCCGGAATAATCTACCCTATCTCCGATAGTGAGTGGGTGAGTCCGGTTCATGTTGTGCCTAAGAAAGGGGGGATGACAGTGGTTAAAAATGAGAAAAATGAATTAATTCCCACTAGAACTGTCACGGGTTGGCGAATGTGCATTGATTATAGGAAATTGAATAAAGCCACCCGAAAAGACCATTTTCCACTCCCATTTGTTGGCCAAATGCTTGAGAGACTTGCTAAAAACTCCTATTTTTGTTATCTTGATGGATATTTGGGGTTTTTCCAAATCCCTATTCACCCCAATGACCAAGAAAAGACCACCTTCACGTGTCCTTATGGAACATTTGCATATAGGAGAATGCCTTTCGGGTTGTGTAATGCACCCGTTACTTTTCAAAGATGCATGATGGCCATTTTTTCTGAATTTATAGAGGACATTATGGAGGTTTTAATGGATGACTTCTCTGTTTATGGCACTTCATTTGATCATTGTTTACATAATCTTACAAAAGTGCTAAAAAGATGTGAAGATGTCAATTTGGTTTTAAATTGGGAAAAATGTCATTTTATGGTACAAGAAGGAGTTGTGCTAGGTCATGTGATTTCTTCTAAGGGCATTGAAGTTGATAGAGCAAAGGTGGAGGTGATTGAAAAATTGCCGCCACCTACTTCGGTAAAAAGTGTGAGGAGTTTTCTTGGACACGTTGGTTTTTACCGGCGGTTCATAAAAGATTTTTCTAAAATTGCAAAACCTCTCACTCATTTGCTCATCAAGGATGTGCCCTTTGCATTTAATGAGGAGTGTTTGAGTGCTTTTGACAGGTTAAAGAAAGCTTTGGTTACCGCCCCTATAGTTCAAGCTCCGGATTGGTCCTTACCCTTCGAAGTAATGTGTGATGCAAGTGACTATGCGGTAGGGGCTGTTTTGGGCCAAAGGAAGGACAACAAGCCCTATGTTATCTACTATGCTAGTAGAACGTTGGATGGGGCCCAAGTCAACTATGCTACTACCGAGAAGGAATTTTTGGCGATAGTCTTTGCTCTGGACAAGTTTCGTTCCTATCTCATCAATTCGAAGGTGATTGTCTACACAGATCATGCAGCGATTTGACATCTCATGGCGAAGGCAGATTCGAAGCCCCGTCTCATTCGATGGGTTTTGTTGCTCCAAGAGTTCGATATTGAGATCCGTGACAAACCCGGTTTGCAAAATGTTGTGGCAGACCACCTTTCTAGGTTGCAATTTGAGACCCTTAATGGTGATGATGATCTCCCGATCGAAGACTCTTTCCCCCATGAGCAACTCTTCGCTCTTGCCCATCAAGTCACTCCTTGGTATGCGGATTTTGTGAACTACATTGTGTGTGGTGCTTTGCCCCCGGATATGTCATACCAACAAAGGAAGAAGTTCTTCTCGGATGTGAAGAGATACGTGTGGGAGGAGCCCCTCCTCTACAAGCTATGTGGTGATGGGGTTTATAGAAGGTGCTTACCGGAAGATGAGGTGCGTAGTGTGCTTCACTATTGCCATTCAACAACATGTGGCGGCCATTTTAGTACGGACAAGACCATAGCCAAGGTTCTACAAGCCGGATTCTATTGGCCAACCATATCCAAAGATACAAGGAATTTTGTACTTTCATGTGATAAGTGCCAAAGGACGGGGAGTATTTCAAAGTGGAACGAGATGCCTCAAAAGGGTATTTTGGAAGTGGAACTATTTGATGTGTGGGGGATTGACTTCATGGGTCCCTTTCCCCCTTCCCATAACAATCTCTACATCTTGGTTGCGGTAGATTATGTTTCTAAGTGGGTGGAGGCCGTTGCTACCCCTACTAATGACTCCAAGGTGGTGATCAAGTTCCTCAAGAAGAATATTTTCACAAGGTTTGGAACTCCAAGGGCTTTATTGAGTGACAATGGCACTCACTTTTGCAACAAGCCCTTAGATGCTCTTTTGGCTAAGTATGGGGTTACACATAAGGTCGCTACTCCTTATCACCCTCAAACTAGTGGCCAAGTTGAGCTTTCCAACCGGGAGGTGAAGAGTATCTTGGAGAAGACGGTTAGTAGATCGAGGAGGGATTGGTCACTCAAGCTCGATGACGCATTATGGGCTTACCGGACCGCATTCAAGACACCTTTGGGCACTACTCCATACCGGTTAGTCTTCGGAAAGTCATGTCATTTGCCGGTTGAGATGGAGCACAAGGCATATTGGGCCATCCAAACGCTTAACTTTGATCAGAAGTTGGTGGGAGAAAGAAGAATGTTGCAACTTCACGAATTGGATGAGTTGAGATTGGAAGCTTATGAGAGTTCCCGGATTTACAAGGAGAGAACAAAGCATTGGCATGATAAGCACATCATGAAGAAGAGGTTTGCCGAAGGAGATATGGTTCTTCTCTTTAACTCTAGGTTAAAACTTTTTCCGGGTAAGTTGAAGTCCCGTTGGTCGGGTCCTTTCCGGGTGTTGAAAGTTTTTCCCCATGGTGCGGTGGAGGTTTGGGATGAGCAAAAGGGCGCATTTAAGGTCAATGGGCAAAGACTCAAGCCCTATTTTGTTGGTCAATTTATAGAACAAGGAGGTAACATCGCCCTAACCACCCCCGGTGTGGTTTAAGAGGTACTATGTCTAGCTTAGGACAATAAACAAGCGCTTCTTGGGAGGCAACCCAAGCTTTTTTCGATTTTATTTTTATTTTCTATAATTTTTCCTTATTTTTCTTCCTTTTATTTTGATTTTTTCTAAATTTTTCCTTCTTTTTCTAGTTTTATATTTTATTTTTCCTTTTTGAGGCTTTTAGTTTTGGAAAATAGTTTTAGGAAGATAAAAAAAGAGAGAAAAAAAAAGGGAAAAATTTGAAAAGAAACAAAAAAAAAAGGGAGAGGAAAACAAGAAAATTTTGGAAAATGAAGAAACAAAAGAGGTGAGAAATAGAGGGAGGAAATAAAAGAAAAAGATGAGGGTGAGTGAGTGAAGAGAAAAGAGAAAAAAAAAAAGAGAAGGGAAAGAGGTGCCAAGAGGATTCGAACCTAGGCGAAGAAGGCGAAAAACAGGGTCAACACGGGTCGTGCCGGACCTGGCACGGTCCGTGTTGCCGTCCAGAGAGGAGAAATTTTTGAACACGGGTCAACACGGACCGTGTTAGGGCAACACGATCCGTGTTGACCCCCGAATCTCAGCAACACGGGTTTTTTTTTGCCCGTTTTGTTGCCCTGTTTTTACACTTCCTTCTCTTCATCCGTTTTGGCCCATTTTAAGTCCTCACTTTACTCCCTCTTTCACTCATTCTTCTTCTTCCTTCTCCCTCAACCTCCATAGCCATAACCTTATTCCTCCATCACTCTTTTTGCTCCATCTCCTTCAAATCTCACCCAAATCACTCCATTTTTCTTCCATTCTTCATCTTTTTCCTTCCTCTTTCAGATCCCACCAATTTCATCCTCATTCCTTTCATACCTTTTTCATCCCATTCCACCTCCATAACCAAAACTCCCTCCATTTTCAAAAATCTTCAAGCTCTTTTCTTCTCCTTCAAGTGTATAAAGGTTTGGTTTTTCTAATTTCTTTGTTTTCTTTAGTTTAATTTCGTTTTATATTTTCGTTTTTAGTTTTCATTTTTGTGTATACTATGTGAATCTTCATTGTTGTCCAACATTGTTATGTTTCAAGCTTTTTGAAGTGTGCTTTTCTTGTTTAAATGTTGCTTCTTTGTCTTTCTTTCTTTCTTTTTCTTAGTTTGTTACTTTTTGCTTCTTTTAGTTTTGATTTTCTGTTTTAGAGTGTAAATTAGTTATTTTCTTATCTTAATTTAGTTGTTTACATTAGTTTATTTTGGCTTTTGTTTTCTAATTTTAGTTTACTTTAGTTGATAAGGTCTTAACTTAGTTTAGTTAGTTTACTTTAATTTAGTCTTTACTTTTGACGTGTTTTGGTGTTGTCTAATGTTGTATACATTGAAGTGTTGGATTAACTAGTTAGCTTAATTTCTTGTATGTGTCTATGTATATGTTAAGTGCTTAGCGTAGTCTAACTTAGTTTCATTTGTAGTGTTTCAGAGTTTAAAGGTCTTGAAAATACAAAAAAAAAAACAACAAAAAAAAAATATAAAACTTTAGAGTTTAGTTTGCTTTGAGTCTTATGTACATTAGTTTAGGATTAGTTTAGGTTTAAGGTTTCTTAGTTTTGCTTAGTTTTTCTTTTGTTACCCTTGCATTTTACTAACTTTTTAGCTTGTACATTTTGTATAAAAGATGGTCAGGACTTCGCGTGGTGAGGAGCAAGCATCAAAGAGGCGAAAAGGGGACAACGGAGACAAAGGCAAGGGCAAAGCAGGTTCGTCCTCCCGGCAAACGTGAGGTAATAACCCTTTAAATTTAGAAGGTGTTCAATTCGAGCGTTACCTTGCTTTGTCTAAGCGAAACATAATCCCTACTCGTTACATGAATTAGCCGTTTTTGCAAACCACTGGCATGCTAGATGATGTAGAATGGCTTCTAAATCGGAAGGGGATGTTAGATTTCGCTAGGATGAGAGAGCCCACCTATCGGAACCTTACCCTAGAGGTGCTTAGCACCTTTGATGTAAATCTTAGAACACAAGAGGGTCGGATTTCCTTTAGTATAGATGAAGAGGAACATCGATTGACTCTCGCCCAATTTGCCGAGATCTTTCGTTTACCAGTTGTCCACGATGTCGCCACACGAGATGTGCCCCCTTTAGCCGAATGGAACGCCAATGAATTTTGGGAGTTTACCACAACTAGGAATGACTACCACCCGAGTAGGTCTAAGTGCACGCACATACGGAACCCCGTGTTCCGGTACACGCAGCGCATCCTTGCTTGTGGGTTATTTGGTCGGGGGGATAGTATGAATGTTGCGGCTCAAGCTGAATTTTACACGGTTTGGGGTATGTATTATGCACGACCCGAGGTTAACCCGCGCTCTTTTGCCACGCATTTAGCCCGCATCACATCTCACACAAAAGGTGATATTGTTGTTGGTGGGTTGCTCACAATTTTGGCTAGGCACTTTGGATGGGATCCAGCTCGTCACGAGCGAGATAGGGTAGAGGGCCCAATGACTTTAGATGGTCGGGCTATTAGAGACATGAAAATGTGCAAGTTAAGAGGGGAAGAAGTCTGGTGGGTGTATCCTAACAATGAATTGATGAGGCTTCCTCATCCGAACCTTACCATTCAAGAGCTCCCGAACATTCTTTTTCTTCCTAACGCGCCCATCCCTCCACCTAACCCTCTCCCCGCCCAAGTTCCTTCGCCTCCTCATCACGAGGATGGTGGGGATGATGATGAAGGTCCCGCCGCTGCTTTTGATTTCCAAGATAATTTTAATTCTTTGTGTGCGGACCATGCTTCTCTTCGCACTTATTGTGAAAATGAGTTTGGTTATTTTCGAACCACTTCGAACCAAATTTTACAAAACCAAACTCAGCTTTTTGAGAGGCTCGACCTTCTTGACCAAGCCAATGCCGCCCAAGCTGCCGAGCAAGCTCGCATGTTTGAGATGATGCAATTGATGCGCGATTGGCAGTTGAACTACCCTCCCCAATATCCTTACCCACCTCCTCCTCCACCACCGCAGTGATTGACTTGTTTTTACCCCTCGTGCTCGTTTCTTCTTGACTCATGCATTGAGGACAATGCTTTGTCCAAGCATGGGGGGATTACTTTGAAAATTTAGAGTCCTCATCTTTGTGTATATGATTTTATTGTTGTTTATTTTTAATTTTTTTTTGTTTTCTTTTAGTTTGCTAGTTTTTATTTTAGTTTTAGGTTTAGTTTTGTTTCTTTAGTTTTCTTTTGTTTAGTTTAGTTTTTCTTTTTGATTTTTCTAATTTTTAGCTATCATTGTAAATATTTTGCATCCACTTAGAATTGCATTAGTTAGTTTCATATTAGATTTTATTTCTTTCTTTTTCTTAGCTTTTAGTTCCTTCTTTTCTAGTTTTTCATTTGACTTTTGATTTTAGTTTTTGAAAAACTAAAATAATAACAAAAAAAAAATCAGAAAAATTGAAAACAAATTAAAAAATTTGAAATAAAAAAATGAAGGAGAAAAATTAGGATAGGTTAAGCTTAGTGAATAAAATTCTCCGGTGATGAATTAAAGCTAGATACGTTTTCTTTTGATTTGATTTAGTCTTGCATAGCCCTTTTATGAATTAAAGTTTTGAAAAGAGTTGTGAAAACATAGAAAGTTTAGAATTGTACTTTGATAGTGAAGATTGATTGCTCTTTTGAGATCTTTTGGAATGAGTTTAGCACATACACATCTGTTTGAACTAGGTTTATTTGAGAGCTTTTACCCGTGAGACGACAAAGCCTTAAATGACTAATCATTTTTATTAGTCTCATATTTCCCATGTGTGACTCATCCATAGCTTTCATTCTCTAGAACTTGCGATGTATCTCTTTGAAACTGCATTTTTGCTTGTACATTGATAATGTGATAGAGGCATTCTTTTGTATATATTTTAGCTACAAAGCCAAATAGCCACCCTTTATTTGTGAATATCCGCCTTTAACCCCTCTTTTAGCCTTGTATCACTCTTTCTTTTGATTACCTATATAATTAGCCATGGTCGTATATATAGTTTCTTACCCTTAAGCCATTGCTTGGAGTGTTAGAGTGTGAAAGTTGGGTTGATTATGGTGTATTTTGTCGTTTGGTTTTGTTGGGGATGTTGTGAAGTTGAATATCATGAGATTGCTCCCAATTATAGCTTAATATGGGATGAGTTAGGAAGTTTGCCTCATTGGTGTATATATCTTTGATTATGGAATGAAATTGAAAAAAAAAAAGAAGAAGAAAAAAAAATCAGAAAAAGAATGAAAAATGAAAAAAAAAAAAAGTAAGTGTGCAAGTTTATTTTTCCTTGAGTTGAGGTAATTTCTACTTGATTTTGGGGTGTTCTATTGTGAATATAAGGTGTGAGAGTTCTTAATTGTGTAAATTTGGTGAGGT
Organism: Portulaca oleracea; assembly: GCA_029582165.1. Lineage (NCBI taxonomy): Eukaryota > Viridiplantae > Streptophyta > Magnoliopsida > Caryophyllales > Portulacaceae > Portulaca > Portulaca oleracea. The sequence goes on from CM055884.1 coordinate 21,614,604, forward strand.
TTATGCTCCAAGCTTTGGCTTTTAGCACCACTTTCCCAAATATATTTCCACCCCTTGCCCTTAACCTTAACCCCATTACAACCCTTTTAAAAGTCCTCTTGATTATCATTGGTACCTTGCATTTTAGCGGTAGAGGATTGAGATTATTTGCAAGCTTATGGTAGAGTGTTGTTATGCGATGAGTATTGAGTGCACCTTCATTGAATATTACTTTTCAAACACATGAGAGGAGTGTTTCCACATTTCCTAAAGTGAGGTTGCTCTCAATTTCCTAGTGTCATCCATTATTGTGTGCTTGCTTGTTTCATTTGTGTTCAGGAGGGTGATTAGTTTGATCTTGATAGGTGTGGTTTTTGTAATTCGTTTTATGGTTTCACTTTCTCTTGTAGATAGACTTTCGTTCATACTTGGGCTATGCTTGATTAAGTTGGATTAATTGAATGTCTTATCGATGCTTTCCAGAGGAGATTTGTAAATAAAATTTCAATTTTACCTTGAAACTTTTTCCTTTTGATTTGAGTCATTTTGTCCCATTTATTTTTTATTTTCGTTCTTTTCATTGTTTTCCTTTTTGTTTGTGAGTATTAGCCTTGCTTAGGGACAAGCAAGGTGTAAGCATGGGGGAATTTGATAAGTGTATTTTATATATATGTGATCTTAGGTAATTTAGAGCTAATTTGAGTAATTATTAATATGAATGTATTATTTTTATACTTGAATTCTCTATTTTATGCTTGGTCGGAGTTTGGTATAATTTTGTAGGAAATTGGTGTTTAAGTGAAGAAATCAAGCTTAAAATCAAGTGTATGGAGTCCAAGAGGATCACAATTGAAGAATAAATCCACCCCCAAGGCCCAAGCTCAAGCCCAAGAACTCATTGGATACCGGCAGATGCCAACACGGGTGTGAAAAGACCCAACACGGGTCGTTTCAGCCTCCAGAAAGTCGAGAATTTGATTCCAGTGACCAACACGGTCCGTGTCATTTCAACACGACCCGTGTTGACCCTAGCACGGTCCGTGTTGGCCTGGAACCACCCGTGTTGCTCCTGTTTAATGCAAAAATGACGTTTCGGTTGCTCTTAATGCTATATAATTGATATATCCGGTGGTTTTTGCTGGCATTGACTACTACTCATCATCATCCTCATCATCATATTCATCCATGCTTTCATCCATATTTCCATCCACATTCATCCATTGTGAAGATAGAGAGATTGGTTGAGTTTTGGAAGATTGGTTCTCAAGCATTGGAGAGAAGTGGAGGAGCAAAAGTCCCCGCGGATCGACATTCAAGCAAGGATTGAAATCCAACTCGGTTTATTTCTCTTTCTTATAGTTTCCATGCTTTCTAGAGTAGAATTTGTTATGCTTAGTGAATCGAACATGAGTAGTGAGTAGTTTCATAAGTTTAGGGGATAAACCCTTATTAGTTTCTCTTATGGATTAAGTTTTGTTGGATTGAACAAGTTTGTTTATCTAGTTTGAATGCATTTTATTTAACCTTTGATTATGTTTGTAATTAATTTGACTGGCGATCAAGAATATGGAATTAGATTGTTGAATGAAGTACCGAACGGAGAAATTCGATAATCGGAACCCTTAGGATTAAACTAGTTTATGAAGTGAACTAGAGATAGAAGACTTTGTAACTAGGGGTCATTAGATAATTTGATATTTAACTTAGATAAAATTGACACAATAAAGAGTCCGATAGATCAATTTTACTAAGCAATCCGTTTCATTGCCAAAAGCTCGCTACGGAATACATTATGCGATTATCGACCCTAAAATGTACCAAATTAGTGACATACATGTTCAATCCACTTGTTTGATTCATAGACTTGCTTAGGTTTTATCTCCTGAACGCTTTTCCCATATTGATAATCCAAGTAAATTGTGTGAATATTTGTTGGTTTTGCCCTTCTTAGTGATTAGAAATAGAAAAAGTTAATCTAAATAAAAAACCCGACCGATTTAGCAATCACATAGGAAGCTAGTTTGGTGTGTAGTTAGCAAAGTCCTCGCGATCGACTCGATATTTGCTACACGCATACCCGCACTGCATACGTATCAATTTTAATAAGAATTGGAATCTAATAAACCAACTCAAAAGTCTTTGATTGAACGAATCAACCTTGAACTTTAATATTAGACGAACTGACCTTAACACTTTATTTTTTCTAACGAACCGTCATCGAGTCTAACTCGTCGGAAGTGTGACGTGGCGGTGGCGGCGGCTTATGTGGAAGCTTTTTATGCAAAAAAAAAAAAGAAAAAAATTAGCCATATTTTTATCTGAGTTGGATTAAAATAATCAACAATTTTCATTTTTTTTAACATCCACCTCAACACCCCCCTCTCTCTCTCCCCCACACTCTCTCTCTCTCTATCTCTCCCCCTTTCTCTCCACTCTCCAGCCCGACCCCCACCCTCCCCAGCTCTCTCTCTCTCTCTCTCTCTCTCTCTCAACCCCGCCAGCCCATCTCCCCAACATCTCACTTTCTCTCTCAACTCCAACCCACCATCACCCCTCCTCACCACTCCACCACCACCTCCACTACTGCCATCTCCACCGCTACAACCACCACCTCACCCTTGAAAAACTAACATAATTACCAAAAATCAATTAAATACCATTGTTGTATAATGCAGACTACACACAACGCAGCAGAAATAAATACCACTCAATTCAACCGAAAATCAATTAAAAACTAACATAATTACCAAAAATCAAAGTAAGAGAAGATATAAGTAATACAATCCCTAATGAGCAAAAACACAGACTGACCCATTTCATTGGAAAATACAGACTGACCCATTTCATCGGAAAAGTGAGCGATGACACTTTCTTCCGAAAAAACCATCCAACCTAGTTGAAATGCAGTACAATTAACAGGATTGAATTAAATGAGGAAGAAAAGCATACAATCCAAGTGAGCTAGTTCGGAACGAGGCATTTCCTTCTGAAAATGTGACCGGTTCTTCAATTTCCGATATCCTCCGACCATGCAGAATGCGATCACGTGCTGCTAAATCGGCGTAATACTCAAACGAGCCTTTCTCCGGCCAATGGTGGTGGGAGTTAGTTGAGTTAATTGATCTTGACCAAATCTTGACTTGCTCCGAGTAGCGGTGGTGCATTTCGAAGGTGAAGACGTCGCGACCATGGCAAACGCTGAACTGGGAGTTCAGAAAAGAGAAAAGGACGAAGAAGAAGAAGAAAAAAGATAAGGTAGAGAGAGAATCCAGAAGCATTGCAAATTCTAACCTGTTTGAATTTCTGGAATCATAGAGCAATGGAATCGAATTGAAACTCTAGAAACTGCAGCATTTGATTTGGGAACCTTAGATTGAGATTGCAAAGATTGAATGAATGGATCTTGAAATCAAAGATAAAGAAGAAATCATCAAATCAGTGTTTGATTGAGAGAGAGAAAGTGTTATTTTTTAAAAAATAAAAATGGTTGATTATTTTAATCCAACTCAGATAAAAATATGTCCCATTTTAATTTATTTTTTGTTTTTTTGCTTAAAAACCGTCACATAAGTCACCCCCACCGTCATGTCACACTTCCGACGAGTTGGACTCGGTGGCAGTTCGTTAAAAAAAATAAAGTGTTAAGGTCAGTTCATCTAATATTAAAGTTCGTTAAAGCCTTTTTGAGTTGGTTTATTAGATTCCAATTTCCCTTTTAATAATAGTTTATTATCACTTTGAATAATTCTTTTACAATGTCAAATGAAATTAATATTTCCTACTTATTTGGATAAGAGTCACGTTTTGATAGCAATAGATGATTTTATTATCTAAAAATGACACTAGAGGTCGTCTATTACATTCACTTTGTTTTTTACTAAAATGAATAAATGTAGTTATGTATAATTCAATATTTTCAATATTTTTTTACCAAAAGACTAATGAATAATTCAATATTTTCATAAAGTTAAACAATTTGTTCATCTTATAGCTTTACATGTAATAAAAAACTTTCTATGTAATAGATTTTAATAATTATTAAAAAAATAGAGTAGGTATTAGATAATAGTATAATTACCATTGAATATTAAATATCACATATCTATATAATCTTAATAGTAACGTTTGTGGGACCCATAGAATGAAGAAAGGAGATTGATTATAGAGATTTTAACCAATAAGAAAATAGATAAATATGAATTTAAATTATTTTGGGCCTAATATCAGTGATTATTTTGATATTATCTATAATAAAAATAATAACAATAATAATAATAATAATAATAATAATAATATATTGGTATATACATGTGTAAGTTTTCATTCGAACAACTTATTATATATTTTATGCATTTCCATTTGAATTGCTTACTATTATGGAACACATTGGTACTCTCTTTCATTTAATAATATCATATAATTTGTGATATTTTTATTTTTCGTAGGTAAGGCTATGAGACAGAGTTTCATTTATTGTTTGTGTTTAATATTGATATGTAAATGTTTGTATTAATACTACTACATACATGTATGTTGAATTCATAGTGTCTTTTTATGGCTTCCTTTTAAATTGCTATGCGCATGCATATTTCTTAATTAAATTGTTATTTATGTAATTTTTTTCCTTATAATTAGAATGTATATTTATATGGAGTAAATTACATTTACCCTACCTGACATTTGTGGTAATAATTTTTGCACACCCGATATTTGTGAAATAATTTTCACCTTACCTGTAAGTGAAAGTGATTTTTAGTGGCAAAATCCGGTTACTTCTCATCAGAAATGAAAAAATACAATAATGTCCCTATATGACTATGTGAATATTCCATGTTGCCCTAATATTAAGAAGGAACTGACTTAAATGACCCTTTCATTATTTTATATGGAAAAAGGTGTGTCAAAACTTCTAATAGAAAACATCAACAGTTGATTCCTCTCACGCTCATCTTCTTTAACACTCCACTGTTAATGCCATATGAACTAATATTACGGTAAAAATGTCAATTCATATTTTATTGAAAATCATATTAATTAATATCAATGGTAAAAAAGTCAATTCATATTTATCTATTTAATGTTACGTCGGATAATCCAACAAAAAAAAAACAATTATAAAATATCTTAGGGGGTTTAATTTATGAACACTTAATGTCAGGTAAGGTGAAAATTATTTCACAAATGTCGGGTGTGCAAAACTAATTACCACAAATGTCAGGTAGGGTACATTTATATTATAGGTGCTTTTTAATTATCAAACACATACTTTTTAATATTCCCGTGCATCACACGAGCTTAAGACTAGAGAATAGGTATTAAATAATTATTAAAAAATAGAGTAGGTACTAAATAATAGTATAATTAACATTGAATATTAAATATCACATATTTATACTAAAGAAAATTATTACGTAATTATAAATGAGTGATCTATTTTAAAACAATTGTAAAAATATAATGAGAAGAATTATATTACTATATACTAGACCTCAACCCATCTGATGCACGGAGTGAACTAAATTAGTTACTTTTGAAAAAATTATTATTATTATTATTATTATTATTATTATTATTATTATTATTATTATTATTATTATTACTAGGTCTCAACCGGTGCGATGCACGGAATGAACTTTTACATAGATTATTATTATTATTATTATTATTATTATTATTATTATTATTAGTACTAGTCCTAAATCCGTGCGATGCACGGAGTTTAATAAAATAACCGTTTTAAAGGAAAGAATTCATGAATAACTAATCGTCGATATAAAGTAAACAGTACGAAACATTGATGAAATTGTTTAATGGAAATATCATAATAAATTGTTCAAAAAAAAAATGTAATGGAGTCTGGTGAAATAAAAAGAAAATTCCTAAAATGCTAACTAACGTTGACCATGACGAATTTCATGATGCACCTAAACTCGCTATCTGCACAATATTTAAAAATTCAAATATTTAGCTTTGGTATATTAATAGATATAGATTATTATTATTATTATTATTATAGGCAACACCAAAATAATTACTGTTATTTGTACCAAAATAAATTAATGCAGAGTACAAAGCAGTCAAGGATTAGTGATACTTTTTGGTTTTTTTAATTTTAAAAAAAAATCCGGATTGAAAATAAAAAAATAGGAAATAGGAAAAAAACTATAATTATCTACGTTGTAATTGACCAATTTCCCTATAGTCACTCCCGTGGCTCTGTTTCGTAGGACCCACAATGATTTCTATTATAATACATATATATATATATATATATATATATATATATATATATATATATATATATATATATATATATATATTAGGAAACACCAAAATAATTACTGTTATTTGCACCAAAATAATTTAATTCAGAGTCCAAAGGAGTTAAGGATTAGTGATACTTTCTGGTTTTTTTAATTTTAAAATAAAATCCGGATTGAAAATTAAAAAAAATAAAAATAGAAAAAAAATATAATTTTCTACATTGTGATTTGCCAATTCCCCTACAGTCACTCTCGTGGCTCTATTTCGTGGGACCCACAATGATTTCTATTATAATATATAGATTATTATTATTATTATTATTATTATGGTACAAACATATTGTTCTGGTTTGAACCAGCTAACCCACTAAGACTGAACTGAAAACTTGGACGAAATGGTAATCATTCCGGTCTTCGTTCCAAGTCTTTTCATTTTTCTGGTTCCGGGCCGGTTGGGTCTAAACCCGGAAAACTCGAACATGGATCGGAAATTTAATTATTATAAAATTTAAATTTTAATGAAAAAAGATATTCATGATATTAAAGGCGACAATCGCAATATTATCACCTATAACAATATTATGTGATATTCTAATGATTCCTTCTCTTAAATTAGAAAGATAAATATCTAGACATATATTCATCCTAGTCCAACTTTGTATAAATTGATTTAAAAGATAATTTTTTTTGAGGAGATTTAAAAGAGAATTTAATTTTAGCCAATAGTGTATATATTTATATGTGATAGCATGCATACAAATTGTATGATATCGTCATGTATTCTATCAAATTTTAATTTTAATTTTAATTTTAATCACAAAATTATCACCTAAAAAATTATTTTATCATAATCTAATGATTCCTCCCCTTAAATTACAAAGATAAATATTTTGGCATATATTCATCCTAGACTATGTTCGGCAGTACCGTTTAGGGTAACGTTTAGCGTATTGACCAAGTCAAAACTTTAATTGCATAGATATTAGCGTTCGGTAAGCTAGCGTTTTGAGGAGCGTTTTAAGGAGCGTCTCGTGAAACGCTAATAAAGTTAACGTTTAGCGTTTGGAGAAGCGTTTCATATTTTTTTGTCAAAAAGTACACTTTGAAAATTTTATCTTTGGGAGTTATTGATATCCTTTTATATCAATTCACATTAATCTATTAATTCAACCGCTAAACTTACCGAACAAAATTTTTATTTGAACAATCATCCGTTATCCCCTACTTTAACGATTCCAAGGAAGATTAAATTGTGTGTAGGAATTTTATGATAGAAACTTCTGAGTGTAGCTACTTGGTTTTGAGTAGTGAGTTGTGTAACCAGAAAGTGTGTTCTGTGAGGCCCTCAAGGGTCTGTAGCTAAAGTGAGAAGTGTGTTCCTCCTTTAGTGAGTTTTTAAATCTTTTTAGCCTCAACTGTGAGGCCTCCTCTACAGAAGTTCACTCTGAGTTTCTGCCCCTATAAGCATACGTTGAGTACCTCAAAGTCCTTGACCTTGCCGAGTTTGTGATCTCCTTACTTCTTCTGTACCTCAAGCTTATCGAATAAAGAAGTATTATTCAGTTTTGTAAGTGCTATTAATGTCCTTGTGTTGATAAAGTGCAGAAATTTGTATACAACCCTATTCACCGCCCTCTAGGGTTATTTCAATTGGTATCAGAGCAGGTCGACAAACTCAAGAGCTTAACAACTTATGGAAAAGATCATAGCCGGTATCAATGCAAATGAAGCTCCTCAAGGACATTCGTGGACAAGGGTTCCACTACTCACCGGTGAAAACAATAGAATGTGGAAGAGACAAATGGAAATATTCATCAGAGATCAAGATGAGGATTTGTGGATCGTAGTCACTGAGGGAGATTTTCCTACTCCAATAAAGAAGAACAGTGAAAATCAAGATGTCCCAAAGATGTGATCCAAAATGAGAAATAAAGAGCTAGGACCACTGAGAAAAATACTCGTGCTCTAAATTTGATTTATTGTAATTTAAATTCTAATGATTTTGAACGTATTTCTAATTGTGAAACTGCCAAACAGGTATGGGACTACTTGACGACCTCATACGAAGGCACAAGCCAAGCCAAGGACATCAAAGTCGAAATTCTTGTCCGAAAGTATGAGGCCTTTAAAATGGAAGAAAATGTGTCTATTGAAGAGATGTTCAAGAGATTTAGCAGCATCGCTAACCACTCAAATCACTTGGAAAGGATTACTCCAATGAGGAACAAGTCAGGAAGATCCTAAGATGTCTGCCTAGAAGAAAATAGGGCCCAAAAGTTACAACCATTGAAGAGGCTCAAGACCTCAAGGTACTCAAACTGGAAGAACTCATCGGAAAATTGTTGGCTCATGAGGTCCAACTGAGTGACCTCTTAGAATCCAAGGGAATTGCCCTCGGTAATATGTGAATCTGACAGTGATCGAGTCAGATGATGATGATGAGGAAGATACAATGGCAATGCTAGCAAGAGGGTTTAGAAGATTATACAAGAAATATTCGACCTTTCGAGGATACATCAACGATGGACAAAACAAAAAGGCAAACTCAAAAGGTAAGGCCTTAATGAAAGAATAATCTGACCCATTTACTTATTATAGTTATGGCAGCTCGAAACACTTGGTTAAAGATTGTCCTCACGCCAGAAGAAACAAGGACAAAATAAATGCTAGACCCAAACAACTACATCTTAGAGCAATGTTGGCAACCTGGAGTCACAGTGACTCATGTGAAGGGAACAATGAAGTTGAACGCAATGCTAATGTCTGTCTAATGGCACAATCTAATGAGGAACAGGATCCGACCTCATCTCTTGACGAGGTAAATTTAGATGACCTCCTCACTCTTCCCTCTGTACATCTTGCTCACAAATCATTTCATCTCTTCGAATATTCTAGATCCTTAATAGAAAGAATCAAATATCTCACAAAACATGTCAATCATCTGAACGAAACCATAGAGAGCTTAAACACCAGAAATGACCTCTTCGCAACTGAAAATGTTAGACTATCCATAGAGGTCAAAGACTGCTATAAGGACATTACTCAATTATCAAATGAGGTAGTCACAAAATCTCATCCCCACCAAAAGCAACCCATCCTTCCCACACCTAATACACCACCTCTCAAAAACTATTGGTTCAAAAGTCCTCCCTTCCATACCAACAAAGGACCTCTCTGTTTAGTCCGTATTTTGCATGATTTTCCCCCTTTATTTATGACTTTTTGCTTGTTTTTAATAATTAATTTAGGCTTTTCATTATGTTTTTATTCATTTATGCAATTTTAATAGATTTTATGTCTTTTTATCATTTTAGTTGTTTTTGTAATGAAAATTGAATCAAAATGATTAAAATTGAAACTAAAATAGAAAAAACCTAAATCCTAATCCTAAAACCCAATTCCCTTCTTCCTTTCCCTTCATTTTGGCCCAACCCAACTCCCACCACCCAAATGCCTATCTACCCGTCAACCTTGATCCAGAAACCCATCAACCCAAACCCACTACTAATCTCCTTTTCTCCCTTACAGCCGAATACAACAAAAAAACACCAACCCGAATTCTATTTTTTTTTCCCTCATTTCCGTCTTCTTCGTCTGTCATCCCCCTTTTCACTTTCTCTCTGGTTCTCTTTTCCGTGCAATAAACCAGCCCCAAAGCACCCACACACCATAACCAACTAACTCTATCTCTCTTCTCTTTTTCATCTCTTTCTCATCTGCTTCTCTCTTCATCTGCTTCTCTTTCTTCTTCTCCTTTATTATCTCTACTAGACCTCAACCGGTGTGATGCACGAAGTGAAGTAAATTAGTTACTTTTGAAATTTTATAAAAGTTATGGATAAGTAACTATCCGTACAAAGTAACCCAAATGAAATATTAATGAAATTGTTCATGGAAAACATCATAATAAATTGTTCCGACAAAAAAACCGTGGCAGTTATTAGTGAGTGGGGGAAATTAGAAATACATGGGGTTGGTTGTGCGGATGTTTACATCTTGTAACTGCATCATTGATAGATTTATTATTATTATTATTATTAATATTAATAACAAAATAATTACTAATATTTGCCCCAAAATAATTTAACTTTGTATTTATCTATCTTCTGATTGGTCAGAATCCCTACAATCAATCTCATTTCTCCATTTTGTGAGACCCACAAACTTTACAATTAATATTATATAAATTTGTTCTTTCTAATGATCAATTTTTGTTTAGTGATACTTTTTGATTTTTTTTAAATTCTAAAATAAAATCCAGATTGTAAATAGAAAAAAAATATAATTTTCTACGTTGTGATTGACCAACTCCCCCACAGTCACTCCCATGGCTTTATTTCGTGGGGCCCACAATGATTTCTATTATAATATATAGATAGATTTGTAAAATCATTTAAATTTTGTCTTTCTAATTATCTATTTTTGTTTAGTGATACTTTTTGATTTTTTTTAATTCTAAAATAAAATCCGGATTATAAATAGAAAAAAATTTAATTTTCTACGTTGTGATTAGCCAATTTCCCTATAGTCAATCCCGTTGCTTTATTTCGTGGGGCCCACAATGATTTCTATTATAATATATAGATTTGTAAAATCATTTAAATTTTGTTCTTTCTAATTATCTATTTTTGTTTAGTGATACTTTTTGGTTTTTTTAATTCTAAAATAAAATCCGGATTGTAAATAGAAAAAAATATAATTTTTTACGTTGTGATTGACCAATTCTCCTACAGCCACTCTCGTGGCTTTATTTCATGGGGCCCACAATGATTTCTATTATAATATATAGATTATCTCGTGATATCTCATCTCTCACTCACTCTGTTTCTCTTTGTGTAATAGAATCGGTTGATAGAGCTGCGAAGTACACCATCGACGACACCATCACCACCATCATCTTCGCTCTAACTAACCAAATACATCTGGACCATCCAAGATTGAGAAGAATCAAGGGTTGAGATTGAAGAGGAGAGCACGAATTCGAATATAAAAGGAGAAGGAGGAGCTGAATTGCGATTATGGTTGGTTTCAGCCTCCATTGCATCCTTAGGATTAGGTTAGGCTTCGTGTTATTTGAACCTCTGTTTTCGTGGCCTTAGTTAATCGATTTTAGTGTATTGGTTCTTGAATGGTTGAGACTTTGAATCTGGGAATGTATGTTGATGGAATTCGTATGTGTTTGATTTGTGTGTAATGAATTGATGAGTTTTCTAGGTTGAATATGACATTGTTGGTAATTGTTTTGGTTTGATCTTGATATTTGTGTGCGATTTGGTGTTTGTGTTCGTTTTGTCTCGGTGCCCTGTTTGAATTGGGTTTTGATGATTAATTCTGATCTTGATTGATGATTTGGTTTTCCTTTATCTTTTTCTCCTCTGAATTTGTCGTCTCTATTTTCTTTCCTTCCCCTATTCTCGGTCAAGTGCAGTAGAGATTAGGTTTTAGCTTTCTTTTCTTTTGTTCTTCAGTCAGAAGGTAGTAGTGATTATTGGCATTAACTCTTTTTCCTTTTCCTTTGTTTTCCCTTTCCCCTCGGTCAGATGAATATTAGGCAGTGGGTCTTTGTTTTGTTGGTCAGTTTATTAGGGTCTTTCATAAGGGTTCTTTTTGGGTCTTGTTTGAGGTCAGTAGGATGTCTTAGCGTTTGTCTTAGGGTTTAGAGTCTTGTCTTGTTTAGAGTTGATTAAGGTTATTAGGGATAGGTTTGTTGGTATGTGTTTAGGGTTTCATTAAGGGTAGAATCTGTCCCATCTAGGGTTTTATTAGGGTTTGTGTCATGTCTTTAGGGTTTAGGGGATTTATTAGTTTATTTTTGTTGCCTAATATGATTAGTGGCTAGGGTACTTTGGGGTTAAGGGAGTGATTAAGGTTCTAATGAATGGTTAGTTATAGGGGTTAGTGAATTAGGGGGTAATTAGTTGGAAACATCTAATTCTAGCCTTATTCCTTCCTTCAAGTGGGGTGAATTAGGGATCGAAAACTCTCTAATTCACTAATCACTTGTTAATGGAAGGATAAGGAGGGATAGTTGGTACTCGTTCACGATAGTGAGAAAGAGGCTAACTAGGGAGTTGTGTTTGATTAACCCCCGGGATCCATTGTGGATTTCGAGGAAGTTAATATGGATTTCTTTCGAAAGGGGAAGTCTCGTGGAAATTTTTCTAACAGGATTCTCATATGATTTATCCCATCTTTTTTGCCTCTTAACCACAAAACTCAAATAACCATGAATCCTTTGGTTGCCTAAAGCTCCCGAAACCCTTCTCTTCCTTTGTGTATTTTGATTGGTTATCTTTGTGCTTGCAAAACCAACCTTCTTGAATGATGATGAACCTTAAACATAGTAGGTGAGAATTCGGAATAGGTTATTAGGATTAGAAGCCTTAACTCCCAGAGAAAGAATGTTACCGGGTATACAAACCCACTATACACTCTCCTTCCTACACCAAATATTTCGTCACTCAAAGAACACCATCATAGAGGTCCTCCAATAGCAAATAAAATAAGGACTCTACCAACTCCCCTGTCTAAAGGAACCAGATCTCCACGCATCACTAACATTTTGGTCCGAAAGACCTCACTACAATGATCTCATCCTTGGCCAGAGACCAAGAAAGGTGTAATGCCCTCCACTGCAGGCATGCCTCAGACAAATTACCAAAGATCCATCCAAATTTTGCAAACTGAAAATCAACAAGAATGGAAAAGTGACCTTTGGAGACAAGAGCCAAGACAAGATCGTAGACATTCGGAAGGTCACAAAACAACGTTACCCGCACCATCTGAGGAGGAGTCTTCTATCATAAGGACCTCAACCTTTTCACAAGCCGTCAAATTGAGGGGGAGTCCTATCATCCCTCCTCCCTACATGTGGTCCCTCTCCTCCTCTCAGGTACGTTAACTCTCTACATGTCTGGACCTCTTATGCCTTCATCAACATGTCCTCTCAGGCTCCTCACAATTTAAAATGGGTCAAGTCAAAGACATCTGACTACCTCTCCCATAGGTAACTTAGATTCTTACCTTTTACCTTCCTCCCCTCCTTCCTCTCTCTTCTTCTCTTCATTTTGGCAACACAATTTAGTGCTTGTACTCTTCTGTTTCCTTCTTGTCTGAAAGACAAAAAGGGGGAGAATTTTGCCATGGCCTGTAATTGCTCCACCCCATCCCCACTACTCTACCAATGTTGACAAACTATTGTCGATGAACTATTATCACTATATATTATGCTGTCTATGTGTGCTATACTTGTAAATTTTTTCTTTCAAACAAAAAGGGGGAGATTGAAGAAACACAGTCCAACCTTAAGGCCCTCCACAGCCACCTCAGTGAGGACCTCCATAGCTGACGCAATACTTTTGTTTGAAAGAGTAAATTTAAGGAAGTATCCTGAATATCTGAACCGTGTCGGAATCGGGACGTTACTTATCGGGGAACGGAGTGGTTCGAGTTTTGCTACACCTCCCCGGGGGCCTCGGTATTGTGCCAGGTCAACCCGAGATGGAGGACTACCTGGTAAAGGGGTCCGTAAGTGGTCCCAACTCGAGCCAAGTCCAAGGGAAAGAGAGGGGAAACAAGGCAGCTTGAGCAGCCGACCGTAGTGCCCGCTACGCGTCAGGTAGCGCCCGCTACCGACCATGCACGAGGCGTAGCGCCCGCTACACCAGTATAACCCCCGCGACGGAGCATAGCAAGGTGAGGTTTGGCTGGACTTCGACACCAAACGCTGCCAGCGTCCGATCCAAAACGCCAGTTTTCCACGCCGAGGAGAAACGCTGTTGTGGACATTTTTCTTCGCCGTTCGGCCTTTCGAACGTCCACGTTAGGATTGGGGTGTGATTTGTTGATTCGTGCTAGGGTTTAACCTTTGAAAACTCTTTAAGGAAGTGAACCTTACATTTCATGAATAATATTTTGTAAAATCACTTTTCCTTTACTTATGCATTTTATGAGTCATTGAATTAAACCTTTAAGAATGAACATCCACTTGTTCCAAACTCTTCTAAATTTAACCCAATTTGCTCATTTAAATGTTAGGCTCGGAAGAGAGTGATTTATGCAAATATTATTTAGAAATATAAGAAAGAATACCCTAAAGTTGCATCGATACATTGTAAAACCATGTTAACCGTAATTTATGCAATCCTCGATGTATTTTAGTTCGAAATGGGAGTCGCCACCCGACTTTTTAAGGGAAAACCCAAGAAAAAACTAAAACGAAAATAAAGAAAGACTCCGCATGTGAAACCCAAGAATGGATCCGGGGGTAAGGCTACGAACTGGAAAAATAAACTTTAAGAGTTCGCCTCTCACAAAAGGAAAGACTCTACTAAAAGTTTAAAATGTGCTTTTGATAAAGTTTTGAAGGGAGTTGAAGGAATACTTTGTAAAATTACTTCATTGAACATGCAACAAGAATGTAATACAAGATAAAAAGGTACAAATATACACTTATTTACAAGAGAAAATGAACACTTAAGGGCTTACATTGCTACTTTATGGGAGAAGAACTTGCCTAGCCTTTGAATGCTTGATGAATCCTCCTTGATGCCTTCAGAATCGTCCTCTCCAAGTGCCAAGATAATGATAGAAAATGGTGGAAAAGGATGATAATAAAGAGGGTGAAAATAGGGTATAAGAAGCCTTCTTTTTGTGGTTTTGAATGTGTTTAGGCTAGGGTTTTTTGTGGGGTTTTGATTGGATAAAGTAGGATATGTGTTTAGGCTTTTTGTGATGGAAAGATTAGGAAGATAATGATGGTAAGAAAGATGATAGAATAATAGGATGATAGTAGAATGATAAGAGAGATTATATAAGAGTATAAGAAGTAGAGAAAAGTGGAGAGAATGAGAGAATGATTAGGGAGGGATAGATGATGAGTGAATTGGTGAATTGATGAGTGAAAATGACTTGGAGAAGAGTAGTATTTATAGGCTTAGGAGAGAGTTGAGATACATATGCATGCATGCACACACATAGTAATCTCCAGCTAGGCACAAAACACTAGGGCAGTACGGGGTGAACTTGGGGTGGACGGCAGCACGTGGTCAATTGACCACGTGTGGTTGACGGCGTGTAGGCCGGTCGGCCACTGCTCCAGGGGAGAGGGATCCAGCCTTATCCATGCATGCATGGACGGTGTAGTGTGAAGATGTTCTGCCTAGGGAAGCTGCCCTTCACACTAGACGGAGATAGCTAATATTATTTGATTTTTGAGAGTGTTTTTAAGTGCTTTTGTGAGGATTTGATCTCGCGACCTCTAGCTCTTGTATGTAGGGTTTGCATGGCTCCATTTTTATATAAAAAAATGTGCATGTAACTAGGATGGACTACATGTGATCATGCATGTAGCTTTAAGTGAACAAATACATGTAGAATGCACGTATTTATTTAATCTTCTTTTATTTCTTCCGCTCTTCTTTTTATGTTATTTTATGCGTCAAAATCCCGGTGTCTACAGGAGCCACCACTTTGATTGAGTCCGAAGACAGGACAAGAATCAAAGTAGTCTTGATTTGATGGACACTGGTCGAGGATATGACTTTGGTGAGTACAAAGCTTGAAGTGATGCTTGGAAGCTGAGCCCTGCATTGTGGTTATGGCCGCGTGCGCCTCTTTGATGATCTCGAGCAAGAATGATGCTCTACTTGAAGTGATCTCGGACGTTTGATGACATCCTACTTGACATGATCTCGGACGTTTGATGACATCCTACTTGAAGATGTGCGCTGACAATTGGAAGCTAGGACCTATGTCATGGTTGGCGAACTTCTGCCGATAGGTGTTCTCGGGCGAGAATGACGCCTTAATTGTTGGGGAGACTTCGTCAGTCACGATGCCGATGGCTCTTGCGGTTTTTTTTCTGGTCTTTCCCAGTGTCAGTTCCAATCTTTCCTGGTGTCGATATTGATGATTTTGTTGGCATGTTTGATGCCGAAGGCCTTCATCGATCGCGATGTCGATGGCCTAGGGGTCGAGACTTCATCGAAACTCTGCCGATGACTCAGGTTTGGGACTGCATCGGAACTCTGCCGATGGCCCTGGTTGTCGAGACTTCACCGAAACTCTGCCGGTGGCTCAAGATGATGACAATGACGACGATGATGATGCTGATTATGATGATGATGGCAATTTGATGCCGAGGGACATCACTGGTCGTGGCCCTTATTTTCCTGCAAAATGCAAAAATGGTTTTCGTCAGTCTTGATGAATTATAAATTTCGGTTCGAGAAACTTACCTCGGGTTGCAGCTAATCAGCCATTGGGACTTGTTCCCTTTTGGGGAAAGGATGCTTTTGACTTTGAAAATAGCACCCTCTTCTTATTGGGCATGCCTTGGCTCGTTCATGCATGGCTTTGGGAAGATGCATGCTGTTGAGAAGATGACAAAGGAGGAAGAAGAGAAGGGATTCTCCTTCCCTAGGCCGACTGACCTACACGCTTGGGAGGAATCTTTTGGCTCGTACAATGCAGCTTTTTGCAGACCATGCAGGAGACCATTCAACGCAATAATTGTGGTTGGTCTTGTAGGCCGATCGGCCTCCACTGAGAGCCAGTGATGAGCTGACACGGGGCAGTGAGAGCTCATCCATTTTGCCTATAAATGGGTTCAGGCTCGGCATTCTTTCATCATTCATATCCGACTTCTTTCTTCTTGGTTCTTATTTTCTCTCTAAAATAAAAAAATTCTTTTTTGGGTGTTTTTGAATTTCTTCACGAGAGTATGAATTTCTTTCAGAGGGGCCGCAGACGTGCTACTCAGCCAACGGTTCAAGAACGTCCGTACGTAAGGACAGTGCAGCGGGAGTATCCTAGCGGGGATTTCATTCCAGCTCAGTTGGTCTTTCGCCAAGATGAGCACGCATGGTTCTTTCGTTCTCATGACTCGGTATGCTCCTTCATATAGCATGTTTTGCTTTTGCAGCTGCTTTGCATGCTATTTGCTGTTGTACTTTTAAGTTGAATCCTAAAGCAACCTTAGCTACTTTGAATTTTGCTTGAATTACTTTACACCTTAGATTCTTCTTTTGACTTTATTGTAGGAAGACTCCTTCAAGTAACGTGGGAGCATTCAGGGTGTAATAACCTTGTCCTTCCATGCGAAGGTGGGCGCATTTTATTCGAGCGTTGTGAGGGATGTTGGTTTTGGTCCTTTTCTAGACTGCTTGAGGGCATGGAAGATCGGTAGCAGCAAGAGGACATACGACCGAGCTATCGTGGAGCATTTCTGGGATACCACGAACTCGTTCCACCTCCCAATTGGGGAGATGATGCTTACTCCTTTTGATTTTGTGATGATTACAGGACTTAGCTGGGGCGGCCAGCTAATGGAGTTTCAAAGGGATGTCGACCCTCGCGTCCATGCGCTCTTGCAACCCGTTGTTGCGTTGGCGGGACGAATTAGCGGCCTGCGGTATATGCATCTGGCGGCCGTTATGAAAAGTGAAGGATTTGAGAGATGTCCTCTTCCTCAGCGTCAATTCATTGTGTTGGTGCACTTCATCAATGCAACAATTTTTGCAAACTGTGGAGACACCATTACCCTCTCCTGGGCGCATCATCTCCTAAATTTTGGCGAGATGAGATCTTTCAACTGGGCGGCTGCTGCTTATGCCCATTTGGTCAGAGGAATGCGGGTTGCCTGCCGGCCCACCGGCTGTGACACAGTGGCGCGTACAAGGGCAACGGAGGTTAAGAGACTCAACCAGGGGAGCAGTGTTTGGCGTGTCTTGGAGGTATGCTCCAAGATTTTTCTATTTAGAAATTTGTAAGGTGCAAACTTCTTTTTTACTTCGAACCTTTCCTAGTATGCAGGTGTGGGTTATGGCCTATTTCCTGCCTGTAGTTGGTGGAACCAACAATGGTGATATGCGCATTCCTGCTGCTCGGCAATGGTCAGAATCATCAGGCTACCGTCGATCGAAATTCCATTTCAAGGATTTGAACGGGCTCGGAAGGATTATTGACAACCTCAAACTGGTATGTCTTGCATTTTTTGTGTTTTGCCTTTTCCCTCTTCGAGCTTTTGGTGACGACCGTTGCTGCAGGAGGACATTGTCCAATTCCCATGGAACGAATACAATGCGAAGGACCTTCATTATGACATATGCCTTGCAAGGGAAGCAAGCGAGCGCTGCTTGTTGTTGGAAGGTCCTTCTGGTCTTGCTTTCTATTTGGGGGAACGCTTCTTCCAACATACTGGGGAATATCCTCCTAGAGTTCCCATGGACCCTCCCGAGCTTATCTTTGATAGGAAAGCCTTGGCGGCGGATGAAATAGCTCGGCTGATGGTTGGTGAACCAGTAGCCAATCTCGTGATACCGACGGATAACTTGGAAGAAGCGGCTCTTCAGCATAGAGGACGCCTTGCTTTTGCTCAGGTTTTAGCATTTCTTCCGTTTTTTGTATCAACTGTGGATTTCTGGCATCATAATGATGTTAATCCTTCTGTAGCTAGGAGGATATTACGACCCTCTTCTGGACCAGCATGCAGAGGAACCTGAGCAGGCGGAGGAAGAAGATATGCTATTCGGTTTTATTCATCTTGTGCCTAACGATCATGAAGTACTGCAGTTCTTTGATGCCAATCCGGTAAGTTGCACACTTGACTACCTTTTATCTTGCACCGTTTGATTCTTATGGATCTTCCTTTCGTGTAGCAAGCGTACGCCGACATCCGCGTCCTGTTAAGGGAAGGTATCACGGCTCGGGAGTTCATTGACCAGAACTTCGAAAATGGCCAACATCGGGGTCCGATGCCGGCTGCTGGTGATGAAGATAACGAAGCTCACTCCCATGTGAGTTGGCCACGCTCTGAAAGCTCGGAGAAACGGGTAGCAGGGGTTTTCGTGGAGATTCAGGGGCAGGACCATCTAGACGCAGGGATCAAGATCTGATGAGTGTGCCAAGCGATCCCTAAGCCAGCTCTTCGCGACGACGGTCTCCTAGTATCCCAGAGTTCATGGTAGAAGACTGTTCGGAATCTAGTGGGTTCCAAGGTACAATGGAGAGAGTGCCTAGTCCATGGGCGCCTCAGTATCATGCTCAATCTATTGTCCCTTACGATTACCAGGCCCGGCGAGTTATTGAAGCTCGATTTTCCTGGTATGCCTTCCAGCCAATTTCTGTCCGATCCTTCTAGTACTCCGCACGATCCACAGCCAGACTCTTTTGCTCATGCTACTGTCAGGAGCTTGCTTGGCAGCGACGATTTCGGCGGGAACTTCTAGGCATTATGGCAAGGCTTTCCCCTTTTCCTTCTTTTTTCTTTTTATGTAATGTAAAAGAAGAAGTGCCATGTAGTAAAGAAATGCGCAGTTAAGATGCAATCAAGCAGACTCGATTTTATGTGATTTTGACTCTCTAATGATGCAACATGCAAGCTCGCATTTTTATTTATTTTTAGGTCAACCTCTGACTGTTTACAAAGGAGAAAGAAATAATGTACAACATAAATTACAATTTCTAAAACTAAAGGAGGAAAATAAAATTACATTTTTACATTAATAAATAAAGGAAAAAATAAAACACTATGCAAACACGTAGCAACTCATGCACAAACGCGTATGTTTTCCTCTGGATGCATGCACGTAGGGGTGTGAACTCACAAAACGAGTTCATCCCCTTGGTAGTGGCCGGTCGGCCTACACGCGGTGCCAGGCACCGAGGTTCATCCGAATGCGTGTTGCCGGATGCCATGTACATCCCCCTGCCTCTAGTTGAGCAACCGTATACTGGCAGAATCGAGGCTATATAATCTTGCTTTGTCATTTTGAGCCTTAATCCCAATCTTGTTCTCTTGCAAACCCCTCTTCCCTTGCTTGTAATCATGGCCTTCGAAAGGAAACTCAACTCATGGATGAACACACTCACCAAACCCAAGAAACGACTCCTTACTTACTACAACCTTTCCCTGATTTTGAGCCTCAAGAAGGTGAAAATTGACTGGGAGTTCCTTAAAGCGGCCCTAACCTTTTGGGACCTTAAGTTCCATGTCTTTCCTTGTCTTGGAACGAATTGTGCCCTCTTCCTGAAGAGTGAGCCTGCATGTTCAAGTTCGATCTTTATGCTCCACCGACAACTCCTTTCCTTGCTCACAATCATCGTGAAAAAATCGAGGAATTAACGAGCTTCAATCATCGAGCATTGG
The DNA here is from genome assembly GCA_029582165.1 of Portulaca oleracea. Taxonomy (NCBI): domain Eukaryota; kingdom Viridiplantae; phylum Streptophyta; class Magnoliopsida; order Caryophyllales; family Portulacaceae; genus Portulaca; species Portulaca oleracea. The sequence goes on from CM055884.1 coordinate 21,634,995, forward strand.
GACACATCTTGGTTGGAAATACCGTCAATTTGCAAGCTTTAGTGGAATTCTTCCAATCACCCGAGGCGCTTAGACTCAACCCAACGTTGCGAGTGCGAGGTTTGGTCTTTTGCATTCTTTCCGAGTTTTTATTTTATCACGGCGGTTCGGGTTTTGCACCTGTCTCCCTCATCCATGTCATAGATGAGATGTCTCGAGGTTATAACCCTGCTCCGATGATGATTGCCGAAACACTCCTTGGCCTCGATTCATGGGCTACAACGCAGACCTTTCGCGGAAGTCCTCTCGCTCTCCAAGTGAGTATCGACACATTTTTTTTTGATATTATTTTTCTCTGATTTTGCATGGATCATCTGAGTGGTCCCTGTGAAATCATGTGTCGATTTTTCTTTTCTTTTTGCTTTGGTTGTAATACATTTTTTTTGTGCAACCAAAATTCTCACTTTCTTTCTTCCACCTGTAGATGTGGCTTACGGAGCACTTAGACATGGTTTTTCCCCCATCACCTCTTCGTAACTATCAAACTTTTACCAACGCAAACGGAAGTTCGACACCTTCCGCAATTTTGATGAATTGGTCATTTTTCTCAAAAACCACAAGGAAATCCGTTGGTGGGTTCAATAGTGGAAAGTGTCATGCTTCTCAAGCCACTCTCGTAAGACGGCCCACCTCACTCTGCTTGGCCTTACGGAGCTGACATATTATTTCCCCAATCGAGTCATGCGGCAAATGGGGCATTCTCAAGATATTCCCCTTCCTCCATGCGAGATTCCTGACCTTACCCATCTTCAAGGAACGGGCTGGAAAGGAAGCACCTGATCCTAACCGTATCTCCACTACTTCGATGGATGCCTATCGTAGCTGGCTTACTACTACCGTTGGTATTGGCCATTAGCGTGAAAGAATGTCGCTTTCACCTCTTCGAGACACCCCAAAACTGAAGAGCATCATCGTGACTAACGATCCTGGTTCGGAATCTAAGGAAGAAACGCACTTAAGCAAGGAAAAACAAGTGAATCCGATCGAATGAGCACTAATGGGCCTATATCGACTCCAACTCAACTAGGACTAGACTTAATACTAAAATAAGTATGGTGGAGAGAAAGAAATGTAATGAAAGAAATGCGTATGCTATATATTGTTTTATTTGATGCTTTTCCTTTAGAAAATTGATAAAACAAAATATATTAAAAAGATATACTCCTTTTATTGATATAAGAAGTAAAGTATTACATTTATGTTTTATAAGAATCAACACGAGCCATGCTCTTCTTCTTTCCGTCCTTCAAGGCACGACTTCGGCTGTCACACCTTTTGCCTCTCCTTTTACCTAACTTGTCCCGAAGGATTTTCAAGTTAGTCTCTCATTTTCTTTTTTTTTCCTTTTTCTTTCCTTTTTTTTTATACTCTCCTTTTGCCTGACCTGCCTCAAAGAGGTTTTCAAGTCAGCCACTCTATAGCTTTGCACTCTTTTTTTTTTCTTTTTCTCTCATAAGAAAGTGGCCTGTTGGCAGTTCGGTTGCTTCCTTTTATAAGATAATGCATGTCTAAGTAGCTAAGGATACCAACCCTTAGAGGCTTAAACATAATATCTTTTCAACTAATCCAGGTTCACAGGCTGAATGAGTTCCTCTCCTTCAGGTGTGGCCAATCGGGTGGCGTCCCCTGGAATGATAGAAATGACGATGTCGGGACCCTTCCAATTTGGGGCAAACTTGCCTCGAGGATCCTGACAAGCTGCCCTCATTTCTTGCAATACTAGATCCCCTTCTGCTAAATCCCGGTCTTTGACTTTCTTATTGAATGCTCGGGAAATCCGACTCCTGATAAAGCTGGATGTTATGTAAAGCACGGAGTCGTCTTTCATCGAACAAAACCAACTCCTCATGCCTAGCTCGGGCCCATTCGGCCTCAGGGATTTGACTTTCAGCAATGATCCTTAAAGAAGGAACGACAAGTTCTACTGGTAAGATTTCTTCCATCCCGTACACCAAAGAGTATGGCGTAGCTCCGATTGCAGTCCGAGTTGACGTTCGATATCCCCATAGTGCAAAAGGAAGCTTTTCGGGCCAATCTTTGTAAGTGACAGCCATCTTTTTGATAATTTTCACCAGAGTTTTGTTTACAGCCTCCACTGCTCCATTAGTTTGTGGCCGATAGGGAGAAGCATGGTGAGGTCGGACTTTGTACTTGGCCAAAAGAGCTGCAAACTCGCCCATGAAATGGCTCCTGTTGTCACTGTTCACTCCACATATGGCACCCCGTATCTACAAATGATGTTCCTCAGCATGAACTTGGCCACATGCTTCGAAGTGATTTTTGAGTTTGAAGCAGCTTCTACCCACTTGGTAAAGTACTCCACCGCTACCAACACATATTCATGTCCTCCCGTACCTTGGGGCGAAATCTTCCCCATGATGTCGATTCCGTATACTGAAAATGGCCAAGATGAGGCCAAAGTGGTCAAATAAGAGGACGGTTGATGCTTGAGATCAGCATACTCTTGACATTTCTGACATTTCCTCACAAATTGGAGACAATCGGACTCCATAGTCAACCAGAAATACCCTGCTCTCTGGATCTTCTTAACCAACATTCTGCCGTTTATATGTGATCCACACTCCCCTCCGTGAGTGGATTTCATTAATTCCTCAGCTTTCTCCTTATCAACACATAGGAGGTTTATCCCCGTAGCGGTCTTCTTGTATAGACGGTCCTGAATAATGCAATGTTGAGAGGCAACTAACCGAATAGCCCTCCTGGCTCGACGCTCGGCATTAGGTGGATATGCACCGTCTTTCAGAAATGCATAAATATCAAAGAACCATGCATCAATACTGACCGAACCGATCATTAGCTGTTGATGAGTAAGACGAGTCCTCCTCTCCACTGTCATTGCTAAGGCTTGATCCTTTTCGGGCATAGCTACCATGGAAGAAAGTTTGGCCAGCGCATCAGCTAGCTCATTGTAACCCCTTAGTAGATATTTGAACTCAATATGGTTGAACTTCTCAGCTAGCTTGGACAAATGCTTTTGATACAGCGCCAAAGATTCGCTCTTCACCTTCCATATACTTGTAGCTTGATTGACGATCAGGCTGGAGTCCCCAAACACTCGTAGCCTTTGAATTCCCATCTCCAAGGCCACACGCAAACCCAAAATACAAGCTTCATACTCAGCAGCATTATTAGTAGCCTCAAAGTCAAGCTTGACTACCAAAGGAAAGTGTATGTCTTCGGGAGAAACTAACAGAGCTCCGGCCCTGCATCCCATCTGATTAGCAGCACCATCAAAGTATAGCTTCCAGGTTTCCTCTTCAACTTGAAATATATGTTCATCACTAAATTCCAAGCCCCCAATGTTAGGACTTCCCGTAGGGAATTTAGCCAGAAAATCGGAAACTGCATGCCCCTTTATGGACTTCTGTGGTCGGAAGTGTAGATGAAACTCGGACAGCATAACCACCCATCGAGCAATCCTGATGTTGATGTTAGGTTGTTCCATGATGTATTTGACCGGATTACATGTTGCGATCACATATACAGTGTGTGAGAGCATATAGTGGCGAAGCTTCTTTATAGACCACACTAATGCCAAAGCTATCTTCTCGATCTCCGAGTAGCGGGACTCACACCCCAGAAACTTCTTGCTGATGTAATAAATAGCTCGCTTGAGACCATCGCTTTCCTGTGCTAGCATAGCACCCATAGGGCTTGAACTGATGGTGAGATAAAGCAACAATGGTTTCTCGGAGATAGGCATGACTAGTACTGGTGGATTGGTTAAGTCGGCTTTAACCTTTTCAAATGCTGCCTGACACTGGTCGTCCCATTCGATCGTTGCTCCCTTCTTCAGCTTCTTGAATAATGGTTCACAAGTCATTGTGAGTTTGGAGATGTATTTGCTCAAATACTGCACTGGCCCTAGGAAACCACAAATCTCCTTTTCTGTCCTAGGCGGAGGAATGCCTTGTATTACTTTGATTTTGGACGGGTCAACCTCTATCCCGCGTTGACTAACGATATAACCCATCAATTTTCCCGAAGTTACTCCAAATGCAGATTTCTGCGGATTCAATCTCATGTTGTACTTACGGGAGCCTAAGGAAAAACTTGCGTAAGTTTGGAATATGATCCTCACGCCTCTTTGACTTGACAATCATATTTTCCACATATACTTCAACCTCTATGTGGATCATGTCATGCAGCAGGGTAGTGGCGGTGCGTTGGTAAGTAGCACCAGCGTTTTTCAATCCGAAAGGCATGACAGTGTAGCAGAAAGTTCCCCACGGAGTGATGAAGGATGTTTTCTCCATATCTTCTTCAGCCATTTTGATCTGATTATACCAACGTACCCATCCATGAACGATAGTAGCTCATGCCCACAGGTATGATCGACCAAAACATCAATATGTGGCAAAGGAAAGCAATCCTTTGGCCTAGCTTTGTTCAAGTCCCGGAAATCAACGCACATCCGAACCTTTCCGTCCTTCTTCGGCACAGGCATGATGTTAGCTACCCACTCCGGGAATTCTACTGCTCTGATGAACTTAGCCTCTAACTGCTTCTCTTGATTTCACCGTGAATTATATCCGACCACTCGTTTTTAATTCTGCGAGGTCGTTGCTGTACCGGCTTAGCATCCGGGTATAGTGGAATTGCATACTCAGCAATCACTCTGTCCATTCTGGGCATGTCTTCGTAAGACCAAGCGAAGACGTCTACGAACTCCCTTAGAAGCGAGGTGAACTCCTGTTGCTCCTCCAGGGTTAATGATTTGCCAATTTTCAGTTCCCGGGGAGTTTCAGGCGTCCCCACATTGATGGCGATGGTTTTTTCGACAAGTGTCATCTGATTCTCGTGGTCATTCATGGCTTGTCTTAATTCATTAAAGTCTTTTAAAGGTTCAACATCAAATTCATAATTATTAGCACAACAATTAGGGAGAAGGGAAGAAGAACAGAGATACACAGAAACGTTCACTTCATTAAATGCAGAAATGGATACAAACTTATCAGACTTGGGGCTAATCCTAACTGACTCAGACTCGATTACAGACTCACTAGTGCTCGACTCAGACTGGACCTTACAAGGTTCTCCTAACACTAGGGTACATTTATTGTTAACAGCATCGGCCCAGGTCACTTTGTGGCAACCTCCATCAGCAGAGATCATGGCGCCTGGGTCAAATGTAGAGTTGGACAACACAGCAACCATCGGGTCCACCTCTATCTCTTCTCTAGCAGCTTCCTGACCAAATAGTAGACCGAACTTACTTCCTCCAGAAATGTGAGTCCACTCAAGAGGTGACTGCTCATTTGCTTTAGGCTTGACCACTTTCTTTGGTGAGACATCGCAGTCGTTGAAAACTTCTAATCCGGGAACGCGAATACCGTTAACATATCGAGGTTCTGGGAACCCATACCAAGGGAAATCATCTCCCTGCCTTATGAACTGTCCATTGAAAGTTAATGGATATGGCTTAATCTCCATTAGCATAGGAGAATCGAACTGGTTTTTTTGACGGGCTAGTGCGATCCTGGCAAGATAAACCTCCTGATTAGTGGGTTTATACCCCAAACCAAAGCGACAAGAGTAAGTAGAAGTAGAAAACTGCGGTGCAACCATGTCTGGTTTCTTCCCTAAAGACATCCCCGGGAAATACCCTTGTCTTCTCATAATAGCATGAATCTTCAGGTTAGAGTAAGGAGCGAAATCAAAGGGTGCTTCGTCCTCTATAACAACGATCATCTCAAAGTTGTGACGCTCCACATCAGTAGAGGTGTGCTCTACTTCCAATACTGCTTGCTTGGGTTCGAAAGTCCCAGAGATCGCCCCTCCCGAGAGGGTGACCAATTGATTGTGTATAACCATTTTCACCTTTTGATGTAGTGTTGAAGCCACGGCGTTACAGTTGTGCAGCCATGGGCGTCCCAATAGTAGGTTAAAAGCAGCAGGAATATCCAGTACCATGAATTCTACATTCTGAGCAATGTGGTCAAAGGTGATAGGCAACGTCACTGTTCCTAATGACTTTCGAGGGGTGTTATCATATGCTCGAAGTAACACAACATCTTGAGCCAGTTGACTCTTTTAGACCCCTAGCTTGGCAGCAGTTCGCTAAGGACAAACATTCAAAGCGAAACCATTGTCCACCAAAATTAATGGAATCACTTTATTAGAGCAAAGTGTAGTTAAATACAAGGCTTTGTTATGATTCATTCCCAACACAGGTAGATCATCATCACTAAAGGTGATCGCACCTTGGCTAGCAGCGACATGTGAGACCAAGACTTCTGGAGTCGTGGAGGTAGGAATGATGGCGTTCTGGAGAGAGCCCCCACTAGAAGCTCTCTGTATGCCTTAGAAGAAAATATCAACTATCAAATTGACACATTCGCTACAGTCTTCTTCATTTGCGTAAGGACAATATCCTCAGGAGTGGCAGGCACTTTTTTTCTCGTAGAACTTGGATTTGATGGAGGAGCCTCAGGTTCAGCCCTCGCCTGGTTATGCCTTCCCGACCTAGTTAAGAATGCAGTACTAGGTGGAATTTCCTCTTCCTTATCGGACCAAAAATCATCATTAGGATCCTCTTCGTACACGTCCTCTTCGTCACTAACCTAAATACCGTTGACAGTAAAGGTTGTCAAATCTTCAGGAAGGAGTGTAGGTGCTCCTTCGTCGGTGATACATTCGGATGGATCAAAAGTACCCTCTCTTATAAATATAGCATGATTTGGGAGAAGATTTCTTTTGTTATTGGGTTTACTTGCGGCTTTGGGCATTATGAATCTGATTCTTGAGCGTAACATCGCTCAGTGTCATGACCCCTGGTCCGATGGTACTTGCAATAAGCACTGTTGTTACATCCTGGTTCCTTAGTCTTAGGTTCAGGTCTAGGTACTGGCAATTGAATCTTGTTTGATTTTAGCAGTCGGTCCAAAGCTTCGGCATAAGTCATATCAAGCGGGGTATACGAATCGTATTGGAAGTAGGTCACCTTCGGAGGCGGACCATGATTCACATTCTGTACAAAGCTTGTCTCAGCCACCTTAGGAGCATTGGTGACTCTTCTTCCCACATTGTTGCCCTTCCAATTCTGCGATACAGCGATCCTTTCCTTGCGTGCCTCTAGCTTAGGACATAACTTCTTTAGGTACTCAAAGCTCTCAACTACATGAAATTCTAATTGTTGTGCTAGACTTGGTTTCAAACCACGGACAAATGTGCCCAACTAAATTTCTGTGGGAATAATGCTGGTCACTTGAGATAGCTTAACATGCCACCTCTCATAGTAAGCTGTGAACGACTCGTTTTCTCCTTGTCGAATAGCCATGATGTCTGTCAGGGTTACCTTATCTTTCTGGATCTTACTGTAGTGTTCGATAAACGCCCTACGCAATGTAGTCCAATCTCCTCGTACTTCTAGGGGAATGGTATAATACCAGTTCAATGCTTCATCATCTAGTGATGACGGGAAGACCTGCTTGTAATGCTCAGTGGTGACACCTCGGAGTAGCATCACTCGGTTGAACTCCCACACATGATGGGTTGGATTCTCAGATGGGTAGAACTTCTTTAGCGGAATGTCCATCTTTCCTACTATATTAGTATTGATTTCAGCGGGTGGTTCAAACTCGACGAACTGATTGGTGAAAGTTGGCATCTGGCTCACAGCATTCTTGAACACATTCATTTGAGCCTTTATGTCTTAGATGACGGGGTCATCGTGTAACTCAGCCTTGACTGGGATAGTTTAAGGAACAGTTACTGACGGCGGCGACCTTGGTGTTACGTCATCAGACAACTCAATGACCACTCCAGCATTGGAACTTTCACCCATCTTTCCTTTGCCTTTATCACCCGTAGGGTCGAGAAGAACTTCCATCTCATCATTATCCGCCATTCCCATTCGCATGTTAATGCGTTGCACAGCTTCCAAAACGCCATTCAGAGTTTCCTGTTGTTGCTCTATGCGAGTGTTTCGTCTCTCGATAAGTTCTCGCTGTCGAGCGATGTGCTCATCGACTTTCTTCTCTTGCTGTAAGGCAGCAAAAGTGATTGAGCCCTCAACTTGCTTGAACTTCTCCTCAAGAAGTTTGACTAGGGCTTCTTGGACCTGGTTGTCTTCGTGGTTCTCTTCGGCAGACATGTCGAATTGAAGACGACGGGAGGTTTTGGACCTGGGTGCTGACGGAATGAAGACCGGGTTACGGATCAAGCAATCGGTTGGGTCGGGGATCCAAGCTAGACTCGGGTCTCCTATGTTGACTACAATAAAACCACACACAGTTCAGAGATTGACCTTTTATTGACCCAACACCCAACCTGGTGAATACATGACCTAGTAGACCTACATGGGACTTTCCTAATATGCACAATCTACATGCCGACCAGACGAGGTGACTCACCTGGGACACGAGTTTGCATGATCCTAACTCCACATGATCCTAAACACTATTAATCATCATAAAGGGCCGGATAAAACCAAACACAACGAGTCAAAACCGAGTATAAGAGTATAAGTTAGTGTTTCTCAATTCGGATAAGCCCCAGCCACAGGCTGACCGTTTTAAGGATAATCCGTAACTTAGACACCCTACTTGGGCCGACTCAAACCGTATTGATTATTATGCGGATTAGAACGATGATCAACGAGACTGACCACCTAACGTTTTTCTCTTTTGTTTTTATTTTAATATATTTGTTTGGGAAAATGGATATTGTAAAGGACTGGATAAAACCAACGATAGGTGAGTTATAATTAATTTATGGATTTTATTGACAAATCCAATATGGTTGGGCCTAACTACGGGCCGACCATAAGTGTAATGGATTCAAAAATTAATTCGATAAATTAATTTACTCAAACTTTGATGATTATTATACAGTCTAAGATCTTACCCATTTTCTTTTGTTGGACTTTTAAGCAGGTTTATTGGACCTTTGTTGAGAAAATGTTGTAAAGGGCCATACAGAATCATAAAAGGCGAGTTGAGTTTACTTTATGGACCAAGAAAGTTAACCTTTATATATAAATGGGCCCAGCCACTGGGTTAGCCATAATTTTTGAGGTTAATTAACTTAGTTGGTAAACATAACTCTTCTCAGCCCAATGACTACTATACGGACTAGAACAACACTCTTAAACTTGGTTCGACTCTTTACAACGAATTTAAACACATAGCAAATATCATACATATCAACAAAGGGTACCCTAAACCAAAGCTCTATGTTACAAAAGGGTTTATTGGCTGGATAAGGCTTAGCAGCTCATGTACTCGTCCTGGTGCATTCTTGTTGTAAAGGCAACTTGAATGTGTGGGGTGTTGCTCTGTTGCTCTTGGAGGCTCGTGTGGAGACCTCGTAGTGTGATGCGTGAGTGGATGTGGTGACCAAGGCTCTCTCTGTGTAAGTGCACCAATTGAGTATGGCCGGTCCGGCATCCCATGGGTTATTTTTGTGGTTTAAAGAGAAAAAGCCTAATACCGCCGATTTATGTGCTCCTACGATATATCACATGTCAAGGGAGTGCCTCAGTATATGAAATGCATTATGCCTAAAAGAATGACTTAATAATATAAAGTAAAATTCATTTTCCTTCCAAAAGATTTTAAAGCACACAAACTTTTTTCAAGTTTTACCCACTTTAGAAAAACTCCCTAGTGGAGTCGCCAAAAATCCTGTGGACATTTTTCCTCGCCGCTCGGGCTTCCGAACGTCCACGTAGGATTGGGGTGTGATTTGTTGATTCGTGCTGGGGTTTAACCTTTGAAATCTCTTTAAGGAAGTCAATCTTACATTTCATGAATAATATTTTATAAAATCACTTTCCCTTTACTTATGCATTTTATGAGTCATTGAATTAATACTTTAAGATGAACATCCACTTGTTCCAAACTCTTCTAAATTTAACCCAATTTGCTCATCTAAATGTTAGCCTCGGAAGAGTGTGATTTATGCAAATATTATTTAGAAATATAAGAAAGAATACCCTAAAGTTGCATCAATACATTGTAAAACCACATTAACCGTAATTTATGCAATCCTTGATGTATTTTAGTTCGAAATGGGAGTCACCACCCGACTTTTTAAGGGAAAAGCCAAGACAAAACCAAAAGGAAAATAAGGAAAGACTTCGCTGTAAAGAAGTTTTTGTAAGACCTCGGTATTGTCGTTCTCTCTGAGGGAGTTGGCGGCCTTGGTCAAAGAATCTAGGTCAATGGCCGGGATGAGATTGCTAAGGTCAGGACATCGGTTTGAAGGGATCACAACGCAAGAAACAAAACTAAGGTTGGTCAAGGAATGGAAAATGGGCTTCGAAGGTTTTTGGGATGCAAACGGGAAGAAGGAGATAGGTTTCGCAACAAGAAAGCAACAAGGAAGGAAATCAAGTGGCAATTCCGTTAGAAAAAACCCACCGGGCTTCCTCTTTCGAAGATAGTCCGGAATAACTTCCCCAAAGTCCACTACGGACCCGGAGGGTTGAAGAAACGGAATTCCCTAGTTAGCCTCTATTCATTTTCATGAGTAAAGGGCTAACTATCCCAATTCCAACCTTCCAACTCAAGTGTTGGATGTGTTCGGGAGCTTTCGGACCCAAATACATCCCACTTGAGGGAGGATTGGAGTGGGAAAAGTGATTTCCAAACTAATTACTCACTAAAATTGCTAACCCATGCCTAATTACCCATTCACACCCTTAATTACCCCCAAACCCATAGGGTTTCTAACCACTAATCATGATACTAACTAAGCTAACAACATCCAAACCAACCCTAAGCATGATCTCTAACATCAAACAGCCATAAACAAGCAAGATAATCAAATAGCAAGCAAAGAAATTAAAGAACTAGCAAAGTAATTAGCAAAGCAATTAATAAAAGAGTTAAGGGAAGAGAATACTTATCAAAATGCTGTAGATGAACAAGGAAAAGCAATGAAAAGATGATCCAACAATCTTTCAATTGTTTGAATCTCAAAATCTTCAATAACAAACACAAATTTCCAAAACCCTAGATTAATCTCTCACTAATCTCTCTCTAAAATCCACTAATTACAAGGTTGGAAAATCTCAAGTCTCTCTAGATATCTCAAAAACATAGCAAAGGGAGCTATTTATACAAGGATTAAAAACTCCCCAAAACGCAGCACATAAAGGCTGAAATCACGTGCAGGGCATAGAGAGACCGTGGGTATGGTCCCAGCGAAAAAAGGTTGGGCGATTTCGATCTTCTAGAGACCGTAGGTACGGTCTTGGAGACTGTAGCTACGGTCCCCATCGGGAGCAGGTGGTCGGGGGCGCGACCTAAATGGTAGCGGGTGCTACCGTCTTCAGCTGGCAATTCACGGTCTGTTGTGAGCACAGCAGCAGGAGGGGTCGCGGGCGCTACGAATATTGTAGCGGGCGCTACCGTAGAGGTAGCGGGTGCTACGCCAAGGGTAGCGGGCGCTACCCTGCTGTTTTCATCCCTTTGATTCTTCCTTCTTCCCAAGGCATGTAACACCCGTTTCGAGGATTGTAGCGGGTATTACCTCGCTAATTGGCACCAAGGGCTGGGAAAGTTGTCCCGGGTCAACTCCGCCTCGCTTTCGGTCCGTCTCGGCTCTCGAAATCACGAAACATGCTCTAAAAAGGCCGTTTTAGCTACGTTTTGAGTAAAAACTTCAAAATCTACAAAATAACCAAAAACGTATTAAAAGCTATTAAATTAAACACGAAACGAGTCAAAAGCCTAAGGATTTAGGCGGTATTTAGACACAAAATTATGTCTAAACACCCCCCCTACACTTAAACTTTTGCTCGTCCTGAGCAAAACAAAACAAAGACAGATAAGAAAACTAAACACCAACTCCTCTGTCGTGGGAGGAAACAAGTGCATTTAGCGTATGCACCAAGCCCTTTGAACCCCCCGGCAGCCCGGGTGGACGAGATGGACTCGTGAGGGTTGTAGAGGCTGCACCCACAAAAGCCAAAGAAAAAGGAGAGAGGGAAAGTGAAAACAAAACCGAAGAAAATGATAAAAAGAAATGAAAAACAACAGCTTCGCTTCAAAGAATCTCGAAATCTAAATCAGGAAAACGTTATTAAACCTCCAAAAGGAACCGTTATGAGCGTCTCACAAGCACTATCCCAAGCAAAAGTCAGTCTTTGAGATTTTCGATGTCCTACACCTAATGTCAAGCAAAACCCTATGTACGTAAGTGCTAGTGGGTTCCAACCGAATCCAAAAGACTCCAAGGACTCATGCCCGAGCTAAAAAACAACGAAACGAACAAGAGAAGTGTTGCCCTTCCTCGCATTTGGTCGCCCTTGGCTTGGTGAGGGCCGTAGGTGATGCAAGGAGAGGCCCCACACTTTATTAACGCTTAAACTTTTCTTTTCTGGATTGGGTAATCCCAACAAAATTGCTTTTTTTTTTCTTTTCTTTTCTCTTTTGTTTTTCTTTTTAAAAGCCGGTATTAACCTTACTTTCGGGAATTGGACGGCCCAATTATGGGGTTTACCCTCCCAAGACAGTCTTTTCCATACATACCTCCGTCGAGAATTCGGAATAGGAGGAGCTTAAGGGGTAATAGCGTCGTACTGCTAATACCAGGCCCATGTAGGTTGGCTAAGTGTATGGTGGTTAATGTCATTCAGTGACACGCCCCACTTAATCCGGTTGTTGTAGCTTTTGCTTTCTTTTTCTTTCATTTTGACTTTTCTTTCGCTTTTTCTAAAAAAAACAAGCTCGGACACAAACCCTTAGAATCTCCCGACTTCAACCAGAACGTGAAAGGAATCGGGGGTTTCGCTAGACACTCAATGAAAGACATCTAAAGAGATAAGTCATGACTAGTACCCGAGACAGGGTCGAAAACGCTCAGACTGGTTTCTTTTAAAGAAGTTTAAGAACGACTTCTCAATTTCGACAACAAAATCCAAGAAACAAGGCAAAAACAAAGCGAAAACGAAGACGAAAGAAAACTTTGAAGGTTTTCACTCCCTTTTTTCTCCTTTTTCACACAAAGTTTTTTTTTCAGATTTTAGGCAAAGACTAGAAAACAAAAACCAAAAATACTAGGTGATCTACCCTTGAAACAGAATATCTCTCCCCCCATACTTAAAACGCCACAATATCCTCATTGTGGGAAGGTGTCACATGAAAAGGGTAGAGAACCTACAAAAACAAACAAACAAGAACAACTAGCACATAAAAGTGGTGGCGACCCGAGCCTACACGGCTCCAACAACAATATAATCCCAACACAAACACTCAAAGGGGCTCGCCATCCAAAAGAAAAATCAAGCATGCAACAAGGATCAATATTATGTACACATTCAAAGAGTGCGGAAAGAGGTTACCTCGGGGTCTTCAAATAAATAACGAACCCAATCCGCGATCCAAGAAAACGTCACACTTTGGTTAAGAATAAACAAGAAAAACATAATAAGTGTGAGTGTTCGCATGCATAAAAGAAATAAAATAAAACAAAAATAAAAGTAAGACACTAGGGACTATAAACTAAGGAATAGCAAAAATACTCACAATATATACATTGACTCTAGCTGACCTCAACCCCGAATCTCACTAGCTTGAGGCGGGAATTGAGGGTGAAACATCTTATGACCGACCTAGCCAATGATGAAGCAATGGAAACGAAACAACTCAAACCATGGGAGCAACAAACTCAACAAAACTAAACTAGCCGACACACTTCCCAACTTTCCCCATAAAGCACCCCCCCACACTTATCTAACACTAACAGTGTAAATAAAATCGATAAAGAGAGTAAAGTGGGGGTGGGGACACTTACAAATCATTGCTCGGATCCTCCCGGGGGAGGATATGGGTGATAAGGAAAGAACGTAGGATAGTGGTGGTTCATGTACTCTGGTGGTGCTGGGGGGTTGTTTGCAATGGAATAGTGATAATACCCCCAGTCACGCCAATACTGGTTTTGTTGCTGAAAATACTCCTCGTGCCTTTGAAGACATGCATGCACATTGTTGAGCGTAGACTGCTGGGCACGTAGCAACTCTTGTTGGGTCTCCAACAGATTGTGCTGACCTTGGAGTATCGTTCGTTGTTCTCGAAGATCAACTCTCATTTGTTCGAATTGAGAGTTGAGATGCTCAAATGAAGCTTCCTATGGATGACTTCCACATCCGCTAGCTTCACCACGGCCAGTATACTCCTCTTCTTCATCCTCATTTTTTTCTTCCTCCCCTTCTTCTTCATTGTCTTCTTCTTCTTCCTCACCATCAGACACATCCGGACCACCCACCTTGCGATCACTAGGAACCAGACCACGAGACCAGTTATGCTCCTTAGTGATATCCAACCATTGCTCGGCATAGTCCAGATCCAAGAGAATCTTCGTCTTGTTGTCGTGTCCATGGCAATAGATCGGGGCAGTTGGGTGCTTGGCGAGGATATTCATTTTCTGCAATCGGACCTTGTCGATAGGATCCGGAAGATAGCGCGGTGTCCACTTCTTCAAATATTTCCCTTAAACCTTCTTGAACTAGAAAGTGGCAAATGATGTGCCCCATCCTAATAGTAGTAGGTCAGGGTTCCATGTTAATCTCCCGAAGACAATGTAGAATACAAGATCCGGTGTTTACCTTTTTACCCCTCACTTCATTGTAGATCACAAAGAGATCATCTTTCCGAACCTTGGGGCGTCCATCATCTCTCCCAAATACTGAACTTGTCACGATTCTATGGAAGATTCGGATGACCGGATTGTAAAAATCACGTCCCTTAGAGTTTCGGGAGCAATGGTAGCGTGGTTCTCCATATCTCGTGCCATGATTCATCCTCCTCTAACAAGTTAGGTCCTTCATTGCCTTTTGCTCATCAAAATTTGTGCATCGCTCATAAAATCTCCCATCCTCGGGCAACCCCAACCTTCGGCAAAAACGCTTCAAGGTGCACTTCTTATCTTTGTTGGCGACCCGGTATTCAAAATGCGCATCTTTCTTGCCATCATCGTGAATCTTCAAGGAGCTTAGAAATTCGAGGATGGGCTGGTCCACAATCGATTCATCGATCATGATGAATACCTCGCAACCAAGAACACGAATGAGATAATCGAAGCTTGGCTTGCAATGGATGGCTTCAATCGTTGCCGCATCATAAATATCCGGTGCGCATATTTTTCGTGCTTGTAGCGCTTCGTACCGTTGTCTATGCTCTTCATCTCGGAAAGTCACATCCGCATCAGGTTCACACCGAATTAGTGTGGCCGATTGCGCTTTGTAACGCTCCTTTGCAGATAAGGATGGTCCTGGTTGCGATGAAGAAGCTTCCTTGACTCGTGAACGCTTGCCCCTTCCACTCATGATGAACAAAAGCAAGACTTGCCAAGATTTTTGATAATAATAGTGCCTAAATCATAAAGGTAAACCAAAAACAATAGACACAAGCAATAAACACGTGAGTTTGAAAAACTTAAACACAAAATCCACTAGAGATTACCTCAGATCGGAGCACTTGAACATGTATCCATCAGTGAGAGATGATTCTTGCTTGTCAGAATGATCCAGACACACAACATACTAGAATAGAATGCAAGAATTGCACAAGGATGGCTTACTTACAGTGCAAGTGCGTGTGAAAATCAACAAGAACCCTGAATACTACTAGCGTGTGTGTCAACAGATGAAATGCAAGGACTAATCACACAAGTCACTGAGCAAGAACAAATCATTCAAACTCACCCCTCAGTAAACAAACTCATAGTACCAAAACAACATACGAACAAAAAAATCTAATGCAAGGATGCTATGATTCTGGACAGAAACCTTTAGTGCAACTAGCGTGTATGTGTTTTGATAGGTGAAAAACATAAATTAATCACACAAACACTAAGAAAGAATACTCCAATTGAATTCAGCACACAATGAGGCAGAATTTATATGTAGAAAATTGACAAAATCTAACCTTAACTCCACCAAGCATGACAAACGAACCAAAATCAGAGGAGAGGGAAGGGATATTGCACAATTAACACTAGAATTACCTCACTTGGCTGTGTAAACCAAACACTTGAACAATGTCGCACAGCTAGGACAATTGTGGGCAGAAATTCGAACCCTAGCAGCAGAAATTCGCAGCAGAGGAGAGGAATTAGGGTTTAGGTGTGCGAAAATGGAGGGAAGGAGAGTCGAAATTGATGAATGAGAGGGATTGAAGAGTGTGAGTGATAGTTTTTTGCAGGTCTAGGGCTATTAGAGAGGGCCAGAATTACCCGCTGACAATGAGAAAAGTGAGTGATAGTTTTTTGAGTCGAGTGAATGAGAAAAGAAATGAGAAAAGTGAGGAAATAATCGGGAATTTAGGGCCAGAATTACCCGCTGACAATGACAGGTCGCGGGTGCGATGTGCTGAAGCTGGGAATTTTCTGGGTGGCGACCGCAGGTGCGGTCCCCTTTACCGCGGCTGCTGTCAGCTTCTGGTGAGCGATGGTGGTGGGCGCTACGGACAGGCTCGCGGGTGCGATGCCTGGCTGGAGGCTGCCTGCTACCTGCTGCCTGCTGTGCGTCGTGGTAGCGGCCGCTACACTTAGGGTAGCGCCTGCTACCTGCTGGCGATTCAAATAAAACCTCAAACACTCCAAAACAAAACCAAACATGCTAAACATTTCTACACTTCAACACTCAATTTTTGCCCACGCTTCCTCATACTGAATCCAAATTTTTCAAACTTTAAAACTCTCTCAACACTCATAATTTTTCCATGCTTCACTCACTCACACGTTCTTCCTACACTCTAAACTTCAATTTCTTATTTTCCAACTCCAATTTTTTTTTTCTAATTTTCACATCATTTTTCTCTTTTCTTCTTTTTTTTTCAAACTTTTTCTTTTGATCCTAGAACTAATTCCTCAATAAGGAAAGAAAGAAATAAAGACAAATAACAAGACAAGAAAAAATAGAAAAACCTAAAGAAAACTAAAAGGAAAAATTAAAAAGAAGAAAAAGAAATAAAATTAGAAAAATGCAAAAAACTAAAAACTTGAAATAAGAAGCTCAAAACTTATGGGGTGCCTCCCATAGAGCGCTAGTTTTAGGTCCCTAGCTCGACCTAAATACCCGTTTGATTCTAGAGAGACGTGGTGCACATGAGAGGTACATATTCAATTTCTTCCACCATGATCGCTTCTTCTTCCTTCCTTTCCAACTCCTACCATCTTTGGGCAACCTCAAATCAAGTCGTCCTTCTGGTCGTTTGGTTAACCATGAGCGGGGAGGAGGTGATGATATCTTTGATTTCTTCCAATGTCGCTTCCTCCTCCTTTTCCAGCACCTCCTCATCACCTCCGTAAATAGAACAAGGGTCTCCTCCGGTGGTTTGATTTGGTGATTGGGATGAAGAAGTAACTCAGGTTCTTCAAGTAGTTCTCCAAGTTTCAGACACATGGGAACAATCTTTTCAATCTCTATATCCTCAATATAAACTTCATCCAATGAGATCTCCCTCCTTAATGGAACAATCTTGAGAGAATCATCACGAGATGTATCTTCAATAACCTCGGGTTCGGAACATAAGGCCTTGGAATGATTATTTTCATGCCCATTGTCGGGTTCCACTTCAAGAATATAAACTTCTTCTTTATGCTCATGAACAATCATGGTCACTGAATTGACTTCAACACAAGGTGGCATGAAAAAGGATGTCTCAGTAGGAACATTAAACTTTGATTCAATATGTCCTTCATCAATCAAGTGTTGACTCAACCAGTTTGGGAGAGGAATTTGCATTTAGTGGGAATCAAATCGCTCTTCGGAGTATTCATGGATATTTCCTCCCAAAATCTCTTCTTCAACCTTAGCTTCCTCAACCGCAACTCCCTCCTCAACGTTCATCTCCATCTCATTCTCTACTTTTTCCTCCAAAACACTATCCTCTTCCCAAGAAAACTCATCAACCTCTTCCCCACTCCCTAGATCGACAAAATTTACTTGTACCATTGGAGTCGGTGAAGGTTGAGTGGCTTGAGAAATTTGGGGTGGTACAATGTCCTGTTGAGTTGAATGGGAGGATTCTTCTTGGATAAATGAGTGGTTGCCTAGTTAGCCTCTATTCGGAGGTTTTCGGGATGCAAACGGGAACAAGGAGATAGG
Source organism: Portulaca oleracea (assembly GCA_029582165.1). Taxonomy (NCBI): domain Eukaryota; kingdom Viridiplantae; phylum Streptophyta; class Magnoliopsida; order Caryophyllales; family Portulacaceae; genus Portulaca; species Portulaca oleracea. The sequence goes on from CM055884.1 coordinate 21,653,113, forward strand.
TTTCGCAACAAGAAAGCAACAAGGAAGGAAATCAAGTGGCAATTCCGTTAGAAAAAACTCACCGGGCTTCCTCTTTCGAAGATAGTCCGGAAAAACTTCCCCAAAGTCCACTACGGACCCGGAGGGTTGAAGAAACGGAATTCCCTAGTTAGCCTCTATTCATTTTCATGAGTAAAGGGCTAACTATCCCAATTCCAACCTTCCAACTCAAGTGTTGGATGTGTTCAGGAGCTTTCGGACCCAAATTTATCCCACTTGAGGGAAGGATTTGAATGGGCAAAGTGATTTCCCAACTAATTACACACTAAAATTGCTAACTCATGCCTAATTACCCATTCACACCCTTAATTACCCCCTAAGCCATAGGGTTTCTAACAACTAATCATGATACTAAGTAAGCTAACAACATCCAAACCAACCCTAAGCATGATCTCTAACATCAAACAACCATAAACAAGCAAGATAATCAAATAGCAAGCAAAGAAATTAAAGAACTAGCAAAGTAATTAGCAAAGCAATTAATAGAAGAGTTAAGGGAAGAGAATACTTATCAAAATGCTGTAGATGAACAAGGAAAAGCAATGAAAAGATGATCCAACAATCTTTCAATTGTTTGAATCTCCAAATCTTCAATAACAAACACAAATCTCCAAAACCCTAGATTAATCTCTGACTAATCTCTCTCTAAAATCCACTAATTACAAGGTTGGAAAATGTCTAAGTCTCTCTCCTCAAGTCTCTCTAGATATCTCAAAAACATAGCAAAGGGAGCTATTTATACAAGGACTAAAAGCTCCCCAAAACGCAGCACATAAGGGCTGAAATCACGTGCAGGGCATAGAGAGACCGTGGGCACGGTCTAGGAGACCGTGGGTACGGTCCTAGCGAAAAAAGGTCGGGCGATTTCGAGCTTCGAGAGACCGTAGGTACGGTCCTGGAGACCGTAGCTACGGTCCCCATCGGGAGCAGGTGGTCGCGGGCGCGACCCAAATGGTAGCGGGCGCTACCGTCTTTAGCTGGCAATTCACGGTCGGCTGTGAGCACAGCAGCAGGGGGGTCGCGGGCGCTACGAATATTGTAGCGGGTGCTACGCCAAGGGTAGTGGGCGCTACCCTGCTCTTTTCATCCCTTTGTTTCTTCCTTCTTCCCAAGGCATGTAACACCCGTCTCGAGGATCGTAGCGGGTGTTACCTCGCTAATTGGAACCAAGGGCTGGGAAAGTAGTCCCGGGTCAACTCCGCCTCGACTTTCGGTCCGGCTCGGCTGGGGAAATCACCAAACATGCTCTAAAAAGGTCGTTTTTGCTACGTTTTGAGTAAAAACTTCAAAATCTACAAAATAACCAAAAACGTATTAAAAGCTATTAAATTAAACACAACACGAGTCAAAAGCCTAAGGATTTAGGCGTTATTTAGACACAAAATTGGGTCTAAACATCCGCCTGCGAAACCCAAGAATGGATCCGGGGGTAAGGCTACGAACTCGAAAAGTAAACTTTAAGAGTTCGCCTCTCACAAAAGGAAAGACTCTACTAAAAGTTTAAAATGTGCTTTTGATAAAGTTTGGAAGGGAATTGAAGGAATACTTTGTAAAATTACTTCATTGAACATGCAACAGAATGTAATACAAGACAAAAAGGTACAAATGTACACTTATTTACAAGAAAAAATGAACACTTAAGGTCTTACATTGCTACTTTATGGGAGAAGACCTTGCCTAGCCTTTGAATACTTGATGAATCCTCCTTAATGCCTATAGAATACTCCTCTCCAAGTGCCAAGATAATGATAGAAAATGGTGGAAAAGGATGATAAGAAAGAGGGTGAAAATAGGGTATAAGAAGGCTTCTTTTTGTGGTTTTGAATGTGTTTAGGCTAGGGTTTTTTGTGGGGTTTCGATTGGATAAAGTAGGATATGTGTTTAGGCTTTTTGTGATGGTAAGAAAGATGATAGAATAATAGGATGATAGTAGAATGATAAGAGAGATTATATAAGAGTATAAGAAGTAGAGAAAAGTAGAGAGAATGATTAGAGAGGGATAGATGATGAGTTCATTGGTGAATTGATGAGTGAAAATGACTTGAAGAAGAGTAGTATTTATAGGCTTAGGAGAGAGTTGAGATACATATGCATGCATGCACACACATAGTAATCTCCGGCTAGGCACAAAACACTTGGGCAGTAGGGGGTGAACTTGGGGTGGACGGCAGCACGTGGTCAATTGACCACGTGTGGTTGACGGCGTGTAGGCCGGTCGGCCACTGGTCCAGGGGAGAGGGATCCAGCCTTGTCCATGCATGCATGGATGGTGTGGTGTGAAGATATTCTGCCTAGGGAAGCTGCCCTTCACACTGGACGGAGATAGCTAATATTATTTGATTTTTGAGAGTGTTTTTAAGTGCTTTTGTGAGGATTTGATCTCGCGACCTCTAGCTCTTGTTTGTAGGGTTTGTATGGCTCCATTTTTATATAAAAATTTACATGTAGTTAGGATGGACTACATGTGATCATGCATGTATCTTTAAGTGAACAAATACATGTAGAATACACATATTTATTTAATCTTCTTTTATTTCTTCCACTCTTCTTTTTATGTTATTTTATGCGTCAAAATCCCGGTGTCTACAGCTGGCAGCGCCCAAAAAACGCTGCCAGCGCCCGCATGGTCACCCCCGCGACAGCCTCATCGCGCCTGCGACAAATCCTGCTCGAAAGCCAGCTGTCGCGCCCTTCGCCCAATAACGCCCACGACCGGTCGCGTCGTGCCCGCGACGGACACTGATCCTGCGCGTGTTTTGCTTGAAACGTTGCGTTTTGCTTTTTTTTTTTCCTCCCATTACTATATATACCCCCTCCTTAGCAATGTTTTGGCAGTTTTTAGACATTGTGTATGAAATGCTTTGGCATTGTAGGGCTTTTTCCTAACTTTCTCAAAAATCTTGGTAACTTTATCCAAGTGATTTGGTGGTGGATCAAGTCATTCCTTTAGTGATTATTTAGTGGATTACCTTAAATAATCATGGTGGGGTATTAGGCCTAGAGTTGTGGTTCTCCTTGCTCAAGGTCATACTCTTCCTTTGGGTGTTCAAGGCCCTTGTTAATGAGAGTATTCATCATCCATCATCACTCAAGCTAATCTTAACCCTTCACGCATACGGTAACACTCAATTTGGTATCAGAGCTTTGGTTTTTCATTTAGCTTGAGTTTTTCATTGTTCTTGTTAGTGTGTTCTCTAGTGTTGGTTTTTGTGGATTGTATGCAAATATTGGTGATCCCCATTCCCTTTGCAATCCAAGATTATTGGAATCCATTGTATTGTGTTTGTATTTGGTGTATTTGAAGCATTTTGGAGCTTGGAGGAGAAGTTGGAAAATAGTGCACGCAAGGTGTTCGATGAAATGTCCAAGTGAGAAAAACACAAAGAACCCTTAACCAAACACTAGCCAACTACAAAACAACCCCCAAACTCCTCAAAAATACCCCAAACACATACCGTCCTTCACCTTTCTCTCGATATGGACGAGGAAGTTAGCTCCAATCGAGAGGCACTAAGCCACCGGAGTAGCCCTCGAGCTAGAAGTGTTGAAAATTGGCTTACATCCTTAGAACTATTGAGAACCTTGTGGTTCAAGTGAACAACATTGCTTTGAACCTCCAAGGTCCACCTCGACATGAACGTCGGAGGCGCGCCCAAAGCCCTATCCATCCTTCTCTTACCTTTGAGTCGAGTGATGATGAATAGGTTCAAATGATGGAGAGGAACTTCGAAACTAAGGAGTACAACGACGAGAAAGCCTTCAAGATCACTAGCTTGAGACTCACCAAAGCCGTTTCACTTTGGTTTGAGAATGTTACAGTGCAACGGGCTAGGGAAGGTCGATCGAGACTTACTTCCTGGACATGGTTGAAGCAATTGATGAACCGCCGCTTCTTGCCCAACACTTACAAGCAGGATGTGTTGAGGAAACTCTACGCCCTCACTCAAGGCAAGGGGTCCGTGAGCGACTATATTCAGGAGTTCGAACAACTCCTCATCAAAAGCGACATTCGAGAACCCGATGAGCAGACGATGATGTGATTCTTTAATGGGTTGGATCCGTCTATTGCCAAGAAAATTGAGGTTCAACCTTATCACTCGTTGGATGAGTTGTGTAGTCTTGCTCTCATGGTTGAGAGGCGAAGAAACGAGAAGTCCACCTTCAAGCCATTAACTAAGCCCACCTTCTTGTCGTCAAACCTGCCTTCTCCCTACTCTGACACTCCAAGGCAAAGTGATACTCCTAGGTCCACTCCTACTCCTAAGACCGACAAAGACAAGGGAATTAACGTGCCTACTCCCACGGAACCTCCTCGATGAATGGAAGGCCGGAAGTGCTTTAAATGTCATTGGTATGGCCATTATCAAGCGGATTGCCCAAACCGCCGGACCTTGACTATCCAAGAAACCCATGAAATTGAGGATGAGCTTCGAAAGGCTCAAGAGGAGGTCAAGGTGATTGTCAACGAGGAAGATGTGAGTGACGAAGAGAATGCCGCTCCCGTACCGCCCGTTCATGGAGATTTCCTTATTTTGAGGAGAGCCTTGCATGCCCATGAAACTCTTCTCGACAAGGCCCAAAGGGAAATGTTATTCCAAACACGGTGCTTCGTGAGTGGAAAAGTGTGCACTCATGTTATTGACGGAGGGAGTTGTACAAACGTCGCATCTACATATATGGTCGAGAAGCTTGGCTTGCCATTGTTACCTCACCCTCGACCTTACTCACTCCATTGGCTCAATGATCGTGATGGCGTTAAGGTAACTAAGCAAGTCTTGGTGAATTTTTCTTTTGGTACTAACTATGATGACTCCCTTATTTGTGATGTCGTTCCTATAAGTGCTTGTCACATTTTATTAGGTGGTCAATGGAAATACGACAAGAAAACGGTGCACAATGGGTTGAGAAACACTTATACCTTCACCCATCAAGGCAAGAAGATCAATCTACTTCCTATTTCTCCCCAAGAAACCAAGTCTTCAAAACTCGGGATGGGTAGTGAGTTGAGGAACCTTCTCATGATGAGTGAAACACGGGTTGAGCGTGCTCTTGGTGAGGAGGGGCTACCTCTTGCTTTGTCTTTACCTTGTGGCGAGCCTAGTGAGATTGAGAGTTCCCGAGCACCACAAAATTGCCCTTTCCCTTCCTTTAACCCCTCAGCCCCACACAACAAGCCTCCAACCTCTTTCTTACATTTGCATGATGGGTACATTGTGGGGTTCGGAGATTGTTGGAAGTTTAGCATGAACTGTGTAATCGGGATGTTCGGAGCTTCATGGGGCCCATTGAAGAAGAGCGCCTCGGTTTTAACTCCCAAGAGTTGAGGGCAACTCTTTTTCAAGAGGGGGAGTATGAACTGTGTCGGATTCGTGACGTCACTTGTTAGGGAACGGAGTGGTTCGAGTTTAGCTACACCGGTCCCGTGGGCCTCGGGATCGTGCCGGGTCAACCTGAGACGGAGGACTACCTGGTAAAGGGGTCCGGAAGTTGTCCCAAGTCGAGCCAAGTCCAAGGGAAAGAGAGGGGAAACAAGGCAGCTTGGGTAGCCGGCTATACCGCCCGCTACCGACCATGCACGAGGCGTAGAGCCCCCTACACCAGTGTAGCCTCCGCGACGGAGCATGGCAATGTGAGGTTTGGTTGGACTTCAACACTAAACGTTGCCAGCATCCGATCTAGAACGCCAGTTTTCCACGCCGAGGAGAAACGCTAGCATCATCCAGAAAATGCTGCCAGCGCCCGCATGGTCGCCCCCGCGACATCCTCATCGCGCCCGCGACAAATCTTGCTCGGAAGCCAGCTATCGCGCCATTCACCCAGTAACGCCCGTGACGGACACTGATCCTGCGCGTGTTTTGCTTGAAACGCTGCGTTTTGCTTTTCTTTCCCCCCATTGCTATATATACCCCCTCCCTAGCAATGTTTTGGCAGTTTTTAGACATTGTGTATGAAATGCTTTGGCATTGTAGGGGTTTTTCTCAACTTTCTCAAAAATCTTGTTAACTTTATCCAAGTGATTTGGTGGTGTTTCAAGTCATTCCTTTAGTGATTATTTAGTGGATTACCTAAGATAATCATGGTGGAGTGTTAGGCCTAGAGTTGTGGCTCTCCTTGCTCAAGGTCATATCCTTCCTTTGGGTGTTTAAGGCCCTTATTCATGAGAGTATTCATCATCCATCATCGCTCAGGCTAATCTTAACCCTCCACGCGTACGGTAACGCTCCAATATCTCAAAAATATTTCCAGCATATGTCCAAAATAATATCTAGTGATTCTGATATGAATCTTTACTGAAGATCCTAAAGAAACAAGATTAGAAGATCAACACAAAGATGGAAAGGATCAATCATAAAGAATGATCAAGCATAAATCTTCACAAGATCAAGTATATATGGAAAGGATCAAGAACTAAGGAAACTTCAAAAGAGTTGTTGTATTGAACGACTATATAATGATCGACTGCCTCTCTCACAAAGTAATGATTCCAAGGAAGATTAAAACGTGTGTAGGAATTTTGTGATAGAAAATTTTGAGTGTAGCTACTTGGTTTAGAGTGGTGAGTTGTGTAACCAGAAAGTGTGTTTTGGTGAGGCCCTTAAGGGTATGTAGCTTAAGTGAGAAGTGTGTTCCTCCTTTAGTGATTTTTTAAATCTTTCCAGCCTCAACTGTGAGGCTTCCTCTGCAGAAGTTCACTCTGAGTTTCTACCCCTGTAAGCATACGTTGAGGACCTCACAGTCCTTGACCTTGTCGAGTTTGTGATCTCCTTACTTCTTCTGTACCTTAAGCTTATCGAATAAAGAAGTATTATTCAGTTTTGTAAGTGCTATTAACTTCGTTATGTTGATAAAGTGCTGAAATTTGTATACAACCCTATTTAGCCCTCCTCTAGGGTTATTTCAGTCCCCTTTATGAATATACTGAAACTTCATACTAGGATATCCATTACCTTTATGATCATATAGAGTGAGCACTACTGAACATCCAAGAACTTCTTTAAACATACAACGTGATGGCTAAACTTAAAAGGATCACCTCTATAAAGAAATAGGGCGAGCTCAATCATTTTTATGCCTTATAACTCAATTTTTTTTTGGTTTTCCCACTAAATTCTTATGTTTGTCAAATGTACCGCATAAATTTTAAAACTTATAAAAATATCATCTACTTTGAAAATGTAACGCCCCGGAAATTCAATTATAGATAAGTCAAAGTCAAACTAACGTTAACGGAAAAACTCAGCGGAAGACTCAAACTCTTATCGGGCGTTACTGCCGTATCCCCGAAGGAATACAAGGCGCGAATGAAAACTACAACTGTCTGACAACGGTAAAATCAACTAACAAACTCATACATAGAAATAAAACTCAAAACTAACTTCAAGTTTCTCAGAAAAGAAACACAACATAATTAACAACTTCTAAACACGTTGTCCTCACTTCTAATTCTCGTCCCCAGCGTATAGATCTTCACCTGAAAACAAAACATTACAAAAATAAGGGGGAAAATCCCAATAATGTCTACCCCTAACCATTAAAAACAATTCAAATTCATTTCAATTCATTTAAGGAAGAGGGAACAAGTCAAACCATTTCACAAACCTTTAACCCTTAACCGTTTTTCTCAACCCAACCAATCCCATATTTTATTATGCGGGCGAGATACCAAATCTCTTATAGTAACATTCACCTACAAAAGGCTTCAATACATATCATCTATCCTATATCAGGGATGAAACCCTGATCTCCTGACACACAACCCTACAGGATACCAAATCCTGGTCACCGGGTTATCACCCGCAAAAACATTAGCCTACCGAAGGTATCAAACAATCTCCTACCAAAGGCATCAAAACAATCGCCTACCAAAGGCATCAAAAAATCATCTATCCTTTATCAGGGATGAAACCTTGATCTCCTGACACATAACCCATACAGGATACCAAATCCTGGTCTCCGGGTTATCGCCCGCAAAAACATTAGCCTATCAAAGGCATCAACACAATAAACCCGCTTAATGTTTCACTTTGAATTATTAGTGTCTTATGCAAAACTCAGCTCACAACTCTCAAGTCAAACCCAACCCAAGTTATCAAAACCAATAACAAAAATACTTATAAAAGGCCATCCAATTTCTCAACTCATAATACAAAGTACAATAATTACAACAGTTATCCAAAACAGATGGTCACATTTTCCACATAAAGTCTCCTTTCAGGATGCAATTCTCAAAACAGATTAGAAAACATTAAAACACATTTAAAGAGCATGCCGGTGGGGATTAGCGCATAGACATTACCTGGTTAGCTTCACTTCACTGCAAATAACGAACACTTGATCTCACTAACGATGCGAATTAGCTCGGGCCTAAAATAAAATAATTACTCAAATCAAAACGCGCCCTTCGAAATTAGTATTAACTACCGTCTATCTAACCCTCCCATAGGAACACTATAGGTTCCCATCATTCATGAATTTACACCTTGAATTACTCAACATATTCCAAATAATCACATATTAAACCAATCAATATTTTTCACATAGTAATATATTTGTTAACAAGTAAAAACAACGAGACAGATTACATCACTCCCAAGAAAAAGGTCATAACTTGACTTCCCGACATCCTATGATTTTAGACTTTTCGAAAACCTCAAGATGTCTATTAAAACTCTTATGTTGAGCTTGAGACTATAAACACACTCTAAAGTTCTTAAAAACAGTCATCAATTCAAACTCTCCAGATCTAACCTAGGTCTTGTAAGTGAGGTATAACTCAACTTATACAACTCCAAAGTCCGATCAGTAAATTCCTATGAAAGCTAATATCTTAAGGAACCTCCAGTTCAAACGGTTCGGTCAAAAAACAACTACACAACCTATGGTGACCCGTTCTTTACAGCCTAACGAAACTGTCCCGTTTCCGGTTGCCATATAGTTGGTAATTTTAGTTTTAACTTTCACCAATCGATCCCGGGGTCCTAATTTGGGCCTAAAGCAGTGGCTAAGGTTAAAGTTTCTACCCTAATCCACCCAAGGTCTAGAAACTACCACTTATAATCGACACTTTAAACCTTTTTAGGGAAAGAACTTGATAATAACGTAATAATAGAATAATAATGAATACGTAAAGTTTGAAACTTTAATGAATATAATACACTATAAAACTTATGAAATTAGTAAAAAGGGTTTTAAAATACCTTTTAATCAATCATAACCTAACTTTTAAGTATAAAACAAATACTTAATTTAAACTCTAATAATGTATATAATAAACTAAATTTACACGATTCACCTATAAATACGAATCTAACGAGATTAAACAACGAACATACGTAGCATAAATCAACCAATCATGCATTATACTTCAACATAATTAAAAAAAATTAGACAATTAAAACTAACTTCTAATTCATTTTATTATTTCATGCATACCTACAATTAACTCTAATTAAAACATGTTATACATACCAACTCTTCAATAAATCAACATATTCACAAAACATAGAAATTTACACAAATAATACTCACAATTGAACTCTACAATAATAATAATAATAATAATAATAATAATAATAATAATAATAATAATGCCTCACGTACTAAACAACGTACAGTAGTAGCGATAGTGCGCGGCAGCGGCAATGGCAACACTAAGGGTAACAAGCCTACTTCGGGGGCTCCTCGAGCCGCGATGACAACTCTGGTGGCCTAGGTGGTGGGTGGAAGTCGAATGTGTGACTGCATGCAGCCTCTTGGTGGTGTTGGTGGTTGTTGACGATGTCTGGAGAGGAGTTGGGAGGTGGCCGAACAGGGGCGGCAACACAGCAGCACGATAGTGGAAGCCCTACGTCGAGAGCCTCCCACCGCTGTTCTGGTGGCCGGCGGCTGCGGTTGGTGGCTGGAGGTCGTCAAGGGTGATGTAGGGAGGCGTCCAACGGTGGAAGGGTGGCCTGGGAGCCGGTGGTTGTTGGTGGGGGAGAGGGAGAAGAGAGGGTGGTGGAGGGTTTAAGAGTGAAGGGAGACGGGGTCGTGCTCAGGTTCGCAGCGCGCGGCATAGAAGAAAAGAAAAGGAGGGACGGTGGGGTTTATTTCATAAAACCTTTTTTTTTCCCAAAGGAGACCAAGACACATCAAAACAACAAACAACAGATAAAACAGAAAAACAACCCTGACTCTAACTAACTGAACCAATAGATCGACTTGCCCTTTTTGCCATTCGATGTGCCGGATGCACATGATGCCTAGGAACCTTCTGAATCTTCCCTGCTTGGATTTTCTTCATTGCATTGATGCAATCGAGGACCAGAGCTCGGCGCTCCACCAAAGCTCTACTAGGTTTTAAGAAAAATTCTATTGCCACAGTCGAATCCGTCCAAACCATAACACTGGTTAAATGTCTCCTATTTACCTCTTCCAGCTCCGTCCTGATACCCAAAATCTCACAGAAAACGCTTGATGCCATTTTCCCTTTTTCGACACTATGCCCCCATTGTCGCCCTTGAATTATATACACCCACACAGCTATTGCATTCCTAGAATCCTTGCACCACGCCCCATCCACAACAAATACTCTGGTGTCCAGAAGACCCTCGTCCTCTCCCCAACTCATTTCCATTTTCTTTTCGTTTTCCATCCTTCATGTACCCTTCTTCGCTCCATCCTCAGTTCCCTTCCCTTCCCACCATAACCGGTCCTCCTCCCGCACCTTCCTAATAACCCCTTCCAACATTTGTTGAGAGACACTCTCCTTCCCTATGCATGCAGCATTCCTCGCTTTCCAAATTGCCCACATCGTAGCAACAAAGTCCCGCAGCTGCCCCCCATCATCGTCTTTCTTCTTTGACAAAAACAGGATCCACCCTCTTAACCATTCCCACCAACCAATATATGGGTTAACATCCGCGCAAATCCCCAAGTTACTCCCTTTCCACATACGTTTGGCTATAATGCAGTCCCTGAGCATATGGTTAACATCTTCCCTCATCCCACCACACCAGCACGCCAAATCCTCAATAAACTTTCTCTTGACCCTATTAACTCCCGTTGGGAGTGCATCCACAGCACAATGCCACAGGAAAGTTTTCCACTTTGCGGGCATTTTTGCATACCATATTTTCCTCCAGCACTTCTTGTCCAACTCTGTAGGTTTCTGAACTCCTACTTCCTTCTGCAGAATTGTAAAGTACCCATCCTTAATTGTATACTTAGCGGATGTTGGCGCCGGCCACACCAAAATATCCTCATTTTGTTGCTGTGGGGGATATACTTGCTCAATGTTCTCAACGGTTTGTCTTGTGAACACTTGTCTGATGAAGTCCCATCTCCATTCCACCCGGTCAGCATTCCTTCTAACTGCCAAAGAATCCACCTTGAGATGTTGAACACGCTCCTCCTGGCCTGCAATTACTTGAATGGAGTCCCCCAGAACCCACCTACTATCGAGAACTGGGATCCTATTGCCTCTTCCCACACTCCACCTGAATTTATCCCTCACACTGCCCACAACCTTTGTTAACCCTCGCCAGGTACTTGAACACCCCGCAGGAGCCTTATAAGCCATGCCCTTCTCAATAGGTGAGGTTGTTCCATATTTTGCCATCCAAATCTTTGAAATCAGAAGGTCTTGGTGATTGTAAACTCTCCAGGCTTGCTTTAACACCAGAGCTTTATTGTACACTCCCACATGGCGAATACGCAGCCCTCCTGCCCCTTTTGGAGTAAACATAGTTTCCTTGTTCTTCCAGTGCACAGACCTAGTACCATCAACCTTCCCCGATAGGAAACTTACAATACAAGCATTGATTTTATCAATTATACTGTTTGGAATCAAGTACACACTCATGATATGCTGGTGAAGAGCAACCAAAACAGCATTAGCAAGGAATACCTTCCCTGCCATCGAAAGCATCTTGAACCTCCAATTATCCAGGCGTTTTTTAACCTCCTCAATCATAAAACCAAATTGGTCAGTTCGATTCCTCTGCATTGACGTTGGTACCACCAGGTATTTTTGGAAATAACCTCCTTCCGGGTACCCAAAGATCACTTTCAGTCCCTCCTTTTCGTCTGTTGGCGCCCCTTTGGAAAAGCAAATGGACGATTTACTAAGATTAACAATCTGACCTGAAGCATGACTGTACCTATCAATGGAATTCTTCAGCGCCAGGCAGGAAGCAGCTTCTAACTCTGTAAAGAAAAGTGCATCATCTGCAAAGAACAAGTGAGTCACTGTCAGCGCTCCCCTTGCTACTGAGATCCCCTGGATATTCCCCTGCACACTCTCCTCAGTGATGGTTGCTAACAAGGTTTCCATACACAGTATAAAAAGATACGGAGACAAGGGATCCCCTTGTCTTAACCCTGCTAACGGCTGTATCGATGTTGAGTGAATACCATTCATAACACCGAGTAGCGAACAGTAGTCACACATCGCATCAATAGCCTTACCCATTTCTCCGGGAAGTTCATTTTCCGGAGAACTGCTTCCAAAAAATCCCATTGAATCCTATCATAAGCCTTGTTCATATCCACTTTCAAAGCAGCAAATTGTTTTCCCCTCCTCTTGTTAGCCAGGTAATGAAGGATTTCGTGAACCACAAGAATGTTATCTTCTTTAAGACGTCCAGGAACAAACGACGACTGAGTTTCGGATACCAGCGATCTAATAACCAGCCTCAACCTATCCACCAGGCATTTTGCAGTTATCCGATAAATTGCATTACAGAGGCTAATCGGACGAAAATCACTTACCTGCTGTGCCTCTGGCTTCTTCTTGAGGAGTAAAATATCCGTGTTGTTGATTTCCCCAACAAATTTCCCTTCATTAACAGCCTCTAGAATCGTCTCCACCACCTGATCCCGTAGGACCTCCCAGTAATGTTTGAAAAACTCTGGTGGGATGCCATCAGGGCCAGGACTTTTCCCCAGCTTCAGCTGTCGGATAACTCTTTCCACATCACTTCTTTGAAAGGTCTTCAACAGTGTTTGAACCTCCACTTCTGAGAGCGACTTTGTGATACCCCCAACCACTTGGGCCATGGATCTGCTCCGTAGTGTCGGCATGCATTCCATAAGGCGAAAAAGCCCAAAAAGTTCTTCGACGAAGGCTTCCAAGATTTGGGCCTCATCAAAGCTGACGAGCCCACTTTTTAGTTGCAGGCTATTGATTCGATTATACGCCTGCCTCCATTTTACCTGGCCAAAGAAAAACGCCATGCATTGATCCCCAAGACCAGCCCACTGCAGTTTGCTTTTATGCGCCCAAAATTCATGGGCCCCTCTTATTAGGGCCTCCAAGTTTTTCTCCTTGGTGAGTGCATAAGCAAGTGCCGACACACTCATACCACATATTGCCAGAATGTCCTAGATCTCCAGAAGCTCCTGTATAGCCTCATGCACAATATTCATTCTTTTACTTTTACACTCCAGGACCAGCTTTTTCCCCATTTGTCTCACCCTGCTCAACCATTTTACGCACTTATAAGAAGCATACCCTCCGCTTGGCAAGGAGCTCAGGATTATACTAAGTTCCTTCAGAAAGCTCTGGAGCTTCAAAACCCATGGGTCTAATCTGAAAGAGTTCCGTTTGACCTTAACCTGGCCCTTCACATGCAAGGCAATTAAAGAGTGATCTGAGAACAAAATGGGGAAATTTTGCAAGAATGAGGAATCAAACGCATCTATCCACTCCTCATTAGCGTAGGCTCGATCCAGCCTCTCCCAGATGCAGTCCTCCCCGTCCCTTTTATTAGTCCAAGTAAACGAAGTTCCAGTAAAAGGCACCTCGAACAACCCAACCCTTTCCCTCCAATCACTGAACTGTGATTGCCCCCAAATGGCCAAAGTTCCCCCTGCTTTTTGTGAGTAATCCTCGACTTGGTTAAAATCACCAATGACCACATAGGGCCCCTATAATAATTCAATTGCAGCAGCTATTTTTTCCCAAACAGCTTGCCTGCCTTGCACATACGGGCAACCATACACAAAGACAACATACCACAAAGGGAATACCAATCCACTAACTTTAACGATTACATAGTTTGCATCACAAAAGGCCACTGAAAAAACAGAGTCATTCTTCCAGCCCAAAACCAATCCCCCCGAACACCCAACAGCATCTACCCCTGTTACATAATGAAACCCCATCTTCTTAACAGCTACCCTAGCAACATCAACTGATTGTTTTGTTTCAAACAGATAAAGCAAGTCCAAATTCAAAAAACTTGAGACCCAGCGGACATAAGGAATTGCAGAGAGGTCCGCCTGCCCTAAACCTCTGCAATTCCAGGCTGCAACTATCATGGCGAATGAGGAAGCATTTCCTGGGCTGCTTCCGACACCCTATGAGACAAAAACTCAAACCACTCCCTGCCACTTTTCAGGTCATCCATCTTCAAAAAAGTCTCGAACTCCTTTTGCAAAATATTCACTATCTGGTCTCGCCTTTGTTTTTTTAGTCTTGCCTCCCTGACTTCTTCAGTAAAAGTCGAGGAAGCTTCATCCCCTTGATCTTGTCCACCAACCTCTTCACTCCGAACCTGCCTTGGCCTCTTCTTTGCAGGAACAGCCAACCCAGGACTTCCATGCCCTGAACTTCTTATATCACCATTCTCTTGTGCATCTCGACCAGCTCTATCTCCTCCCTCCGCAACCCTATCATTATTCTCCCCATCCCCTCCTTCAGTTCCACCAACTCCTCCTCTACCTCCCTCATCATCGTTCTCATCGTCTCCACTATCCCCAGAACTTTTATCAGCGTCATCTCCCTTATTATCTCCTTCATCATCCCCTTCCTCCCCACCCCCTATCCTCCTCAGTTTCCTCAGAATCTTCCATTGGTTCCGTATCACTCTGACCGTTCTCTCCTTCCTCCTCCTCCCCCCCACTTTCCTCACCAGTCCTATTATCAACCTCCATCATTGCACCCCTTACCTTCTCTCTCCCCTTGATTCTCTTCTGACACCCCCCTCCTACGAACCATACGAACCCCAGAACTTCCTTCCCCTCTAGTCTCCTCCTGACGTCCTCTTCTTCTCCCTGCGCTCCTCGCTTCTCCTCTTTCCTCCGATGAAATATTAATCACAGGCCCAAACCCGTTCACTCCTGCTTCCTCAACTTCGAAATACTCCGGGTAATGCAGCTTCGGCTCAGAACGATCCGGATGCTGCCTCACCCCCAACTTCAGCCTGGTAGTAAGATATCCCCTCTTAATTGGGAAAGCCCTAACCTTCCCCGTGTAAAAAGACCCACTCCCATGAATAATAGCATACCCTAATTCAACTGCCTCCAGGATCCAACTCTTAACTTCCTCCCGAGCGACCAAATCAGGTAATAAGCATTCAAAAGAATGGTGCCCTATCATTCCACATTTCTTGCAAAAAATGAAGACATTCTCATACCTGAAATTAACCCAGTGAGTTTGGCCATGATCATCTCTTGCATACGTCCTAACCACCAGAGGTTTAGCCAACTCCACTCGAACATGAACCCGGACATTTTGGAGAGTGAAGTCAGCTACACCGTAAATGTCCACATCAATGACGTTACCAATTGTTTTCGCAAGCTTGATGGTCGTACTTCCCCATTAGTAAGCGAACTTAAACTTTATTTCCTCCGGCTTCATATGAGGATTGATCCTTTCCAGCACCATCAAGGACCCATCAAACGCGACCGTCCGCTGCGTCATCATCTCTATACAGTCTTCCGAATGCATGAACCAGAACGAGAAGTGCTTTTCTCCAACTTTCTTCACACTCACTGGATTTCTCGTAATCCAGTTAGCATCCACTAGCCTCTGAAGGGCACCTTCACCCCAATCCTTGCCATCCGTAACATACCCAATGAAGGTATGCTCCAGCTGCATCTCCACCATCAACGGTGGTGGGCTTAAGTCAACACGAGCCCCCATCCTCGGGCCTTCTGGGAAGTTAATAGCGTATTGTGACCCTTGCCCCCCACTCATTTTCCCCCTCTGTTTTTGGTAAGAAGATGAAACCCTTTGTTTTGAACGCACAGAGAATTTTACTCGTTTTTGTGAAAGCGACTGAAATGCCGATTGCCTTCCCCACCCCTGCCTTTTAATGGAGCCTGCAGCCCCTCTCTGATATAACTCCCCTTCCTTATTTTTCCTCCTATAGGGTGGAATATACAGGGGTATAACAGGGTTTTCACCCTGTTTAAAGGATCCCTCTGAGTTACCCATTAAAAGCCCTACCTACTAATAACTCCCTCCCCCAAATCTTCCTAAATCTTCCCCTATTTCATAAAACCTAGGGTTTAACAAAGAGGGGTATTTATACCCAAAATTAATTACAAGGAAAAATTAAAAAAATTAGAAAATTAACCCTGCTGAAACTAATTAAATATTTATAATACTAGATTTTTCAAAATCTCCAAAATACCTTATAATTAACAAAAAAAATACTCACATGAATAATAATGATAGACACATGATTAAATTAAAAGTAAACACATAACTCATCCAATAACATACATAAAATTACCAACATACCCCTGCTCTCGTGCAACCCCAATGCACATAGAAGACTACTAAAATACGCTTGTTAGTCCCTCAACGGTCCTACGAGCTCAAGTGTTAGCAGAAATAATCGCCCATAATTTCTCAAAATTTAACGGAGTCAACCTAAATTATTAACGACGTCACAATCAACGCATTTAAATTTTTCGGGGTTTTACATCATTACCCCCTTAAAAGAAGTTTCGTCCTCGAAACTTAAACTCAACACCAACCGTCTGCCAGACGGAGCTAACGGTAGTCCTAATAAAAAGTCAGGGTTTTACAGAAAAATTGTCATAAATGTCACTAAATAAGATTTTGACTTATTAGAACAAGTAAAATTTCTTTATTTTTAATTTAATTTAATTCTTGAATTTAGAGCTGTTAAAAATAAAACAAAAAACTGTAATATATTAATCTAAATTCAACTAATAGATCCGTCCCATGCATAATTCTTCTTCTTCCTTTTCAGCACCATAAAATTAAACTAAATTAATATATTGGGTTTTTTTAACTATTCTAAACTAAAAATTAAATTAAATTAAAAACAAAATAAATTTTACTTGTTATACTAGGTCAAAATCTCATTTGATGGTATTTATGACAATTTTCAAAATTAGATGGCATTTTTGACAAGTGTTTAAAGTATGTGACAAATTTGACAAATTTAATGCTACCTCCGTCCCTAATTATTTTTCAATTTTTCTAACTACCTTGTCCTTTATATTTATTAAATTACGTAACTTTTACAATTTCAATAATAATAATACCAATTCTATCCCTAATAAATAAACTTTTTACCCCATCCCATTGAGTACTTGATCTAGATTTTAGGATCCAGTCCTAGATCTATTTCAAACTGGATCCTAAAATCATGATCCAGTCCCGGATTCATTGGGAATGGATATGGATTCGGGTACTTTGTTTGAAAACACACTATCACTGCACAAATTTTCATACTTATGCTGGCAACTACAATTTGGAGATTTCAATGACATTTATCCACTTGCTCACTACTTCCAATTAGTTCAAGTTTCAAAAGTCTCAAATAAATCAACTTAGCAACAGTAAACTGCTGGCTTGTGCGCAACAGATGACAGTGAAGATTGAGTGAGAGCATATTGGGGACGACTGAGAGGTTTGTGTATGTGTTGATGATTGAGATTTGAGAGGAACACACGATTGAGATTTGAGAGGGAGAAGGAAGTGACGTGAGGATTGAGAGGTTTAAATGAGAAGGCCATGCGATAGGGAGAATGACCGAATGAGGATTGAAGGACCAACCATCTAGGCTAGCTGTGGCATAAGTTATAAGCAAAATTAGGGTTTTTCACCACATATGTTTGAAACATAGATCCAAGAGTGGAGTGTTCGGTGATTGAGAAGCGTAACTGGTAAGGGAGAACTTAGAACTGGCCTTCAACATAAATTCATATAGGGATCTGTTGGAAAGTCTTCACTTAATCTTAGAACTTAAATAGTTTTTCTATTAAATAATTTTATAGATCCTGTATATCGGGTCTAATTCTAAATCCTAATGTCAGGATCTAGTCTCTGATCCATTGAAAAATGGATCCTAAATTTAGAATCTAGTCCCGAATCCAGATAAGTAATAACCGGATACAAATCCACTGGATCCAACTGATTCTACATCTGGATATGGGTACCCATTTTTTAGCTCACCCCTAATCCCAAGGGTATTTTTGGCAATTTAAAAGTCTTTTCACTCCATTCTCTATGTTTATTGGTTTTGATAAGTTGATTGTTGTGACATACAATTAAGGACGAAAATAGTAGTTTAATGAAAAAATTGACAAAAATTAAAATTTATCTGACACGGAAATGATTTAGCTTGATGTAGGATTACACGGTTGATTGAGCATTAATAATGAAGCAAGCTTGGAGGATACATCAGATGAGGTCGTCGCTGCTCACACGGCTTTGGCAGGCAAAATATAAACTTACGTCACCATTCCTGTTACCTGAAAATTACAAACCTCCTGCAAATGCTTCGTATGCATCGAAAGGTGTTACACGCACAGTAAGTTTGGTGCAACATAAGTTACGATGGAGAATAGGTAATGGTCGATCAATTGAGGTTGAAAGATCATACACCTCAGGTGAAGTCGGAGAATACATCGAATGTCTTACGATTACAGGTAGCAGATCTGGTTACTGGTTAAGGTGAGAATCGAGCATGGAATAAAATATATATTCGAAACAATTTTGCTGCAGCTATAGTTAAACATATACTCGCAACACCAGTTCCATGTGAAGAAGAAGGGGATATTTTATGTTAGAGTGCTACAAAAATAGGTGAATATACTGTTAAATCTGGATATGGAATATTTGGACAAATTAATAATATTTTTCAAGACAATGCCGGAAGAGCAAACACGATTATGGCAACAATTCTGGCAAAGTGATTTACCTCCAAAGTGGAAAATGTTTATTTGGAAATGTTTGCATAATGCCCTTCCAATTGGAGAAAATCATCAAAAAAGAGGGATATTGGAGAATAACAACTGTTGGTGCGGAAAAGAAATCGAGTCTATCTCGCATCTATTTCGCAACTGCATAGTAGCGCAACATTTATGGAAAGCTAGTCCATTGGGATTACAGGTTACAGGTACAGATTTACATTGGCGACAATGGGTGGAGGACTGGATGAAATATCTAATGGATACAGATAAAGATGGAGGTATACGGCTAATGTTCTTCACTGCGGTCGTATATATGGATGATTTGGAAGATTAGAAATGCAGCAAAAATATCGAAAGAATCTATAACACAAAATCGCATGGAGCATTTTTTAAATATGTCGCTTCAGGAGGGTTATCAATGGAAACATCGTAATCCAAATAAACATTGCCGAAGATATGTTACTCCTCAGAAGGATCTACAAATTTATAGAAATTCATCAATACCAATCAGCAGGACACTACGAGTTATTGTAGATGGAGCATGGAAGAAATCTTCAGGATTGGCTGCGGCAACTTGGATGTCATTAACTGGGAATATTGGAAATCAAGGTACATATGGAGGGAAAGTATTCATGGCTTATTCAGCGGTTCAAGCAGAGCTGGAGGCTAAACTTTTGGCAATACAAGTAGCAAAGCGGGAGATATTTGATGCGATAGAAATAGTTATGGATTCTGAGCTAGCCATTAGATTTTTAACAAATCCACATACGTATTATTTAGAACTTGCCCTGCTTATCGCTAATATAAATAGTTATCTTAAATTATTTCAGATGTATAAAATTTATAAAGTACATCGAGATATAGTATCTAGGGCTCATACATATGCAGCACTCTCTTATGTTGTACTCTATGTTGTAATCTATGTTGTTTGTAATAAAATGACTATTTTGGCAAAAAAAAAAAAATTAGATTCGGGGATTATATGATTGAAAGAGAAAAAAAGAAAAAGTGAAAGGGACAACTGGTAACCAAGGGGTGTACTTTAATGAAGTATTGAGTATTAATTAATGGTATCTTTATTGAGTTTTAAGATATCATAACAATGATGAAGTCATGATTACAGTAAATCACACCTTGCTTATCTCTGTGGGCAGGTTCAAGTGTGTGTTTTTCGCCTTTTCAGCTAAACATAAAAAGTGTCTGCGTCTATGCGTGGAAGCAATGTCATTTCTTCCCTTCTAAGAAACCTTTAATAACCAATGTTAATGGCCACTTAATTAAAAAGTAATTACAACCCTCCATAGTCAAATACTTGTTTTTCGTTGACTTGTACTTTATGTTTCTTTTGAGATCCGATGTGTACTAATATTAATTCATTCTTATTGTCCTTGTTATGACCTTTTCTTGAATCATACTTGAAAACCTTTCATTTCTGCTTAAAAGAAATTCATCAACTAGAAGTCACACGTAAAAAGAAAAATAAAAAATAATATAAGTAGACACTTACCTTGATATAAAATTCATATATTTAAGAGAAAAAAAAGGATATGATTGACTTCTATAATTATAATATCACATTTAAATTGTGTAAAATTATATTTTTATCCATAATTTTTAAAATATACAAAATAAAGTGCCTAAACTATATCCATCGGGTGAAATTTAGTTGATTAGGATTATAATTGTTGGCGTAACCAACACATTTCATTTTTTAAAAAAATTGATAAACAATAGTATCTACAAAAAGTGTTGGTGTAAAAAAGACTATACTAAATATTACTATCATAAAAAACAAGACACATAAACTGTGATTTTTTCTTTATTTTTGGATTAGGTCTCGCCTTTTTTTTCCAATTAAAGTGAACCGCCGTTTCCCTTATTTTAATTTAATTTTTCCTTCCCTTCAATTTAACCCTCCTTCCACAAGAGCCCTACCCCGTTCCCCCCCCCCCTCTGTTCGACGACCCAGCCCACCACACGCCCAGCAGCCGCGAATTCTCGCCGGACGACGTCCCTCCGGCAACCTTTCGACATTGCCGACCCAGCCCAGGACACTCGCACCGACCCACTCCAAATTTACACTCTCACTCTACACTCTCCATTAGGGCATCCCTATGAAAGATTTGCTCTCAATTTTTTCTCTCCAACTCAAGGTATGTATGTTCTTTCTCTCAAACTCAATTTACCACTGAATTCTGGTTCGAAATTGAGTTCCATCTTGACGTTTTGTTCAAACTTGGGTCTGAAATTGCGCAACCTTCGCTTGCATGAGTGTAGAAATTGAGTAAATTTGCACCTATAGCTTCGGTCGAAATTTGATAACAGAGTTAATGGACCATGATAACTTGGATGTAGTATGCCTTAAGCATGCCTTAAGCATGGGGGGAATTGTTTCATGCTTAATGGACCATGATAACTTGGATGTAGTGATGAAAGGCTTTGAAACAGAGTTAGGGAGGCTGAATGACCGATTCGATACTCTCCAAGAATTCGTCACCCTCGCCATCGAGCGCAAGACAATCAATACGACAACTTGCAAGGTATGCTCCAAACTCTCATTGATTACCTCCTCCCGACCCCTCCCCCGTCCCCTCAAGATGATGAGTAGATGTTTCGTTCCCCTTATGCGTTTCCATTCTGTCTTTTGCATTGGGGACAATGCATTGTTTAAGCATGGGGGTACGTTTGTAAAAAGTCCGTGTTTTGAGTCTTTATTTTCGATTTTTCTTTTTCTTTTTTAGGATAGATCACGTGTATAAATTGCATCCACCTAGATTGCATTAGATAGATCATTTTAGTTATTGATTTTTCTTTCTTTATTTTTCCTTGTTTTTAGTTCTTCCTTTCTTAGCTTTGCATGACAAAAACAAAAAAAAAATCAAAAAAAAAAAATTGAAAAATCAGAAAACATAAAAAAATAAGGATTAGGATAGGTTAGCGAACAATAAACCCTCCTATGACGATTTGTAAGCTATTCTGTTTTTCTTTTTGACTTCGCTTGACCTTATGTGCTCTGGATATGGTTGTCCGTTTCAAAAAGATAGGTTAAGTTGTCCTATGTTTTGAGATATGCGTGATCGAAAAAGGCATATGACTTACTTTGATTTATCTAGCAGTGTATATAAGTGTGCCGCAAATCTTTGGGCTAGGTTTGGTTGAATGAGCCCTATCCCGTGAATCCACATGGCCAAAATGTACAGACTGATCATTTTTATCGGTCTCCTTAATCCTTGAGTGACTCCACCATAGTTGCACCTCTAGACTTTGGTTTGTATCTTGCACGAAGCTGCGTCGTTGCATTTGGTTAAAGTGATAAAGTGACAGAGGCATTCACTTGTGTATTATTGAAACTATATATCCTAATAACCACCCTGATATTGTTTATATCCCTCTTTAGCCTCTTCTAGCCTTTGTCTACCTCTTTTATATTTGAACCCTTGCATTACAAGCCCTGGCCTGATTCGATTTCCTACCCTTTTGCCTTGCCTGGATTTTGAGTGTTCATCGTATCATATCGAGAGTGTGGATTGGAAGGATTGATGATGGATTGTGTTGAAAACAAGAAAGATAGGTGTCGATTCGACATGTGTTTGGATTTGGGAAACTGTTGGATCGAAGGTTCATTGTGATGCTATATGTTTTCCAATTAAGTAGAATTCTATAGATGTATCTTGAACCGGAGATCGCTTATATGCTGTTTTTTTTACTTCCCCTAGTCACCTGTACAAAAGAAATAAATGATAAAAATAAATGAAAAAAAAGGAAAAAAAGGGAAAAAAAGGAAAAAAGAGAGGATAGGTGATTAGAGGGGGGAACTCTAGGTTACATGTGATTTCCGACATTAATTGAGAAGTATTTGATGAAGACCTTTTGGGTCAAATATGGGTTGTGATTTGTTCATTATTGAGAAATGAAGGAGAAAATGAGTAGCTTGCCCATCTTTGGCAAGTAAGTGAGTTGAGAGATACGTTAACTCCGCTTGGCTCTTAACTCCACAGTCCTAAAATATATACCAGTCTTTTCCCTTAACCTGAGCCCCATTAAACCCGAAAAAGTCCTCTTGATTGTCACTTGCAAACTGCATAATAGCGGTGGGTAGCGAGATGCTTATCAAATTCTGGTAGGTTGTTTCTTTAGTTTGAGTATTGAGTGTTACCTTATTGAATGAGCGCATTTGAGAGTTGGAGTGTTTCCACAATATACGAAGTGAGGTTATGCTCATTCGATCGGCCTACGTTCATAACCAACCACGCTTATTTGCATTATCTGAGATTAGTTGGTGGTTGTTCGCCTTTAGAAAGTGCATATCTTGTGAACATGGAACGACCTCATTCTTCTTAATCTGAGCTGATTTGATTCATATCCGGATCACATTTCACTGTGATTGGTTGAAATGATGCGACTAGAGTAGTTAGCCTGAGGAGGATAGTATAAATCCTGCTTTTCTTATTTTCTTTGAGTCAAGTCGTCTTGAATCGGAGTTCAAGTCTCCCGGTCTGGTCTTTAATATTTGGTTTTGATTTGAGTCCTCTTAATTTCCTTCTACTATCTTGTTTGGAACTTGATTGAGGACAATCAAGAACAAAGCATGGGGGGATTTGATAACCCTACATTTTATAGGGTTATTTGGGTGTTTAATACATGAATTTCAGGTCAATTTGTGATCAAACATAACATTTTATATCCCGAATTCATGTATATTTCACTTGGTCCGGAGATTGGTGTAATTTTGTAGGTTTGTGAATGGAATAACATAAAGTCATACAAAAATGGGAGGAGAAGTTGAAAGGTGGGGAGACAAAGCAAAGAGCAAGGAAAAAACAAGAAAGCATGTTTGCCAAGGCAGGCACTGGCAGCGCGTCCCGACGCGCTGATAGCGCCACAAACAGAAGGTTTAGGGGCGCTGGTAGCGCCTGGAGCGCGCTGGCAGCGCCTGGTTGTTACGCCACTGCTTGTTCTTCAAGGCATATCTCGCGCTGGCAGCGCGTAGGTTGTTACGCATTGCTTGGGAACAAGGAGATTTTTTTTGGCTATAAAAAGAAGCATTCGCTGCATAGTTTAGGCATGAGATCAGAGATCAGAGACATACTATCATCTATCATTTTTAGCTCTGAAAAACAATATTTCTAGAATTCTAGTCTTAGTATTGGAGATCAAAGTGTTCAACCGATGACGAAAAAATCGGAGATTGAGGCTCGGGACAAGGAAACTGTCACGAGCCGACATATTCGTTCATCCCTCGATTGTGGTTGTTCTCTTAGCTAATTTTTACTATGTTTTTTAGATTCAATTCAACTAGTTTAGTTGTTTTTATTATCAAGCATGAGTAGTTAAGTTTTACTTTTTAGTTTAGGAGAAACTCGATTTTGTTTATTTGACCCTCGGTTTTGATTTTGGTATGAAATAGTTTGTCAATTTCGTTCTGTCTTCGTGTTTATATTGCTACAATGATTGATTGACCACCATTTACTTGTGTCTAGAGTCTTAGTTTCGGATCGAAAGATTGCTTCTTTGAGTTGGATTAACGAAGATTGAATAGGTATAAAATTCGGTTAGAAATAATGTATTTTCATACCTAGGATCGTTTAAATGACTTGTTGTTAACTTTGACTAAATTAGATAGCCATGAAAATAGGTTTTTAATTTAGTCGGACCAATTCACTCCGGATCAAAAGATTGTTGTGATAGATATTTGTTTGGTTATTGATCCCGAATCGGTACAAACTGCTAAATACTGAAATCAAACCTTCGTTAGGTTAATTGGATAACTAGAGCAACTCCCCTAAATGCCTTTATAATATTGATAAAACCCTCATAAAAATATTCTTGCTTCTTCGATTAGATTTATTTGCAGTTTAAATTAGAGCGCTTAACAATTTCGATCAATTTGGTTTTAACTGAGTTAAAAATCCAACCATTTTGATTAACCTAGCATCCTTTATAGTGGGTTAGTTTAGTGCGTTAGCTAGAACTAGTCCTGGTGGGAACGACCTTGATATACTACATTGTACACCGTGCACTTGCGCGTATCAAGTTTTCGGCGCGTTGCCGGCGACTTTGTCCCTAGCTGCCATTAGTCGAATACACTCTGGTTGACTAGGTTTTTACTGCTTTTCTTAAAACCCTAAACACCAAATAAAAATTAAAAAATTTAAAACTCTAAAATTATGGCAAGTTTTCATTTTCCTCAATTTGAACGTGAATTATTTTGGCGTTATTTTGCGCGCTTATCTGCTATTCTTGTTCAATGCGATACCAGGTTAGGAAAACCTGAAATTCTTGATATTGTTTTTGAGGGGGTGAATATAGAGACTCGTACTTTATTAGAGTATTTTGGTTTTTATGCTAAAACTGTTGATGGAGCTTGCAGTTTGCTTGAGTGGCTTGCAGATGATACACTTGATTTTGAAAATTCTTATTGTGCATCTGATTTCTCTTCTCCCAATCCTTGTGCATCTTATGCTAGATCATATACTCAACCCCATTGTTTGTCTCCTTGTAGTTTATGTTGTTCTTTTGACCATGATGATTCTACATGCCCTAGTTTAGCTAGACTTGACACTTTGATGAGGGCAATGCTAGAGCAACAAGATAGGACAATTGACATGATTCGAGGGTCTGAACCACTACATGATTTTGACCATAGTTCTTGTTCTTTTAATTTGAATGTTGGATTATGTGATGATGTTGAGTCTACTGTCCCTTTAGAGGCTAGTCTAGATGAAATAGTTTACCCTCCTGAGGCATCCTTGCCAGCTGGTTCTCCTTCTCATCCTAGCTTACCTAGAGACAATATTGATGGTGTCTTGACTTTCCATAATGCATCCTTACCTTTTTCTCAATCGACGGAGTTTGAGGTGAGTGAGTCCCATGGTTTTGATGTTAGGTATGATGATGATTTATGTCCTGGGTCAATTGATATTATTGATGAGGAGTCTTGTGAGGGGTTTCTGGGTGGATTAGATACTTACAAGCAAGGAATATGATGATGTACTCCATGCTTCTATACTTTGTTCACCACCCTCCTTTGCCCCTAAGAACCTTGAGGAGCCCATTCCCTATGAAAAGGCCATTGATGTTCATGTTAATGTGGGATGTGTGGTTAACTCTTGTGATGTGACTGTGATTGAGGTGACCAACAATGCTCTTGATTTTTCCTTGGGCACTTTAGGGAGGTTTCATCCCTATTTTGATCCATATTGTAAATACCTAGAGGACTCAGCTAGAAAAATCATGTGGATAACTTATTTTGAATCTTTTGATTTTTCTAGTACTTTTGATCTATATAAGAGAACGAAACTAACATTCTTTGTCATGAGTATTTTGTTGTTCTCTTATTTGCAAGCTTGTGAACCGCATGCAACCGAGTTTGACAAGCTTCTAAGGGCTTTGACTACATTTGAGGGGTAGCTCAGGCTGGAGAAACATACCAAAAAGGGAACAAAATTTAAAAGGGGCGCTGGCAGCACCATCGACGCGCTAGTAGCGCCACAGACAGTAGCAAGGGGACGGAGGTAAGTGACCAGGCGCTACCAGCACCTGTCCGACGCTCCCAGCGCTTGGATTGCAAAATTTTTTCTTTATTTTTGGACTAGGTCTCACCTTTTTTTTTCCAATTAAAGAGAACCGTCGTTTCCCTTATTTCAATTTAATTCTTCCTTCCCTTCAATTTAACCCTCCTTCCACAAGAGCCCAAAGACACGCCCGCAATGCGAATTCTCACCGGATGACGTCCCTCCGGTGACCTTTCGACACTGCCGACCCAGCCCAGGACACTCGCACCGACCCACTCCCAATTTACGTTCTCACTCTACACTCTCCATTAGGGCATCCCTGTGAAAGATTTGCTCTCAATTTTTACTCTCCAACTCAAGGTATGTTCATTCTCTCAAACTCAATTTACCATTGAATTCTGATTCGAAATTGAGTTCCATCTTGACGTTTTGTTCAAATTTGGGTCTCAAATTGCGTAACCTTCGCTTGCATGAGTGGGGAAATTGAGTAAATTGGCACCTATAGCTTTGGTCGAATTTTGATGCGCGAATTGTGTGAAATTTCTTCTTAAAGCTACTTGGGAATTTGTTTCTTGGTTTTTTTCTTGGGTCACACATGGATGCTTGATTCAAGTTAAAGGTGCAAAATTGTGTCAAGAAAGTCAGGGGTGCGAATTTGTGCGTGATTTATGCAAGAATTGGTCTAAAACCTACTTGGAAATTGAGTGCAAAAACTGGATGATCCTACTTTAAAATATGAGTCTTGGGTTTATGTTTCTGCTAGGCACTGGGTGGGGGGGTTGGTTCACACTGGCAGGGGGGACTCGTTGCTCTGATTTGTATGTGAATTTGTTCATTGTCAAAGACTTGCTGCTACTGTTGCATATTCATGAGCTGGACTTATGTTGCAATATCTTGTGAATTGTTGTTGTAACTCGCTGCTTGATGTCCATATTTTATACTATTTATAGTATCATTTACATGGAGTTTCGACATTCACTATTTCTCCTCGTGAATCACTCATGTTGTTTAACGACATATATCTAGTAAATTGGTGAACTGCGACTGAAATTAAATGACTACTGCACTGAATGATTAATAAATGAATATGGTCTGTTTTGCATAATTGGTTCAAACTCACCTTCTGATAGTATGCCTTAAGCATGGGGGGGATTGTTTCATGCTTAATGGACCATGATAACTTGGATGTAGTGATGAAAGGCTTTGAAACAGAGTTAGGGAGGCTGAATGACCTATTCGATACTCTCCAAGAATCTGTCACCCTCGCCATCGAGCGCAAGACAATCAATACGACAACTTGCAAGGTATGCTCCAAACTCTCATTGATTACCTCCTCCCGACCCCTCCCCCATCCCCTCAAGATGATGAGTAGATGTTTTGTCCCCTTTCTGCGTTTCCATTCTGTCTTTTGCATTGGGGACAATGCATTATTTAAGCATGGGGGTACGTTTGTAAAAAGTCCGTGTCTTGAGTATTTATTTTCGATTTTTCTTTTTCTTTTTTAGGATAGATCACGTGTATAAATTGCATCCACCTAGATTGCATTAGATAGATCATTTTAGTTATTGATTTTTCTTTCTTTATTTTTCCTTGTTTTTAGTTCTTCCTTTCTTAGCTTTGCATGACAAAAACAAAAAAAATCAAAAAAATATATTGAAAAATCAGAAAACATAAAAAAAAAGGATTAGGATAGGTTAGCGAACAATAACCCCTCCTATGACGATTTGTAAGCTATTCTGTTTTTCTTTTTGACTTCGCTTGACCTTATGTGCTCTGGATATGGTTGTGGGTTTCAAAAAGATAGGTTATGTTGTCCTATGTTTTGAGATATGCGTGATCGAAAAAGGCATATGACTTACTTTGATTTATCTAGCAGTGTATATAGGCGTGCCACAAATCTTTGGGCTAGGTTTGGTTGAATGAGCCCTATCCCGTGAATCCACATGGCCAAAATGTACAGACTGATCATTTTTATCGGTCTCCTTAATCCTTGAGTGACTCCACCATAGTTGCACCTCTAGAGTTTGGTTTGTATCTTGTACGAAGCTACGTCGTTGCATTTGCTTAAAGTGATAAAGTGACAAAGGCATTCACTTGTGTATTATTGAAACTATATATCCTATTAACCACCCTGACATTGTTTATATCCCTCTTTAGCCTCTTCTAGCCTTTATCTACCTCTTTTATATTTGAACCCTTGCATTACAAGCCCTGGCCTGATTCGATTTCCTACCCTTTTGCCTTACCTGGATTTTGAGTGTTCATTGTATCATATCGAGAGTGTGGATTGGAAGGGTTGATGATGGATTGTGTTGAAAACTAGAAAGATGGGTGTCGATTGGACATGTGTTTTGATTTGGGAAACTGTTGGATCGAAGGTTCATTGTGATGCTATATGTTTTCCAATTAAGTAGTATTCTATAGATGTATCTTGAACCGGAGATCGCATATGTGCTTTTTTTTTTACTTCTCCCTAGTCACCTGTGCAAAAGAAATAAATGAAAAAAATAAACGAAAAAAAGGAAAAAAAAAAGGAAAAAAGAGAGGATAGGTGATTAGAGGGGGGAACTCTATGTTACATGTGATTTCCGACATTAATTGAGAAGTATTTGATGAAGACCTTTTAGGTCAAATATGGGTTGTGATTTGTTCATTATTGAGAAATGAAGGAGAAAATGAGTAGCTTGCCCATCTTTGGCAAGTAAGTAAGTTGAGAGATACGTTAACTCCAAGCTTGGCTCTTAACTCCATAGTCCTAAAATATCTACCACTCTTTTCCCTTAACCTGAGCCCCATTACCACCCGAAAAATTCCTCTTGATTGTCACTTGCAAACTGCATAATAGTGGTGGGTAGCGAGATGCTTATCAAATTCTGGTAGGTTTTTTGTTTGGTCTGAGTATTGAGTGTTACCTTATTGAATGAGCGCATTTGAGAGTTGGAGTGTTTCCACGATATACGAAGTGAGGTTATGCTCATTCGACCGGCCTACGTTCATAACCAACCACGCTTATTTGCATTATCTGAGATTAGTTGGTTGTTGTTTGCCTCTAGAAAGTGCATATCTTGTGAACATGGAGCGACCTCATTCTTCTTAATCTGAACTGATTTGATTCATATCCGGATCACATTTCGCTGTGATTGGTTGAAATGATGTGACTAGAGTAGTTAGCCTGAGGAGGATATTATAAAACCTGCTTTTCTTATTTTCTTTGAGTCGAGTCGTCTTGAATCGGAGTTCAAGTCTCCCGGTCTGGTATTTAATATTTGGTTTTGATTTGAGTCCTCTTAAATTCCTTCTACTATCTTGTTTGGAACTTGATTGAGGACAATCAAGAGCTAAGCATGGGGGGTTTATATAACCCTACATTTTATAGGGTTATTTGGGTGTTTAATACATGAATTTCAGGTCAATTTGTGATCAAACATAACATTTTATATCCCGAATTCATGTATATTTCACTTGGTCCGGAGATTGGTGTAATTTTGTAGGTTTGTGAATGGAATAACATGAAGTCATGAAAAAATGGGAGGAGAAGTTGAAAGGTGGGGAGACAAAACAAAGAGCAAGGAAAAAACAAGAAAGCATGTTTGCAAAGCGAGCCTTGCGTCGACACACTGCTAGTGCCTAAAATGTAAGGTTTAGGGGCGCTGAAGTAAGGCACGCGCTGGTAGCGCCTGGATCGCGCTGGCAGCGCCTGGTTGTTACGCCACTGCTTGTTCTCCAAGGCATATCTCACGCTGGCAGCATGTAGGTTTTGACGCAATGCTTGGGAACAAGGAGACTATATTTTGGCTATAAAAAGAAGCCTTCACTGCACAGTTTAGGCATTAGATCAGAGATCAGAGACATACTATCATCTATCATTTTTAGTTCTCAAAAACAATATTTCTAGAATTCTAGTCTTAGTATTGGAGATCAAAGTGTTCAACCGACGACGGAAAAATCGGAGATTGAGACTTGGGAGAAGGAAACTTTCACGAGCCGACATATTCGTTCATCCCTCGATTGTGGTTGTTCTCTTAGCTAATTTTTACTATATTTTTTAGATTCAATTCAACTAGTTTAGTTGTTTTTATTATCAAGTATGAGTAGTTAATTATTAGTTTAGGGGAAACTCGATGTTGTTGATTGACCCTCGGTTTTGATTTTGGTATGAAATAGTTTGTCAATTTCGTTCTGTCTTCGTGTTTATATTGCTACAGTAATTGATTGGCCACCATTTACTTGTGTCTAGTCTCTTAGTTTCAGATCGAAAGATTGCTTCTTTGAGTTGGATTAACGAAGATTGAATAGGTATAAAATTCGGTTAGAAATAATGTATTTTCATACCTAGGATCGTTTAAATGACTTGTTGTTAACTTAGACTAAATTAGATAGCCATGAAAATAGGTTTTTAATTTAGTCGGAGCAATTCACTCCGGATCGAAAGATTGTTGTGATAGATATTTGTTTGGTTATTGATCCCAAATCGGTACAAACTGCTATATACTGAAATCAAACCTTCTTTAGGTTAATTGGATAACTAGAGCAACTCCCCTAAATGCCTTTATAATATTGATAAAACCCTCATAAAAATATTCTTGCTTCTTCGATTAGATTTATTTGCTGTTTAAATTAGAGTGCTTTACAATTTCGTTCAATTTGGTTTAAACTGAGTGAAAAATCCAACCATTTTGATTAACCTAGTATCCTTTATAATGTGTTA
Source organism: Portulaca oleracea (assembly GCA_029582165.1). Lineage (NCBI taxonomy): Eukaryota > Viridiplantae > Streptophyta > Magnoliopsida > Caryophyllales > Portulacaceae > Portulaca > Portulaca oleracea. The sequence continues at coordinate 21,684,313 of CM055884.1, forward strand.
GTTTAGTGCATTAGCTAGAACTAGTCCTCCTGGGAACGACCTTGATATAATACATTGTACACCGTGCACTTGCAGCGTATCAGTATTCTACATGATAATTACTATGTTTATGAAATGTATTCACTTGTGTTCAAACTAGGTTTCGAAAGAGACCTTGTGATTTAAATAAGAACATACTTCATTATTAATGATTATATATGTAATTTTCGAGCTCTTTACGTATGTCTTGTAATTAGACTAATGCATTGCATGTGAGTGTTGCCTTGATTGTTGACTTTGGAGGCTAAAGGGAATGTATGAGCTATTTGAGGGATAACTAAGTTAGGATGTTGATGTGTATTGAGTTGGTTGCGGCCTACTAGAACGCTCATGTACATAAAATGCCCCTCTAATGGCTTCCCGAGTGTCTTCATGACCAAAATGGTTACCCTCTCCCCCTGTAGTTGATTTGGAAGATATGAGATCGCTTAGTTACCTCACACGGGACTGTTTAGACCCAATTCTGTGTCTAAATACCGCCTAAATCCTTAGGCTTTTAACTCGTTTTGTGGTTTAATTTCTTAGTTTTTAATGCGTTTTTGGTTATTTTGTAGATCTTGGAGCTTTCACCGAAAACGTAGCAGAACGGGCCTTTTTATAGCATTCTTGGTGATTTCCTGAGCCGAGCCGGATCGAAAACTGAGGTGGAGTCAACCCAGGACGACACTCCCAACCTTTGGTGCCAATTAGTGAGGTAACGCCCGCTACGACCCTCGAAATGGGTGTTACATGCCTTGGAAAGAAGGAAGAAACAAAGGGACGAAAAGAGTAGGGTTAGCCCCCACCACCCTGAGCGTAGCACCTGCTACCATAGGGGGAAGCGCCCGCCACCATAGAGGTAGCACCAGCGACCTGTGCTCAAAGTCAGCCACGGATTGTCATCTGAAGAAGGTAGCGCCCGCTACCATATAGGTCGCGCCCGCGACCTCCTGATCCCGAAGGAGACCGTACCTACGGTCTCCAGGACCGTACCTACGGTCTCTCGAAGCTCGAAATCGCCCGACCTTTTTCGCTGGACAGAACATGACCGTGGCCACGGTCTCCTAGACCGTGACCACGGTCTCCCTATGTCCTGCGTGTGTTTTCGGCTTGAAGTGCTGCGTTTTGCCAACCAATTTTCACTTGCATATATATTTCTCTTTCACGATTTCTGAGAGGGCTATCTAGGGTTAGACTTAGGGAATTCCCAGCTTTGTAATTAGGGGTTTTAGAGAGAGATTAGAGGAAGATTAGAGAGATATTTATTCTAGGGTTTGTGGTTATTGAAGATTTGGGTATTCAAACAATTGAAAGATTGTTGGATCATCTTTTTATTGCTTTCCTTTGTTCATCTACAGCATTTTGATAAGTATCCTCTTCCCTTAACTCTTTTATTAATTACTTTACTAATTACTTTGCTTGTTCTTTAATTGTTCTTGCTTGTTATTTGATTATCTTGCTCGTTTATGGTTGTTTGATGTTAGAAATCATATATAGGTTTGGTTTGGATGTTGTTAGCACAGTTAGTGTCATGATTAGTGGCTAGAAACCCTATGGGTTAGGAGGTAATTAAAGGTGTGAATGGGTGATTAGGTTTGGGTTAGCAATATTAGTGAGTAATTAGTTGAGAAATCAATTTCCCAATCCTATCCTTCCATCAAGTGAGATGTATTTGGGTGCGAAAGCATCCCGAATACATCCAACACTTGTTGGAAGGTAGGAATTAGGATAGTTAGTATTCTAGTTCGCGAAAGCGAATAGAAACTAACTAGGAAATTCCGTTCCTTGAACTCCCCCGGGTTTGTCGATGGACTTTGGGGAAGTTAATCCGGACTATCCTTGAAAGAGGAAGCCCGGTGGGTATTTTCTAATGGAGTTACCATTTGATTTCCCCTTCTCGTTACTCTCTTGTTGCAAAACCCATTTCCTCATCCCCGATTACATCTCGAAAAGCCTCTGAAGCCCATTTTCCATTTCTTGACCGACCTTAGCTTTGTTTCTTGCGTTGTGATCTCTTCAAACCGATATCCTTACCTTAGCAATCTCATCCCGACCTTAGACCTAGTTTCTATGACCAAGGCCGCCAGCTCCCTGAGAGAGAACGATAAAACCGAGGTCTTACAAACCACGTTACAGAGACATGTGGATGCTTGAATGGAAACCTTATAGCTAGTTCCCTACTTGATAAATTATGAAACGACTAAGAGATGCATTTATATTTTTTTTATTGCACTTGGATGAATACTGGATTAAGCTGACTCCTATATTAGGTGACTTGAATCTTAATGGTTGTTCCAGGGTATAGGTTATCCACTGAGCTATGGTTTGCTCATACCCCTCTCTCCCTCCCCCTTACAGGTCGATATGAAGACCAAGAGCTGACCAGTTATTTAGAGATTGAAGCATTCCTTTCCCAGTTGTTTATGTATGTAGGGAGTGGTCGTTTTGTAATTTAAATTCTTTTGTAAATATTTTTGGTATGCCTAGGTTGTTTGATGCATTTAGATTGTAATCCGAGCGTGTGACTCGTGATATGCTCTGGCGTGTGGCCGTTGAGTCCTATTTTGGTTTAGTTTGTTTATTTCAGGGTTGTAAGGCTTTAAGCTTGAGAAACGTCCATATTACAGAGGGAGCTCTGCCGAGTTTTCCTTAGAAATTTTGGAAATTAATTTCTAAGTTCTCCTTTTTACCTTTCTCAACCTTAATTAGGTTGAGATTGACCTTAACAGCCCCTATTAGGGAGCGGGCTGTTACAGATGTATCAGAGCAAGGATTCTGCGACCTTAGGTGGTGCATTCTTTCATTGCATGCTTGCTTGTTTGGAAATATGCGATCTACGTGAACTTTATGTGCCTTATGTTCTCAATATGGTAAAGATAGACAGAATTGCAAGTCTGCAACAGTATTTGTGTTGGAAGTGCCTAAGTTTTGCTTCTTTTCTCTCACTAGATCTTCTGTTAGTTGTTCGGTTAAGCAAGTTGGAGTTTAGAAACTGTACCTTGGTTTTCACTTAGGTGATTTAAGTTTACCTTATCCCATAAGGATTGAGCGTAAATTATAGTATGACATTGCTCTTGCGGTTGTTGGTCTAGCCTTTCAATTAGGAAGGTGAAATAGGAGTTTGTTTTGCTTAATGTCCAATATTGGTGGGAAATAGTTATATTACATTTGTTTACGGTCATGTATTTAGGAAGGGGATAAGCGCCTCTACTTATGTGTTGGAGAGGTGAGAGACAAGGACACTTTAAAGAAAAGTATTATGAGAATCCTTAACATTTGTGGATATTTGAGTTAAAGGAGTATTATTTCATACAATATGTTTGTTTATAGTAGTAGCCTAAAGTTCTCACGGCTTAAATCCATATCTTCAGTGGTTAATTTGGGACTTAAATCGAATGGACATGTGTGATATGATAAGGCCCATATCACTTGAGTACATTTAAGAAGTATTTGAGGAACTAGAATAAGATGTGTATTACGTGAGTTGTAGGTTCTTAAAGCCCTTAATTTAGGTGTAGCTTCGTAGATATGTGAATGTTTTTGGCTAGGAAGTACCTAAGCTTCCCTACTTCCCCCAAGCCAAGTCTTTGGTTGATTACTTGATCTGGTTTCAAGAGGTATAGACCCTTCCAGTTGGTTTTGGTGAACTAATCTTAGTCTTTAAATTGTAAGCACAAGTTACTCCATTACATTACTATTGAGATCTTGGGTCACTCTCCTAATTTGGATTTGATACGGGTCACCCATGCTTAAGGTTTGGTGTGGAAGGTATGTGATTACATACCCATAATTCTCCTAAATTTATATGCCCAAAAAGAAGATAAAACCCTCTATTTATGGGTTGGAGAGATAAAGCGGGACGAATACTTTAGTATAGTATATTGTTGTGCTAAGTTGGGGTGTTTGAGATTCATCTCTTGGGCGGATGAGTTGAAGGTTGAAATAAGTAGTAGTATGCGATATGTTATGGACCATATCGCTTAAATAAGTCGAGAAGTATTCTTGGGAACTAAGGGTTAAGGTATGTACTAGTGGAGAAGCACTAAGCCATCATGACAATATTATTTTGGTGGTGCAGTACATCAACGTTTACTATATAAATGCATAAGATATTGGAGATGCCAACCCTTCAATGATGAATCATGCAAGACAGATGGCGTTTTGAAGTAATCATTAGACACCCTTCAGCCCGAGCAGTGCATAAGGATCTTGTCTAATTGGGTAGTAGATGGAATCATGATTAGGGTGCAAGGTTTAGTTCTTCCCAAATTGACGTGCTAATTGTTATCGAGATGCCCCTATCATTAGGTATACATATTGATTATGTAAGTACCCCCTAGTTGTCAAGTTTGAAAGTCGGAACATTCGGGTTTCTTTCACTTGACAGTTAAGGCCTCAGGAAATGACAACGAGTAGTGAAGTTATTCTTGGATCATTCTTAGTTTCAAGAGTTTCTCTTCAATGCTATGGTCACCTTTATCCTTATATTTCCATCCCAGTTTTTCCCATCCTCGTAATTACTCCCATTCTCCAAAATCTAGGGTTTCTATTGGTGATTCCCGATTGTTCCTCAATTCTGTTCGCCAACGATGTAAGCTAGGATTTTCCAACATCAATCTTCTGAAATTCCCCTTCCATCAAGTGCTTTCTCACTACAAAAATCATCACTTGTGCCACGAATTATGCCATGGGAAATCTAAAATCGTGGCAATTTCTTAGTCTTGCCACGGGAAAATTTTATAGTGCATTTGAAGTTTAAAAATATGTCACGGACTACAACTCCCGTGGCAAAAATGTACTTATGCCACGGGAAAATATCACCCGTGGCAATAACATGCCACAGACTAGAACTTCTGTGGCAAAAAGATACTTATGCCACGGGAAAATATCACATGTGGCAATAACATGTCGCAGACTATAACTCATGTGGCAAAGAGTACTTATGTCACGGGATAATATCACCCGTGGTAATTATTGGCCACGAACTTAACAAGGTAGTTTTCTTCTCAATAAAATTAGAGACAGTCGTCAAATCTGACTCCAAAGCGAATCCGCTCCGATGCAAAGCAGAAATATCCAATCCGAATCTGATAAAAAGAAATTTGTGTCTGAATCCGATTAAGACCCCGTTCTCTTGTGCGTAAACGCAACTAACTGCAACGCAATCTACCGCAACATACTGCAACATAACATAAATTACCATTACCTTTTAACTATTTCCACCGCAACTTAACGCAATCTACCGCAACTAAACGTAACGCAACGCAACGCAAAAGAACGGGGCCTAAATAGGCCCCACTTTGATTATAACTGGATCGAAGCGGATATGGAGGTGGTTTGACCACCTCCAATCTGATTAAGTACGATTAAGTCTGTTTAAAATAATAATAAATATATAAAAGAAGTTTGAAAAATCATAATATTACTAAATTTGAGAATTGAGTGGAAAATATGAAACTTATTTTTTTTCTTCTTTAAGGAAAAAGGGGTGTGTGTTGCCAATATTTTGATGGTTGATAGACTTTTAATTTCCTGACATATATTATATGTCTGTTGTGTTATGTTTTTTTGGTTATGTAAAATTTTTTTTAGGTTTATTCTTGGTATTTTATTTTTTTTAGAAGTATGATATATTAAATTACACAGCAAAAATATTGTCAAAAAATATAGAAAAATTATAAAAAATAAATACTACAAAAGCTAATTATATAATTGGACCTCCGATTATAATCTGAGTACCTCCAACTTCGATTTTATAATTAGATGTAATACTTAATTTGGGAGTGGAGGGAAAATCTTAATTAGAAATTTGGGACAGGAGGGAACTTTTATTTAAAAATTTGGGAGTGGAGGGAAAATCTTAATTAGAAATTTGGGAATGGAGGAAACTTTTATTTAAAAATTTTAATTCCACCCGGTTGAAGAAAGGAGTTGGGATACTAAGCTAAAATAACTCAAACTTACTATCACACGCCCACTCTTCCTCACCACTACGCTTACTATTACCCTAACTCCCCTTTCGCTTTCTTTCTCTCGACCGAAAACCTCCCAAAGTCCTTTGTTTTTGAAGTCCCCATCTCTGTCTCTCGCCATCGCCGTTAATAGCCACCGTTAGGCCCGCCGTGGCCGCCACCACTATCAATACTCTCGGTCCCTCGCTAGTCTCTCGAGACTCAGGCACGCCACCACTGTCATTACTTCGTCGTCGCCGACAACCAGCTACTGTTGCTGGTGTCCTTCCTCCCTCTAGAGTTTGTTGCCTCTTCTTTTACTTGGTAATTATGATTATTGATGATGAAACTTTTCCAATTTGCATAGATTATTTTTTCATAATTAATTTTTCGAATTTTTACATGTATTAATTCATAATTGATTCTCTAATTATCTCTAATTATCTGAATTTATGGGCTTAGTACACGTCCTCGTCTGAATTGACCCTGACCCTGACCCTGATTTATCTCCACCTTCATCGGTCGTAGCAAATCATGTCATATTGTATGTCGGCTGCATCTCCGATCTTCTCTGCTTCAACTGCTCAATGCCTTCTCTGCTGTCTAGTATGGTGATTTTATATTTATATGTGTGGTTATGCTTTTCGTTTTTATTTTTATTTTGAGGAGAGTGAACTGAATAGATGGTGGTATTATATCATGTTGCTAAGTGGATTACATTGGCTTATCTTTCCACTAAAGAGTCTTAGGGTTCAGGATGAATCGTGAATTGTTGATGTTTATATTTGAAGGTTGGATTCATTAAGTTAATTTCATAGTTCTGGTTGAAATTTTATTGATAGATTAGTCACTAGATGGGTTCATGCTAGCTTGAGCACTAATTCATGTCCCTATTGCTTATTGGATTTTGATGAGTTGGTGGATTAATCCAATGGGGCATCTTGATTGGCTGTAGAAATCTAGAAAGCTAAGTGGAGAATGTGATTATACTTTGTGATTCTTTGTTGTGTGGTTGATATAAATTGATTGGATGTTGAATTTCTAGCTTGTCGATCCCCATGAAGTGGCTTGACTTAGGAATTTAGTTCTTTCCAGTTACCATGTAATGGTTGAGCTTGGGATTTAGCGTGGTCCATTCCGATGTAGCACGGATATGATTGAGGATGCTATGGTGCTTGGACTACAGGAGGATTAATTGCTTGTACATAATATGTTATTTAGCTACATAACTGATTTTAGAAGTCAAAAGTATTTGGCAAAGAATTTGGGATATATCAGGATTATCCTATGTACATATAGATTCGAAATTATGGGTCATAAACACTGGCTGGTCACCCCACCTGTATCCCAATTAGGAAGAGAAAATGACATGGTGGCTGGATATATGCGTGGGGGAGATTGGAGGTGACTTCAAAAACTATATAACCAAGAGTTTGGTCTTGGGGGTGTTGCCACTAGTCGACCAAATGAACCTATGGCGCCATTGCCTTTCATAATCTTAATTTATGGGCTAATTTGGTTCATGTTGCTGCTTGTGCTGCCACTACTAGTAGTGCTAATCTGATATTCTAGGCTAATTTTTTTCATAATTGAGTCTCTAACTATCTTTAATTATCAGAATTTCTGGGCTAATTTGGTTAATCAGTTTATGTATCTGAATCGATTCAACTTAATTAAGTGTAGATTCAACTTTTGAATATCAAGTTGTTGCTCATATTGCTTGGCTTGTCATGTTTGACTGAATTTATCTCATCGTTTATTGATTCACTGAATGCCAAACTGAAATGTTATCATGTCTAGCTTTAATGGGCTTAATCAGATGCTAATAATTAACATTATTATCATGTTGTCATTGTTATAGGTCAATAGTGCTATAGGTCACCAGTGCGTGCTAATTTAAGTAAGGTTGCTCAGTGCTTTTCTTAAATGGTAATTGCATATAAAGTTAGAAATTCACTGTTGTCCATATGGTTATAGGTTAATTACTAGAGTCTTATTTAACTCAGTTGAAGTGAAAAACTTGATGTGTTTTGTTTCGAATTCGATAAACTGAAATAACTAAGGAACAAAAGGAAAAGGAAGGATGTTTTTCTTTTAATTGTGTATGAGAATTTCAGGAGGTGGATTTGGGTCGTGTAGGCCTTGATTATTTGAGACTTTGAGTAGATCTGTTTTAAGGCACTACCTAAATCTGTTGCTGTTGTCGTTCGCCACCATTGTCACTACAACAAAACAGGCCTTTAGCGGCATTTATTTTTGCCTTTAGCGACATTTATAAATGCTGCAATAGCCTGCCCCAGCAAATAAATAAATGTCGCTAGAGGCAATGTCGCCATAGCCTTGGACAACATTTATTATATTTGTTGAGGTAGACCTAATTAAATGCCGTTAAAGGCCCTTTGTTTCAACAACATTAATTACCATGCATTCATCCAATAATTACTATAAATTCAAAACCAAACAAAATTTAGTAAATGGAAAACGCAAATTTCTCCAAAAGAACTTGTAATTTCCCATAAATTGTGTTTCCAAATATTTACATCCAACCATAATTAAAGATTTGTCATAAGTTTACAACCTAACGCATCATGATCGTCCATTAACCAATAAAACAACCAAAAATGGCGCGATTCGGGATTTTGATTGTGCCAATTTTCTCATGGTCTGGTTTCTTGAGTTAGTGTGCTCCTAGCTCCAACATGCCAGAATACAGAAAAATTAAACTCCATTCAGCCACTACCACTGCAAACCAAACAAAATACATTGAACCAAATTCAAAATTAAACTCCATCAAAAGAATGCAGAAAGAAATAAATTGAATGAAAGGCAAAAAAGTGGGGGAAAAAGTTACCTGCACTGAGAAGCTGAGATGCAGCATGTGCACGAAAACTTGAGATAGACATTTACCTGGATCACACGAACAAAAATAGGCGAAATAATAAGGTAAATAAAACATGGAGCCAAAAGATCAAATTGACATTTTTCAGCTCACAGATTGAAGGAAATTCAACCACAACAAATAACGTTCGACATAGCAAAATTGACATTTTTCAGCTCACAAACACACTTTCGATGAAAAATTAACATAGCACCGAGAACTTAACCTAAATTCCACCTCACAAACACACTAATCAGCTCACAAACTGGTCTCCTCAATCAAAACCCTCAACAATTCAACTTTTCAACTGAATTCAACAACAAAAATTCATCAAATTCCAAAACAGAAGAACAAGGCAGTGAAAAATCAATCTAAATTCCACCTCAGAAACACACCAATCTGCTCACAAACTTGTTTCCTAGATCAAAACCCTCACCAATTCAACTTCTCAACTCAATTCAGCAACAAAAACTCACCAAATTCCACATCCCAAGCACCAAGTCATCCTATATAATAAAGGGCATTTCTGCATAACATTAGCCATTAATTTCTGACACAACCACCAAGTCAATCATTGTCCTTCATTTTTAAGTTCTAAAAGAGCAGATTATACGTACCTTTCCTTTCCAACGCTAACCTTGAGCAATTCACCATACAAATCCACATCCCAAGTGACACCAAGTCCCCTCTGTGCATTTATCAAATTCAAAATTTTGAAATGAATTCATGAAACAAGTTGAAAGAGAACTCAAAATTACCCTCTAAAAATCAGAGATCGTAACACATGGTCAGGGCAGCAACAAACTAATCCTAAATCCTGGTCACAGATTGAATTCTAGGCCAATCATTTAACCCATACTCCCCTGACACAATACATTTACTTGGAAAGCCAAGCTTCACCTAATTATCTAGAAACAAGAAATAACCTCTGGCAATTCTAACTTATGGCTAATGTTATGCTGAAATCAACACACACCTGCAAGCAAATTGAAATCCTATATATTGGCATTACAGAAACATCAAACCCTAACATCCCCTATCATAAAATGATGCAACAGATTGAGAGAAGAGAGATGATATCGAAGCAGTAGAATCCTCTAAACTGGCATCTATCGTAGTTTTGATTGAAATCAACACACACCCGCAAGCAAATTGGATTAATACGCAAAATATCAATCAAGTTTGCACTTGAAAACCCCTAATTAGAAGTATAACCTACAAAATCGAAATTAATCTAAATATTGAATATCAATCGAATTCACACCAATAATCGAATTAATCTAAATATTGAAGTATCAATCGAACTCCGCGTCTCTCGACCTCCATATATCATATTTCAATTTTCCTACACTGATATGCCCCTCAACAAAAAAAAAAAAAATCAGATCATATCAATATAATGCAAACAAAAATCGGATCTAACATAAATAATCACAACAATCGATGAATAGTGGACTTTGCTTTCTCAGAATGTCTGCAAGTGCAGTAACATATGTTCTGGTATGAATGTCAGACATGTTATTGTTATTTGGTATTGAATGTCAGACATGTTATCCTTAGATTTTACATTGACAAAAGCCAGCCACACTAATCTGGGATTAGAATTAGACACTAGCTAAACACACCAAGCCACACTAAAAAGCAAGCCCTAGACAGATCATGATGCACCCATGATCATCCTAATCTGCAAGCCACAGACAAAAAAACCAATCTGTAAACCTATATTGAAGATCAAATACTAAAAAGAGGGGAATGGGCTGAATGGCTTTGCTCATGGATACGTTCAATTATCTTAAGCATTAATTAAACTTTTGTACGGAGTAGTTTAAAGATGTAGTGCTAATCTACATAATTACTCATATTCCCTCTGATGTTTATGCCTGGAACAGACTAACAGAGAGAGAGAGAGAGAGAGAGGGAGAGAGAGGATGGCAAGTGTTGAAGAGATTGACATTTTGATTGTGGGCGGTAGAATACTAAAATACTAGCCATTGGAGTTTTATATCAGCATTGGAGATCAAATACTAGCAAACTAATACTAAAAACCAATAAAATTAATGGTGCATAAGACTAGACGATATCTTTATTAGTGTAAAATAGCTTCACAAATAACCATGTTAGCTCATTAAAACAGGTGCATTTGACATGAGAACTATGTTAACCAACAGCTGAACCACCAGCTCACAAATAACTCTAAGTTTGAAATCAGAGTTTGAGGAACAAACAGGTTGTCCAATTGGTCAGGGGAAAAAAACTCATCTTTAATTTCCATGAAACCGTTTGATTGAACACACATGTTGTCTAATTGCTAAGCCAAAGTGTTGAAGTTTATAACAGTTGAATGTGCTTACTACTTTGCTCATATTAGGATCACGCCGTATAGATTTCTGCAAAGTGCTTCCGTAAAATAAACACTATTCTCATCGCCTATGAGCATTGCATACTACTGCCTATCTGAATAGAATACTCAAAGTCTGGGTTTGGTAGGGGTTCCATTATACTGCATGGACAAAAGTGCAAGAAAATCTATCGAAACAAACTCGCTGCCACGATATTGACCAAATGTGTTCAGAATCAGTTTCTTGGGTACCTTTTTACGCAATCTTCTGTTTCGAATTTTGGCACTTTCAGTTCGAGAATTCACACGTTTCCTCATCTTTGTGATAAGTGCTTCTTGTATATATGAGAACTTGGTTGTTTTGATGAGAATTTGGGGAATATTTGATTTGATCATGTATATTTTATACCCGAATTTCCTATATTACGCTTGGTTTGGAGTTTGGTGAGTTTTGTAGGGAATTTGTGAAGAATCGATGTAAACCGAGCCCAAAAAGCAAGTGTAGATCCAAGTTATGAGCTTAAAGGACCAAGAAGTGAGATGTTGGATCACCCAAGGCCCAAACAATGGCCCAAAGTACTCCTAGCCCTGAAAAAGCAGTGACACGGGTGCCCCCAGGAAGAGCACGGGTCGTGTCTATGGCTAGAGAGTGAGAAAATTCAAGAAGAAAGCTGACACGGTCCGTGTCACAGGGAGCACGGTCCGTGTCACATGGGGCACGGTCCGTGCCTACCCTGGCACGGTCCGTGTCTCTCCTGTCTTTTCATTTTCGGCGGTTTTGAAGTGATGTTTGCCTATATTATGCGGATTTCTGGCCGAGTAGAGGAAGAATCATCCACCATCATCCATTTCATGCCCTAATCATATCATTCATCATCCATATACCATTCCATCATTGAAGATTGAGAGAAGATTGAAGATTGAAGAGCAACTCGAACATACTTTGAAATGGAGAAGCAAAAGTCCTCCATTGTCGATTCCTAGCAAATTTTTTCTTCACTTGGGTTTATTTCTCAATCTCTCATAGATTTTCATATGCTTTCTAGACTAGATTTCAATTGCTTTGTAGTTTTAAACATGAATTGTGAGTAGTTCTTTTAGTTTAGGGGATGAACCTTTGAAGTTGCTTGATGAATTGACTTTGTTGGATTGAATTATTGTGAATTTAGTTTGTTTCAATCTGTTTGATCTTTGAATTGAATCGTTATTGCTTTGCTTGATCACCAATTGCATGTTAATAGGTTGTTGAATGAAGTACCGAAAGGAGAAGTTTGATTACCCGAAAGCCTAGATTGAACTAGTTAGAATTATGTAGACATAGAAGTTTTAACTAGGGTTCTTGAGATAATTTGATCTTTAACCTTGACTAAATCGAAATAACCACGAAAGTAGGTGCTTGGTTAGTGTTGGCAATTCGCTCTAGTGACAAAATCTCATTGCGAAGTGTTTTATGCTATTATCGAACCTTGATTGTGCAAATTAATAAAATGAAAGTTCAATCCACATCGTTGATTCGTTATTTGACTTAGGTTTCATCCCCTGAACGCCTTTTTACCTTGATTAAATCAGAATAATTTAGTGAATATTCGTTTGTTTAGACCTTGATTATGATTAGAGTTAGATTTAGTTGATTCAAAACAAAAACCGGATCGACTTAGCGATCAACTAGGAGGCTAGTTCAGTGCGTTGAAAGGAAAAGTCCATGTGGGACCGACCTTGATTTATGCTACAATTTCACCCGTGCACTTGCGGCCTATCAAGTTTTTGGTGCCGTTGCCGGGGACTTTGTCCCTAGCCAGCCACTGAACGAATACCCTAAGGTTGCCTAAGTCATTTATTTTCTGTTTTGCTTTTCCTTGGTGTTTTGATTTTTGTCTTGCCAGGTTTACTCTACGTGCATGCAAAAGGCTCCACTCTTTGAGCTTGATCCTGAAATCGAAAGAACCTTTCGCTCCCGGCGAAAGAAGCAAAAGTTAGAGCACGCCTGGAGAAGACAAGAAGAGAACTCCAAGCGAAAGAACGCCATATCTGGTGGTGGCGGCGGCGGCGGTGGCGAGGGGCCTAGAATCACGCTTGGCTCTTATGTGATGCCCAATGTCACAAATTAACCCTCCGCCATTAATCCTCCAAGAGTGGCCTCTGACGATTTCGAGCTGAGGAGTTCACTCATCAATTTGGTGAAGGCCAACCCATTCCATGGCCTCCCCAATGAAGATCCCAACCGGCACCTTCGCCTATTCAACCAAGCATGTGAGACCTTTAAGGCAAATGGTGCAACGCCCGATGCAATCAAGCTGTGATTGTTTCCCTTCTCACTTGAAGAGAAGGCTTGGGAGTGGTTGGATGCTCTTCCGTCAAGCTCTGCCATCACCACTTTTGACCAACTTGCCAGCTTATTCTTGGCGAAGTACTTTCCTCCTAGCAAGTTGACGAGCCTCCGAAATCAAATCTCAACATTTGTCCAAGAGCCGGATGAGTCCCTCTATAAAGCATGGGAGAGGTTCAAGGACCTCTTACGTCAATGCCCCCACCATGGTTTAGAACCATGGGTCCCGATACAAGCCTTCTACAACGGGGTGGATGACAACTATAGGGCCAACATCTTGGCGGCGGCAGGAGGCAACATCATGTCAAGCGATGGCGGAACTCAAACTTTGATTGAGGAGATGGCGATCAATAGCTACGATGGTCAAAGCCCCGTTCCAAGAGAACGGGAGGTAAGTATGAAGTTGATGCTATTTCTATGTTGAATGCTAAGTTGGATGCCATGACTAAGAAGATGGATTTGTTGAATGTGAATGCTCCCCCTCCCCAACCGTGTGCGTCATGTCAATCATATGAGCATGAGACCTTGAATTGTCCTAGTGGGTTGGTTAGCAATGAATCGACCGAAGTGGTTAACTATGTTGGTAACCCTTCTAATCGGCAAAACTTTGACCCTTTTTCCAATACTTACAATCCCGGTTTTAGGTACCACACGAACTTTTCTTACCGGAATAATAACCAAATGGGTCAACCCCAAGGACAAAGACAACCCCAACCACCTCCACCACAAGCTCCCCAAAAGCCTAACCTAGAGTCCATGATACAAGCTTTGATGTTGTCTCAACAACAACACCAACAACGGCAACTTGAGCATCAACAAAGACAAGATGAGGTGATTAAGGCCTTAGCTACTAAAGTTGACCTTATGAGCACCCACACTCAAATGCTTGAGAATCAAATTGCCATTCAAGCTAGTATCTCCACTACCCCTCCGGGAATGCTTCCCGGAAAGCCTGAACCTAACCCTAAGGATCACTGCCAAGCCATAACCTTAAGGAGTGAGACACAATTGGAGGGACCTAAAGATCCTAGGATTGAGCATGTGGTGATTGATGTGCCTAAAGATATTGAAAATGATGTGATTGATGCTGAGAATGTTGTGGTTGATGAGGAGGTGTCTCCGCCCTCCAAAGATTCTATGATTGATGTTGATGTGCAAAAAGAGAGAGAGCCTCTTAATGACCCACCGAAAACTCCCCAGAGGATTTTTACTCCGCCCATGCCTTTCCCTCAAAGATTGGCTAGGGCTAAGCTTGACAAACAATTTGGGAAGTTCTTGGAGGTCATCAAGAAGCTCGAGATTGGCATTCCATTCACCGAGGCCTTGTCTCAAATGCCCGCCTATGCTAAATTTTTGAAGGAAATTTTAAGCAACAAGAGAAAGCTAGAAGAGCATGAGACCATGACTTTGACTGACCATTGTAGCGCTGCGATCCAAAACAAGCTTCCTCCTAAGCTTAAGGATCCCGGTAGCTTCACCATTCCATGTGTTGTAGGGAACATTTTCATTGATCGTGCTTTGTGTGATTTGGGGTCAAGTGTGATTTTGATGCCCCTTTCTTTGTCTCAAAAACTTGGTATGGGTGAGCTGAAACCCACTACCATGTCCCTACAACTTGCGGACCGTTCTGTGAAATACCCCTTGGGTATACTTGAGGATGTCCCTATCAAGGTGGGTGACATCTTTGTGCCTGTTGACTTTGTGATACTTGATATGCATGAGGATTTGCGCACCCCAATCATTCTTGGAAGGCCTTTCTTGGCCACTTCGGGGTGTTGTGTTGATGTGAAAAATGGCAAGATGACTTTTGATGTGGGAAGTGATAAGATTGAGTTTAATGTGAATAAAGCTTCCAAATTTCCTTCTATTTCCGATGATTGTAACTTCATTGATTCGATTGAGGGAACATGAGACTAACCATTTGCCAAGTGATGATCCACTTGAGCTATGTTTGCTGTTTTGTGACTATTTGCAGGATGACAACCCCGAGGTTGCAATTTGTGCTGAGTTGATGGAAGCATCCCCACCATTTCCACCGGGGTTTGCCAAGATTGAGAAGTTGGAGGAGGAAGAAGAGCCTACACATGCTGTGAAAAAGGCTCCGGAAGTGGAATTGAAGCCTCTTCCATCTTCTTTGAGGTATGAGTTTCTAGGTCCTAATTCTACATATCCTGTCATTGTAAATGCAAACTTAAACAAATCTGAAAATTCTGCTTTGTTGGAAGTTTTAAGATTGCTTCGCAATGCTATAGGATACACTCTTGATGACCTAAAGGGAATTCACCCTTCGTTTTGCATGCATCGCATCCTCATGGAGGAAAATCATAACCATCCATTGAGCAACAAAGGAGGCTTAACCCCACCATAAAAGAAGTCGTGAAAAAAGAGGTTTTGAAACTGTTGAAGGCCGGTATTATCTACCCTATCTCCGATAGTGACTTTGTAAGCCCGGTCCATGTTGTGCCTAAAAAAGGGGGAATGACTGTTGTGAAAAATGACAAAAATGAATTGATCCCCACTAGAACGGTAACGGGTTGGCGAATGTGCATTGACTATAGGAAATTGAACAAAGCTACCCGGAAAGACCACTTTCCCTTCCTTTTGTAGACCAAATGCTAGAGAGACTTGCCAAGAATTCCCGTTTTTGCTATCTAGATGGCTGTTCCGGGTTTTTCCAAATCCCGATTCACCCAAAAGACCAAGAGAAAACCACTTTTACTTGTCCTTATGGGACTTTTGCATATCGGAGAATGCCATTCGGGTTGTGTAATGCACCCGCTACTTTTCAAAGATGCATGATGGCTATATTCTCCCAATTTATTGAGGACATAATGGAGGTTTTTATGGATGATTTTTCAGTTTATGGCACCTCATTTGAACATTGTTTAAATAATTTGAAAAAGGTGCTAAATCGATGTGAAGAAGTTAACTTCGTCTTGAATTGGGAAAAGTGCCATTTTATGGTGCAAGAGGGGGTAGTTCTTGGGCATGTTGTTTCATCTAAGGGCATTGAAGTTGATAGAGCAAAGGTGGAGGTGATTGAAAAATTATCGCCACCAAATTCTGTAAAGTGTGTGAGGAGTTTTCTTGGACATGTTGGTTTTTACCGGCGGTTTATAAAAGATTTTTCAAAGATTGCAAAACCTCTCACCCAATTGCTCATCAAAGATGCGCTCTTTGACTTTAATGAAGAGTGTTTGAGTGCTTTTCTCTGGTTGAAGGAAGCTTTGGTCACCGCTCCCATCGTACAAGCACCAGATTGGGATTTGCCCTTTAAAGTGATGTGCGACGCAAGCGATCATGCGGTGGGGGCTGTTTTGGGGCAAAGGAAGGACAACAAGCCCTATGTGATTTACTATGCAAGCAAGACGTTGGATGGAGCTCAAGTTAATTATGCCACCACCGAGAAAGAGTTCTTAGCGGTTGTCTTCGCTTTGGACAAATTCCGCTCCTATTTGATCAATTCCAAGGTGATTGTCTTCACGGATCATGCTGCTCTACGGCACCTCTTGACTAAGGCGGACTCTAAGCCTCGCCTCATTCGATGGGTCCTCTTACTCCAAGAGTTTGACCTCGAAATCTGAGACAAACCGGGATTGCAAAATGTGGTGGCCGATCATCTTTCGAGATTGCAACTTGAGGCTCAAAGTGATGACGATATTCTCATTGATGATTCCTTCCCACATGAACAACTCTTTGTTCTTGCTCATCAAGTCACCCCTTGGTATGCGGATATAGTGAACTTCATTGTTAGTGGTGTACTTCCCCCGGAGATGTCATGGCAACAAAAGAAGAGGTTTCTTTCCGAGTTGAGGAGATATATTTGGGAGGAGCCTCTACTTTATAAGCTTTGTGGGGATGGAGTGTATAGAAGATGCTTGCCGGAAGATGAAATTCAAAGTGTGCTCAACCATTGTCATGCCATTACTTGTGGTGGTCATTTTAGCACCGACAAGACCGTTGCGAAGGTGCTCCAAGCCGGGTTCTATTAGCCTACACTCTCCAAGGATGTGAGAAGTTTTGTGCTCTCATATGACAAGTGCCAAAGAACCGAGAGTATTTCCAAGAGGAATGAGATGCCCCAACATTACATTTTAGAGGTGACACTCTTTGATGTGTGGGGGATAGACTTCATGGGTCCCTTCCCTCCTTCTCACAACCTCTACATCTTGGTGGCGGTCGATTATGTTTCGAAGTGGGTTGAGGCAATTGCAACACCCACCAATGATTCCAAGGTGATGATTAAGTTCCTCAAGAAGATCTTTGCAAGATTTGGAACTCCTAGGGCCTTATTGAGTGAAAATGGCACTCATTTTTGCAATCGACCTCTTGATGCTCTTCTAGCCAAGTATGGGGTGACACATCGAGTTGCTACACCATATCATCCCCAAACTAGTGGCCAAGTGGAGCTTTCTAATCGGGAAATCAAGAGCATTTTGGAGAAGACGGTCAACCGTTCAAGGAAGGATTGGTCTCTTAAGCTAGATGATGCATTGTGGGCCTACCGGACCGCATACAAGACTCCATTGGGAACCACTCCGTACTGGTTAGTTTATGGAAAAGCATGTCATTTGCCGGTTGAGTTGGAGCACAAAGCTTTTTGGGCCGTTCAAACTCTTAACTTCGATCTTGCAAAGGTTGGAGAAAAGAGGATGTTGCAACTTCAAGAACTTGATGAATTGTGGTTGGAGGCTTATGATAGTGCCAAGTTGTACAAGGAAAGGACTAAGAGATGGCATGACAAGCATATTTTCAAGAAGAGATTTGAAGAAGGAGACCAAGTGTCGTTGTTCAACTCAAGGTTGAAATTCTTTCCGGGCAAGCTTAAGTCTCGATGGTCGGGTCCTTTCCGGGTTTTGAAGGTTTTCCCCCATGGTGCGATTGAGATTTGTGAGGACAATTCCGAGCCATTCACGGTCAATGGGCATAGACTTAAGCCCTACTTGGTTGGTCAACCTCTTGAAGATCGCCAACACTTCAACCTCACCGCTCCCGGTGCAGTTTGAGAGGTACTTGGTCAAGCTTAGGATGTTAAATAAGCGCTTCTTAGGAGGCAACCCAAGCTTTTTAGATTTTATTTTCACCTGTTTTTAGGGATTTTCTTAAAATTTTTCCTCATTTTTCTTCTTTTTTTTTATTTTACTAGAATTTTCCCTATTTTTTGTAGAATTTTTTGGCTTTTTCTTTAATATTATTTTGATTTTTCTAGGGTTATTAAACATTTTTTCTCTTCTAATTTTGTTTTTTTAGGATTTCTCTAGGGTTTCTATTTTCTTTTTCTTTTTTGAGGTATTAGTTTTAGGGAAATGAAAAAAAAAGAAAAGAACAAAACATACTAAAAAGAGATTGAGAGTGAGTGGAAAAATAAAAGTGAGTGAGTTGGAAAGTAAATGAGTGAAAAGAATTAGTGTGGAGAAGGATGGATTGTAAAAAAATGAGAGAAATTCAAGAAAACAATGCATAATTGAGAGTTGGGAGAGTTCTGGGATTCGAACTCAAGACCTACAAGGTGAAGGGGAGGAGGCACGGGTAGTGCCACCCTTGGCACGGTCTGTGCGCCCCTTCAGCAGCCAAAAATTTATCAGGTAAGTGAGGCATGGTCCATGCCTAGGTTGACACGGTCCGTGTCCTCATCGAAAACCCTAAAAAAAAAACAACTCGGCTGCTTTTCTTTTGTTTCGGTCCGTGCCTCTCCATTCGCTCGCCCAGCACCTCTTCTCCTTCGCCCAATCCAGCGCCTCTCTCACGCCCGTCCTCCACACTCGCTCACCCTCACCATCACTCGCACTCCACTCGCTCGCCCTCACCATCACTCGCACTCCACTCGCTCGCCCAGCCGCCCAACTCTCGCACAAGTCTCCCACACAGCAGCTCTCTCCCCAGCAACACAGCGCACGCCACCACCCCTTTCACTCACCTAAACCCTAACAAATCCACTTCTCCACTTTCTTCTCAATTTTTCTTGTAACAAGGTCTGATTCTTGTTTATTTTTAATTTTCTTGGTTTAATTTGCTGATTTTTGAGATACTTTGTGTTGGTTTTTGAATTTAGGGTTTCTTGTGTTTAATTGGTTTGATTTGATTTGGTTGATGCCCAATTCAATTACTAAGGTTAATTCAAACCCTATTGCTATTTTGGTGTGAATTATTCAACTTAGTTTTGGTTGAATTGATTGGAGACTAATTTGAATGCTTTGGGTTTGGTTGTGAATTTGATGTGGTTTGTCTCAAGAATTAGTATGTATACTTGGTTGGATGTATATACATTGAGTTTTGGTGGTAGTAATTTAGTCATTGTGTATAGTTAACTTGTTTCTTGCTTTAGTTTTAGCTTAGTTTAGTCATGGTGGAGATTTGTATATAGTTGGTTCTCCACCATAGTAGTGTTTTTAAGTAGTGTTGATTTTGAGTTTGATTTGTTTAGTTTGCTAGGATGTACATATTTTCTTAGCATACCTCTTTGTTAGATTTTTGTCTTGGGGGTCTAAGTTTCGTGTTTCATTGTTTCGTTTTTGAGTCAATGATGGTTCGTACAAACTAACTCCATCCATTTTGAGTCTTTTTCACTTTTGTATATAACTAACATTGTTGTAACCCTTTGTTATCGAAGGATGGCTAGGGGTAAAGGTCCAGTTCAAGAGGAGCCGTCTTCTAAGAGGCGGAAGGCTGATGGAGGAAAAGGGAAGGACAAAGGTGCGCGCTCGTCACGACCTAATCGAGGTAACAATCCATTCAACCTTGAAGGTGAAATGTATGACCGTTACCTTGCTTTGAGCAAGCGGAAAGTCGTAGCAACTAGATTTATGCATGAACCCTTCTTGGTTGCGACTGGTATGTTAACTGATGTTGAATGGTTATTAAATCGATGTGGCTTGTTGCGTTTTGCCCGAATGAGAGAACCTACCTTTCGCAATCTGACCTTGGAGGTGCTTAGCACCTTCGAAGTAGATTTGACCACTACGGACGGTTTGATTAGCTTTAACATCGATGAGGAGACCCATTCCCTCACTTTGACTGAATTTTCTGAGATTTTTCAACTGCCTGTCATAACTGATCGAGGGAGGCAAGAGATGCCTAATGATGATGTTTGGAACCCCAAAGCATTTTGGCAGTTCCTTACTACTAGGACTGATTATAACCCTCGCAAGTCTAAATGCACTGCCATCCGCAATCC
Source organism: Portulaca oleracea (assembly GCA_029582165.1). Classification (NCBI taxonomy): domain Eukaryota; kingdom Viridiplantae; phylum Streptophyta; class Magnoliopsida; order Caryophyllales; family Portulacaceae; genus Portulaca; species Portulaca oleracea. The sequence goes on from CM055884.1 coordinate 21,704,998, forward strand.
GACTTTTCGGGTAGTTCAATGGATTCTATCCTGTGGTATGTTTGGTCGTGGTGATAGCATGAATGTTGCATCTAAAGCTGAATTTTTTGTGTTATGGGGGATGTATTATGCCCAACCTGATGTTAACCCCGCTGCCCTCTTTGCTCTTTACTTAGAGCGACATGCTAGCCTGGGGAAGGGGGATATTGTTATGGGGGGTCTACTAACTGTATTAGCAAGACATTTTGGTTGGGATCCTGCTCGCCATCAACGAGATTTAGTTGGTGGACCTTTATTTCTGGACGCTAAGACCTTTTGTTCTAAGAAAATGTGTACATTGGACGGGGCTGCTGTTTTGTGGCGGTACTCTAACTATGAGAAAATGCGGCTTCCCCATGATCATGTGTCCATCCAACATGTCCCTAACATCCTTTTTCTCCCTCCCATGGACCCAAACCAGCCCGATTTTGAGGCTCCACTAGCCATCCGAGAGGGTGGAGAGAGTGGTGACAGTAGCAGTGATGCGCAAAGTGATGAGGGTGATGGTGAGCCTACCCTTGAAGAGAGGCTTAACGACCTCCAAATTTATTGTGAGCTTGAGTTTCAAGCCCTTCGAGACTCCCAGGGTAGGATTGAGCGCAGTCAAGATGAGATGCTTGCCTTGATGCGATCCGTTCGTGATTGGCAGCTTAACCATACATGCATTGCGGACAATGCTCGGTTCAAGCATGGGGGGGATTTGCGTAACTTTTTGTGGATATGTGTTTTTTGAGTCGTTTTTATTTTTGATTTTTAACTTGTTTTGAGTCTTTTTCTTTTGTTTTGATTTTATTTCTTTTGTTTTCTAGATTTACTTGTAGTTTTTTAATTTCTTCTTTTCGTAGGTTGTTTTCATTTTCTTATTTTCTTATTTTCATTTTGAGTCTTGTAAAAAGCATTTGAAAAGAAAAAATTTTTTTAAAAAAAAGAAAAAAGTTTAAAAAAAAAAAGACTGTTTGATATAGGATTTGGCGAGATAGTTTTCTTTTGACTTGATTTGATCTTGTATAGCCCGTTTGTGAAATACTGTGAATTGACATGAGTTGTGAAGCTAATTGTTGTGAGAATTGTGTTAGGATAGTAAGACCAATTGCCTTTGTTTCTATTGTAAGAGTGAGTTGTGCATATGCATATCTTCTTAAACTAGGTAATGATTGTTGAGCGCTACCCGTGAGTCCATATAAGTCTAAAAGAAAAGACTAATCATTTTTATTAGTCTAATTTCCATGAGTGACTCACCATTGTTGCATCCTCCTTCATATGCTTTGCATCTCCTTGAAATTGCTATGCGTTGTACATTGACAAGATGATAGAGGCATTAGGATGTGAACCCGCAAGCCTTGACCACCCGTTTACATCATAATATCCTTAGTTAGCCTTTTCTAGCCTTGACTTTTTCTTTTCTTGAACCCATATTATGAGCCTTGGCCGATTATATATTTCCTACCCTTAAGCCATTGCTTGAAATGTGTTGAGAATGAAGTTGGGTTGATTATGGTTATTTTGGTGGTTTGGTTTGTGATGGGGATTGGTTTGAGTTGTAAATATTGATTTGATTCCCCAATTCTGTGCATTGAGGTTGTTGGTTGGAATTGGTAGCTTGCCTAGTGTGTGTTGTTTATAAGTGTGTATGTTTCATTCAAGAAGAAAAAAAAATAGGAAAAAATAAGAAGAAAAAAAAACTGAAAAAAAGCGAAAAAGAAAAAAATCGGAGAATTCCGGAAAAAAAGAAGAAAAAGAGAATAAAGTGTTTTACATTGTGTTTCTTTTGTTTTGAGGCAAGTTTCCAATTGTTTGTGGGGTTGACTTGGATTGATTTTAAGTGGTGAGAGTGTATGTATGTCGAATTGGTGCGAAATAATTTCAAGCTTTGGCTTTTAGCTCCACGATTCCCAAATATTATCCACTCCTTACCCTTAACCCTAGCCCCGTTACAACCCTTGAAAGTCCTCTTGATTGTCATTGTTGCTTTGCAAATTGCGGTGGAGAGTTGAGATTCTTAGCAAGTACGTGGTTGGTTGTGACTTTGGTTTGAGTATTTGAGCGAACTTTTGATGATTTTTCATATTGAAACACATGAGAGGAGTGTTTCCGCATTCCCAGAAAGTGAGTTTGCTCTTCATTCTTACTTAGTTTCATGCTTAACATGTGCCTTCTTATCTCATTCGGTGATTAAGGGTGATTGGTTGAACTTGATGAGTATCATTCTTGAATAATTTGTCTACATTTACTTGTGTAAATTGGCTTCTTTTTCACTCTTGGGGTATACTTTAGATTAGATTGGGTTGATTGAATGTTCTATCATTGCCATCCTTAGGAGTTGTAATTATATAAAAAAAAATTTCGTTTTCGTTAATTTTTACTTTTGAGTCTTTTTACTTTTGCTTTGAGTTCTTTGAGTCTTTTTGTCCCGTTTTCTTTAATTTTCCTTTTCTTTTGAGTTTGGACTTGCTTAGGGACAAGCAAGGACTAAGCATGGGGGATTTTGATAAGTGCTTCTTGTATATATGAAAACTTGGTTGTTTTGATGAGAATTTGGGGAATATTTGATTTGATTATGTATATTTTATACCCGAATTTCCCATATTACGCTTGGTTTGGAGTTTGGTGCGTTTTGTAGGGAATTTGTGAAGAATCGATGTAAACCGAGCCCAAAAAGCAAGTGTAGATCCAAGTTATGAGCTTAAAGGACCAAGAAGTGAGATGTTGGATCACCCAAGGCCCAAACAATGGCCCAAAGTACTCCTAGGCCCGAAAAAGCAGTGACACGGGTGCCCCCAGGAAGAGCACGGGTCGTGTCTATGGCCAGAGAGTGAGAAAATTCAAGAAGAAAGCTGACACGGTCCGTGTCACATGGAGCACGGTCCGTGTCACACGGTCCGTGTCACATGGGGCACGGTCCGTGCCTACCCTGGCACGGTCCGTGTCTCTCATGTCTTTTCATTTTCGGCGGTTTTGAAGTGATCTTTGCCTATATTATGCGGATTTCTGGCCGAGTAGTGGAAGAATCATCCACCATCATCCATTTCATGCCCTAATCATATCATTGATCATCCATATGCCATTCCATCATTGAAGATTGAGACAAGATTGAAGATTGAAGAGCAACTCGAACATACTTTGAAGTGGAGGAGCAAAAGTCCTCCATTGTCGATTCCTAGCAAGTTTGTTCTTCACTTGAGTTTATTTCTCAATCTCTCATAGATTTTCATATGCTTTCTAGACTAGATTTCAATTGCTTTGTAGTTTTAAACATGAATTGTGAGTAGTTCTTTTAGTTTAGGGGATGAACCTTTGAAGTTGCTTGATGAATTGACTTTGTTGGATTGAATTATTGTGAATTTAGTTTGTTTCAATCTATTTGGTCTTTGAAATGAATCGTTATTGCTTTGCTTGATCACCAATTGCATGTTAATAGGTTGTTGAATGAAGTACCGAAAGGAGAAGTTTGACTACCCGAAAACCTAGATTGAACTAGTTAAAATTATCTAGACATAGAAGTTTTAACTAGGCTTCTTGAGATAATTTGATCTTTAACCTTGACTAAATCGAAATAACCACGAAAGTAGTTGCTTGGTTAGTCTTGGCAATTCGCTCTAGTGACAAAATCTCATTGCGAAGTGTTTTATGCTATTATCGAACCTTGATTGTGCAAATTAATGAAATGAAAGTTCAATCCACATCGTTGATTCGTTATTTGACTTAGGTTTCATCCCCTGAACGCCTTTTTACCTTGATTAAATCTGAATAATTTAGTGAATATTCGTTTGTTTAGACCTTGATTGTGATTAGAGTTAGATTTAGTTGTTTCAAAAGAAAAACCGGATCAACTAGGAGGCTAGTTCAGTGCGTTGAAAGGAAAAGTCCCTGTGGGAACGACCTTGATTTATGCTACAATTTCACCCGTGCACTTGCGGCCTATCACTTTGCTTCAACTACTAATGGTTTGACAGCAACACCTACAATGTAAGCCATGAAACAAGGTTAAATTTCATAATAGGCCATAACTCAAAGCTATGTGGAATACATGTGATATGATTCAAAACCTTAAGTATTACTTAACAAATTATCACTTAAGTTCAATAAATACACACAGATTAATTGATAACCAGAGGATACCTTCTTGAACTTGAGAAAGAAAAAAACATGCAAAATAACCTAATCCAAAATCTAGTCAGTTGGAATTCAAATTTATGATACTTAATGAGAGGAAGAAGAAATTACCAAATGTTTCTCAAAAACTTGGTCAAGTCAAGTCACGGTGGATGCGAATTTTTAAAGCTAATCAACCAAAAACCCTAATTCGGCTAAAACTTCGATCATTAACAATTTGTACTTGCAATTAGTACATATAAGAAGTGAATTTGAACACCAGAACTCCCAATTCAAGGTTGTTTGGAAGCAAGAGCATAAAATGTCAATAAAAACCGCTAAGGAACAAATCATTTGCTCAAGAAATCTAACAATTGTAGACAATAATCAAGACAAGCACAAAAACAGAATTAACAAGAACACAAAGTTTGCCAATGTCATATTAGATTGAGAGAGAGAGAGAGAGAGAGAGAGAGAGAGAGAGAGAGGACCTTGCTTTGTCATGAATTTGTCAACGAAATTGCGAAAGTTTGAGCAACATCATATTTATGAAAGGCAAAATCGAAATGAGGTAGTTCACTGTTCATAGCATGGGAGATTGTACTATTATAGGATGAGTAGTTGAGAATGGGAAGAAGAAATGGAGCGACTGAGCGAAAATGAGAATGCGTTGTTTGGTTTGGAGCGATTGATTGAATGAGCCAAATCATTATTTTCTTCTTGGCCCGCTCCTTCAATTAAAATTGGGCTATGGTGGCGTTTTATGTAAATGTTGCTAGAGGGTATTTGTAATATATACATAATTGGTACCTTTAATGGCATTTTGAATAAATGCCACCAAATAAATGCCATTAAAGGCATGATATGTTTGTAGTGTGTCGCCGGTCTCTCGCTCTCTACTCATTCACTATTACTTATTCTACTCATATATAATGCTTATGTTTCTTTGTGATTTTTATATGTATTACCATGTTTAAATCTTGTAGTGATTTTAGTAGTGAAGAATGTCAAATGTTGCAAGGAAGCTGGATTTAAACAAGCAAACAACTAATGGAAAAGAGTACGAGAAGCTGAGGATGGCAAGGATTAGGGAGAACAAGTTAAGACTAGAGGCTTTGGGTGTTAAGGGCATTGCCAATTCACTTACAAGTTTAGTAGGCAATACTAATAAGAAGCATGCAAAAGGGAAGCGAAAAGCACCAATGGATGTAGATTTTGAATATGTTCCAGATTTATTTTATGTACTTTGCTTAGCTAATTAATTTTTGTGTTAGGTATTAGTGTGACTTTTTTTTAAAAAAAAAAACTATTCAGGTATATTGTGGAATATCTTTTGATACTATATATATATCATTTTCTTTTATTTGTTCTAAGAAAATTATTACATTTCTTAGTTATATTATGTATGTTATATCAATTAATGTCAATATTAATTATTCTAATTTATTGTACAATGTATGCTAATTGTAATACTTGCAACAGATGTACTTGCCACAGGCCTCAACATAAGTTATTGTCACGAGAATTTACGTGGCAAGAAAAGTGATTGACACATGCCTTCATGTGGCGAGAAAAGTGATTGCCACGGGACTTCATGTGGCAAGAAAATTGGTTGCCACGGGACTTCATGTGGCAAGAAAAGTGATTGCCACAGGACTACACGTGGCAAGAAAATTGGCTGCCACGGGACATCACATGGCAAGAAAAGTGATTGCCACGGGACTACACGTGGCAAGAAAAGTGATTGCCACGGGTCTTCCCGTGGCAAATGACAGTGCTTGCCACGGGAGCTCCCATGGCTACGATTTTTCATTTAGCCACGATAGTAAATTTCCCGTGGCTACACCCTTGCCACGGCCACTTGTGCCACGGGGCTAATTTCAAGAAAACCCGTGGCAAGACGGTTTTGCCACGGAAATTTCGAGCTTATGCCACGAATTTTACCGTGGCACAAGTGATGCTTTTTTGTAGTGTCTTTCCGCCATCTTTCTTTCATTGTTGTCTCGAATCAGCTACTTACTGCTAAAGCTTTGAATGACTAGATACATGAATTGAAGACAAGTAGTAATCCAATATCGGTGGAAAGAGACTCGAATTTAGCAAGTAGTCCGCATCCAATCTGTGATAGAAGTCATTGTCAAGTTGGATGTGCGTCTAGCTTTAGTTGGATTGTTAGCAGACTTTGTATTCGTGAACTATGTGAGAATCATGTAAGATCAGCTAGAGTGCCTTGCTTTTATCAAGGGAGCACCAAGTGAGTCTCCTATGCATGAGAGTTTCCTCATTCCTGTTTCAAATGTTTGAATGGTTGTGTAATGCCAACTTATTTTCCCTTCTTTGAATTGTTTGCTCCTCGGCGCCTAAATAGAGTGAGTAAACATTTAAAGAAAGTTGGCGAGATGGAGGCTACATACCACAAAACTTATTCGGAGAGGATTTAACTTGAGGTGATACTCTTTCCTCAGCTGGAGCATGTTGTGTACTACATGATTGCCAATGTGATTTGTACATTTATATACTAGACCCTTCGACCTTGAAGTTTCGAGGACGAAACTTTTTTTTAAGGGGGGAGCAGTGTAAGATCCGGGAGTTTCATTAAGAATAATTGCCTCGATTAAGAACTAATCTGGTTTTAGTTATTTATTTATGAGAACAATTGTTGAAGTTCAATATTATGTGGATATTATTATTATTATTATATTTATTTATTGTTATGAATATATGAATATAAGAGGATGTAGAGAGAGAATAGAGACAGAGGAATTGAGAGAAAGAAAGGAATGAATATTTCATTGTCATCGAGGAAATATTTATAATACAAGGATTCTTCATCACTAAGAATACTTCATCGCTAAGAAAACTTCATTACTAAGAAAAGTAAGTGTATGGACATTCACACAATTATTCCATTACACTCCCCCTTGAATGTCCATTGCCAAAGAATATGTCTCATTAAAACCTTACTAGGAAAATCCCAATAGGAAAAAACCCAGTGAAGGAAAAAGTGTACATAATTCTTGATACGCCAAGATATGTTGCCACGTTAAAAAGCTTTCTAAGGAAAACCCAATGGGACAAAACCTCAGATAAGGGAAAAAGAGTACATCGCGTATTACTCCCCCTGATGTAATTCAACTTCATCACTGACTTTCAAACTTTACAGTCGAAAAATGGCTTGATACATGAATCAACTTAATTCTAACTGAAACGAATTTGCTTAATATCTGTTTCAGCGTGCACATAACTATTATGTGATCAAGTGCCATAGGATTTAGGTAAATATCCAAGATCAACATAGTTAATCAATACCAATTTTGAGCCATTGAGGATAATGAATATCTAAATTGCTAGTACCTTCGAGGTATCAAAACAGGTTAGATCATGTATGATTAGTAAGATATGTCAGTGCTCCAATATCATTTAAATACGGTACTTCAGGACCCAAATACAGTACTTCAGGACTCAAATACGGTACTTCAGGACCGCTAAATTTCTCATCATCTTTTCGGGATCGAAAGAGGGTTGTTTTCATATTAAATGACTGTACCATTACTAGGGTACTTAAAAAGGGAGTGATTTGCTCATGCAACATTATCTTAGCACTTTGCTACATAAATTAACTTATGCATGTAAGATCATTCTCAAAATGTGCAATTTGTAGATCAAGGCAATAATAAATTTTACCGAAATCTTTCATTCCAAATACGCTTGTACAGCAATCCACAACTTTTGAGGCTCTTCGAGAGTCCAAACCATCAGTAACATTTACAAACAATTAGGATCCGGATCATTTAATCATTTCATTTGATTATGCAATATGCGTCCATATTGCTTTAATCACATAAATGTCTATCAACTAAATAACCAATATTCTCGAGAATTTTAATCTATGCTTCCGGCACTTTGAACCCTTCAGAAGTTTTATATAAACATCATTATCAAAATTTTCATAAGCTATAGCGATATTTATAAGATGCATTCTTAGTTTTTCATGTACTGCCAAATTTAAGGTATCGTGGTGTAGTGACATGGACTACATAGGAGTATGTTCCTTCATAGTTGATACCAAGTCTTTGTGTAAGCACTTATGCAACAAGTCGCTTCTTGTGCCTTATATCTCATAATCTCCCTTTCTCATTCTTTTCCACACAAAGACTTAATTGTATCCATAAGATTTACACCATTTTGGTGTGTGGACAAAAGGTCCTGATATTTCCGATTTTACAAGCGAATCTAATTCTTGAATGCATCTTTTCACTTGGCCAATCTCATCTTTGTCTGTATTCATAACAGACATAAATTCATGATCCTCATGATTACTCACAATAGTGAGCGCTATATTATATAATCAAATATTATATCGACGTTGATCTTACTTCGGTTCCACCGTATCCAATTCATGACATAGTTAATTGAGATCTCATCATTTTCCGAATTTCAGCTACCTGAGCTTGTGGTGTAACTTCCACATATGTCATGATTGAGGACTCTTCTGGAGTCAAAATTTCCTCATTTCGGTTATTATTAGTCGTTTGCTCCTTTTCTTTTTCGAGGACTTTTGTCTTTGGAACCGATTGGTCTACAATGCTTCATATGTGGTCCAGACTGATTAATAATTCAATTTGTCCTACTGGGACATCAATAAGAGCATTAGTAGTTGGGACATAGGATTTAATAACTCTTTGTGGGTCAGTAGAATAACTGGTAGTAGATTCGCTCAAGTTCGTAGACGAATTATATTTTGAACTTCCAGTTCACATTACATGGTATGAGGATCATAATAATTCGTTCCAACTTATTTCCTTGTCCAACAACTTGATTTCTCCCCCTAATGTTGGGAAACTTGTGTCATCATAATAGGCAAATTGTGCTATAAGTATATCTCCAATGAATGGTTCTATTATATCCAAATGTGTATGGATATTCATACCCAACATATATTCCTGATTCCTTCAGGGTCCCAATTCAGTGCGGATCATGGAGCATACATCGCACATGCTCAAATTCAAAAGTGGGAGATATTTGGTTTATGGCCAGAAATCATTGTAGGGGAGAAATAAACATTCATAATAACCTTTTGGCCTTATTTGGATCAATGTTGGTGCATGCAACATGACATGTCCCTGAACAATTGTAGTAAGCTCTACTCTCAAAAGTGATAAGTTTATTATATACTCAACATCTCATATATTAATGATTCTGCAGGATCATTTCATATATAAATATTTGACATAGGATGCTTAACATTTATGCCCATTGACATACAAAAAACTATCAAAAGTTTTCACTATCATTATCAATATGAATCTTCTTGATTCATAATTCGAAACGTGCTCGTATATCAATTGAGCAAACAATCTTGCAAGCGCCAAGTTTCAAGTTTATAGTAAACATACCAGTGGCTATCTCATTGATGCATCAAGTAAAACCACACTATATTCAAATGGTTTACATATAGGTCTACAGGAGCAATACAAATATCATTTGTACACAACTCAAGAATCTAAGGGATTCAATCCCTATCTTTCCTAATGATGGTGTTATAATTAATTTCTTTGAGAGTGAGTAGCTAATTAGAACTCATTTGATTAAGGATCTTCTGGCCTTTTAAAATATATCCATTTGAGTTCTTCTTGAGAAGATTGATCCAAGATGCTCCAACTATGATAAAGTCTTCATCAATGGTAAACTTTTGGTTTACTAGAGTATGTGTTTCAATTGGGTTAGTTGTATAGAATAACACATAAAATAAGGATGATACCTTTTTCAACACACATGTTGCTCAAAGCAATTTTCATTATATATGAATACTAGTTGTCTCAACATACAGGTATTCATTCCCACAAATACATTTGAAATTTAATTAATAAGTTACCGTTGATACTAACTTAGTGGAGAGAAGTACGTCCACAATAGGGAAGTTAGTGACACCAAGTAATATTATATGCGCTCTTCTGGAGCCTTTAATCAAAGTAGACTGTCATATATATAATGCTAATATTTGCTTCCCTCATCAATGGACAAGAAATAATTTATTATCACAAAAAATGTGTGTTGTTCTGGTGTCTGCATGACACGTATCTATCCCCACATTTATTTATGTTCCAATCAAGTAAGTATGCATGAAATTCCCTTCAAGATAAATATAACATTAATGCATATAAAGCATATAGTGGAAGTGCTTGAATCACTTATAAAAAGAAACTTCACTTCAGAAGCACATACATGACTCTTGAAAGTTAAATACTCCATAGGGAACATGCATTAATCATGAATATCGGGATCATTGATTATATTTAAAACATGTCTATGAGCATAATAAATAATCACATAAATAATCACATTCTCATAAAGATAGATTCCACCCATTTGCTCATACAGTATCACAATCAAATATCCAATACACACTATAATTTGTGTTATGCTTAGGAAACAAAGTTCATGCATATTTGGTCAATCAATAACAATGCACTTTGTGACTACGGATTATGAAAAAAAAATAGTATTGTTCATGATACTGGAAAATACTTAATCATTCAATATGATCAACCAATTTCCATAAAATAATAACATTAGACATATGAGAGCATATTACTCGCATTTTGCATGTGTAATATTTCAATGAGGTGCATACATATAAAATCATATGAATATCCATGAAATAATAAAATCATACGAAGACTCATATTAATCCATGCATATCAACAAAGAGGCTGAAGAATAATTAGAATACGACAATTACTAAAGTCTGTGAACAGTGTCAAGAGAGAGATATCTAAGAAATAGCAGCTTAAAACCATGTGCACAACATAAACAATAATATCACTTACTATCAAAAGTCTATAAAATAATATCTTGATTAAGCTTGATAAAGTTCAACAAGATATTATGACGTACAACAGGTACGTGTCGTATCCATTTCCTCGTTAATAATACATTTCTCACTTTTCTATCATTCATGCTTTTCGATTCCGTATTCCTACTCCTGGTGAGGACATCATCTTTTAGCATGATTACGACCATGGCTATGTCGACTGACACGGCTACTGGCGTGACCTTTGTTTTACTCATGATAGTTGAGTTTATACCCAGCCACATTCGCTTCAGGGAATGAGACACCACCATTTGGGGATTCTAATAATCCCATAGGTCATTATTACAAAAATTATATACATTTTTCATCTAAACATTAAACTCCACACTTGTAACAAAAATGCTCAATTTAATCGACGATATAAACCTTAATAATCTCAAGTATACTATCATCGCCTTTCAACAATTTTTATGCCAATTAACAACTCTATACTCTAATGGGCAGGAAAGCGAACTTCTGGTTCATTAATGAGATTATATAGAGCTTTAATGATTGGAATGAACTTCTGGGTCACTACTAATACGTGTAGTCAACTTGAAACAAAATTAAATATTAGTGGTAGGATGAACTTCTGGTTCACCAATGAGATAAGTAATCAATTTTTCAATATCAGAGTGAACATCGAAAATCAAATAAAATTCTTAACATTAGAATGAACTTCAGGTTCACTAATGAAATAACACAAATTATTATTATTATGGTAACTTCTTGTTACTGATAAGATAAAATTTGCGATATACGAGTGAACTTCTGGTTCACTTGAAGAAATAATGTAAAATTCTTACTATTGGAGTGAACTTCTGGTTCACCAATGAAATTATACAATCTTTAACTATAACTATAATATCCAATAACAAAAAACTTTAACCATATAAAGGTAATGGAGTGAACTTTTGGTTCATTAATAAAATAAACTTCGCATTGTTGAGACGAACTTCTGGTTCGTTAATGAAAACACATAAAATCTTATACATAACTATAAATTAGTACACAACAATATGACAACAAACTTGTTCATAAATATAAATTATACAAGTTTGATATTAACAGAAGGGTGAACTTCTGGTTCACCAAGAAAATTAGGAGGAAAATAAAATTTCAATATCATAGTGAACTTCTGGCCACTAAAAAAACCCCAATTTATTCTACACAACTAACCAATATCATTAGTTATTGATAACTGGTCACGGAAAAACCCAATTTCTTAACCTAAATCAAAGGTTATATATGATCTCAATTAATTAAGAAGTAAATGAATAAACTAAATTCATGAACCTCAAAGTGACAACATGTATTTGGGCACAGTATAATACTTAAATAAATATAAGCAAATTATCTTCTACATGAAATTATGAAACTTCTTGAATAATTGAGAAATTCAAATAATGAAGACTTAGTTAGTGAGTGGTACCTCACCATACTTTGAGAGAAAGTTCTTCAGATCATCTTCAGAGACACTAGATGGAATGCCACCAACAAATATCTTCTTAGTCTTGAAGTCCTTTGACTGCACAACCACTTTGGGTATAGTTCGTTTAATCTCAACCTGTTTCCCATTGATGATATGGGTATCCTCAATAACCTGATCAACAACTGATGGATCAGCATAAGTAATGAACCCAAAACCCCTTGGCTGCCCACTGAATCGATCTTTCATAATCACGGAATTCGTTATCCCTCCATACTCAGTTGGTTAGAACATGGTGCTGATAACGTGTTATGAATATATGAATATAAGAGGAAGTAGAGAGAGAATAGAGACAGAGGAATTGAGAGAAAGAAAGGAATGAATATTTCATTGTCATCGATGAAGTATTTATAATACAAGGATTCTTCATCACTAAGAATACTTCATCGCTAAGAAAACTTCATTACTAAGAAAAGTAAGAGTATGGACATTCACACAATTATTCCATAACATTTATTTATTTATTAGAGTAAGAATTTTATTGGAAGAGCCGACTTATTAATTAGTGGACTTGTTATATTATTGCGGGTAATTGGGTTATAGATTTGGAAAGGAAGAAAATAAGGGAAATTAGGAGATTTTTTATTATGTTTGATTGGAGAATTTTACAATCAAAGGAATTATGGTAGAACAAAGGGGATTGGATAATTAGCAAGTATTTGAAGTGGAATAAAATTTATAAGGAAAAGGGATTAAAACCCCCTCTTCTTTGGGGATTTGGACGACAAGAGAAAAGGGGCAAGCCCCTGTTTCTACTGGGCAGAACGCACGCACGCATAATAGAGAGAGAGAGAGAGAGATCGAGAGAGAGAAGTGGCGGTGGCGGCACCGCCTTGCTGCCGGTCGCTGTCCGTCGTCCGCCGACGCGAAGAGAGAGAGAGAGAGATGAAGAGCACGGCCATGGCTCCTCCTTCTTTGAGCCCTATCCCGATATCGCATGAGAGGGGGAAACAAAGGGGAATCGGGTCTTCGTCTTTTGGCTGGTACGAACAGGACGCAGAGGGAGTTGACGATGGGTCGGCGATGGGAGTTGATAGGCGTGGGTAGTGGTAACAACGTCGACCGCTTGACCTTTCCGGCAGTGACAAACGCGCGAACGAGGGAGGATTTTGAGTGTCCGTGGTGGTCGAGCGAGGGAGAGGAGGGGCATGGGAGGTTCGAGTCAAGTCTCTTCAGGCCGAGTCCGGTGCATTTGGGTGCTTCTGACGCCTCTCAGCCGAGTCTAGCCCTAATTTGAGACCCTAACTGCTTGAGAGTCAAAGTGGGTAATCTCTATCCCTCTTATTAACTGTTAAGTTTCAGGTTAAATTTATAGATTTAGAATATTGAAATATATGCCGAAAATTGTTAATTAGGATGGTTGGATTGAATTATGTAACCGAGTTGGAAGTTGGTCAGTATTTGGGTTGAACATTGAGCGTTGAGGTCTGTTTGGGATGGTGTATGTGAGGAGGGAGCCCGGGTTGAATTGTGAAATTGGAATACTTTGAGTTAAATGATGAAAATATGGATTATCCTTTTATGTTATTTGGGTGGGAATTGAGCTAGATATGACTTTAACGAGTTTTATGCAAGTGAATATGTGGTTAGTACACTCAAAGGTTTGATTTAAGTTTAGAATGATATTTGTTTGGTTGATTCTAAGTGTAATATGCATAAATGAGTGTCACTGGGATTACATGCGTTAATTTGGTTATTTATGAGCAAAGTATGCATATATGAATCGTGGATGAGTTATATGTTTTAAGAATGAGATTCTATGTTTAAAATTGGGTCGTTTGGTATTTAGTATGTTGTAGTTACGCCCTAGTCTGGTGTGAATGGAAATTGAATTGTTGTTATATATGAATTTAAGTACAGGTGTGCATGTGTTTCTCAATTATTTGAACTGATACGAACCTTATGGGCTCCATTACGCGTATTTACTTTTGTACTTCAGTTTTGAATGACTCTTTGGAGTGTTATTCTAAGAAATGGTTTGGATTTTGATTCTTACGTATGCTTTAATGTGGTTATGTAATTTCTATGTGGTAATTGGTTATTTTGAATATTTATGAACTTATTTATGGGGGATTTGGCCTCTCGATTGGAAAAAAGGTTGGAAAATGGCCAAGTAGGCTATTTTAACTTGAATGAAAGATATACTTCTACCTTATATACATTTATATGAGATTTTGGAAAGCTATTTGGATGAGAAGTGTATGGTATGGAATTGTTATGTGATTTACGAGTTTGAAATGGTTTTCGGGCTAGGTGTATTGCACTAGGTACTATGGACTAATTGGAAAGTCGGAGTTACACCTGTAAAGGGCAACTGAATCGGCTAAGTATGTAAAGTCTATTGACGTTAGAACTCCCGGGAAGTTAAACTAACTGTCTTAAGGGGGAACCGACCCCGATTAGAGAGTGCTGAAAGTACCTTACGCCCATGGTATTAATATTTTCGTACAATGGAAAAAAGGAAAGGTTATATGAAACTGTGGTTTATTGAAATGGTATATACTATTGTTATGAAGGGATGGAAAAAAATTTGAATAATTTTTAATACCTCTTTTAAACTGCGTGAGTTATTCTTGAAATTTGAAAAATTTGAGTTATATGAAAGTGTTATGTTCTTATTTAGAATGGTTTTGAAAGGTTTGGAAGTATGAATAGTAAACTACGTGATAATTACTAAGTTTATGAAATGTATTCACTTGTGTTCAAACTAGGTTTCGAAAGGGACCTTGTGATTTAAATAAGAACTTACTTTATTATTAATGATTATATATGTAATTTTGGAGCTCTTTACGTGTGTCTTGTAATTAGACTGATGCATTGCATGCGAGTCTTTCCTTGATTGTTGACTTTGGAGGCTAAATGGAATGTATGAGCTATTTGAGGGATAACTAAGTTAGGATGTTGATGTGTATTAAGTTGGTTGCGACCTACTAGAATGCTCATGTACTTGAAATGCTCCTCTAATGGCTTCCCGAGTGTCTTCATGAGCAAAAAGGTTACCCTCTCCCCCTGTAGTTGATTTGGAAGATATGAGATCGCTTAGTTACCTCACACGAGACATGTGGATGCTTGAATGGAAACCTTATACCCAGTTCCCTACTTGATGAATTATGAAACGACTAAGAGATGCATTTATATTTTTTTTATTGCACTTGGGTGAATACTGAATTAAATTGACTCCTATATTAGGTGGCTTGAATCATAATTGTTGTTCCAGGGTACAAGTTATCCACTGAGCAATGGTTTGCTCATACCCCTCTCTCCCTCCCCCATACAGGTCGATATGAAGACCAGGAGCTGACCAGTTATTTAGAGATTGAAGCATTCCTTTCCCAATTGTTTATGTATGTAAGGAGTGGTTGTTTTGTAATTTAAATTCTATTGTAAATATTTTTGGTATGCCTGGGTTGTTTGATGCATTTAGATTGTAATCCGAGCGTATGACTCATGATATGCTCCGGCGTGTGGTCGTTGAGTCCTATTTTGGTTTAGTTTGTTTATTTCAGGGTTGTAAGGCTTTAAGCCTGAGAAACATCCATATTACACAGGAGCTCTGCCGAACTTTCCTCAGAAATTTTGGAAATTAGTTTCTAAGTTCCCTTTTTTACCTTTCTCAACCTTAATTAGGTTGAGATTGACCTTAACAACCCCTATTAGGGAGCGGGCTGTTACATCATTCTTTTAGGCATAATGCATTACATATACCGGGGCACTCCCTTGACATGTAATATGGCGTAGGAGCATGTAAATCGGCGGTATTAGGCTTTTTCTCTTTAAACCAGAAAAAATAACCCATGGGATGCCGGACCGGGCATACTCAATTGGTGCACTTACACCGAGAGAGCATTGGTCACCACATCCACTCATGCATCACTCTACAAGGTCTCCGCACGAGCCTCCAAGAGCAACAGCCCACACATTCGAGTTGCCTTTACAACAAGAATGCACTGGGGCGAGTACATGAGCCACTAAGCCTTATCCAGCCAATAAACCCTTTCGTACGTAGAGCCTTGGTTTAGGATACCCCTTTGTTCATTTGTATGCTATGTGCTACATGTTTAAATTCGTTATAAAGAGTCGACCCAAGTTTAGGAATGTTGTTCTAGTCTGTATAGTAGTCATTGGGTTGAGAAGAGTCATGTTTACCAATTAAGAAGTTCAACCTCAAAAGTTATGGTTAACCTAGTGGTTGGGCCCATTTATCTATAAAGGTTGATCCTCTTGGTTCATAAAGTGAACTCAACTTGACTTTGATGATTCTATACGGATCTTTATGACATCTTCTTAACAAAGGTCCAATAAACCTATTTAAAAGTCCAACAAAAGAAAATGAGTAAAGTCTTAAACTGTGTAATAATCACCAGGTTTGAGTAAATTAATTTATCGAGTTAACCGTCACATTCATGGTCGGCCCGTGGTTAGGCCTAACCATGTTGGATTTATCAATTAAGTCCATAAATTAATTATAACTCACATGTCGGTGGTTTTATCCAATCCTTTACGATATCCATTTTCCCAAACAAGTAGAATAAAATAAAAATAAAATAGAAAGGCGTCAGGCGGTGAGTCTTGTTGATCATCATTCTAGTCCGCATAATAATCAGTAAGGCTTGAGTTGGCCCAAGTAGGGTGTCTAAGTTACGGATTCTCCTGAAAACGGTCAGCCTGTGGATGGGGCTTATCCGAATTGAAAAACACTAACTTGTACTCCTATACTCGGTCTTGACTCGCTATATTTTGTTTTAGCCGGCCCTTTATGATGATCAGTGGTCTTCTAGGGTCATATAGGATTAGGATCATGCAAACCCGTGTCCCGGGTGAGTCACCTTGTCCAGTCAGCATATAGAATTTGCATATTAGGAAGTCCCATGTAGGTCCACTAGGTCATGCATTCATCAGGTTGGGGGTTTGGGTCAATAAAAGGTCAATCTCTAAGCTGTGTGTGGTTTTGTTGTAGTCAACATAGGAGACCCGAGCCTAGCTTGGATCCCCGGCCCAACAGGTCGCTTGATTCGCAACCCGATCTTCATCCCGTCAGCATCAACGTCCAAAACCTCCCTTCGTCTGCAATTCGACATGTCTGCCGAAGAGAACCACGGAGACAATCAAGTCCAAGAGGCCTTAGCTAAACTTTTATAGGAGAAGTTCAAGCAAGTACAGGGCTCAATCACTTTTGTTGCCTTATAGTAAGAGAAGAAAGCCGATGAGCACATCGCTCGGCAGGGAGAGCTCATTGAAAGGCAAAACACTCGCACAGAGCAACAACAGGATACTATGAATGGTGTTTTGGAAGCTATGCAACGCATAAATATGTGAATGGGATTGGTGGACAATGACGAGAGCGCCAAAGGCAAAGGGAAGATAGGCGAAAGTTCCAATGCTGGAGTGGTCATTGATGTGCCTGATGACCTGACATCGAGATCGCCACCGTCAGTGGCTGTTCCTCAAACTGTTCCGATCAAGGCTGAGTTACGCGATGACCCTGTCATACAAGACATAAAGGATCAATTGAATGTGTTCAAGGATGTTGTGAGTCAGATGCCAACCTTCACCAACCAGTTCATCGAGTTCGAACCACCCGGTGAAATCAATGCTAATATAGTGGGAAAGATGGACATCCCTCTGAAAAAGTTTTACCCGTCTGAGAATCCAACCCATCATGTATGGGAGTTCAACCGAGTGATGCCGCTTCGAGGCGTCACTACCAAACATTACAAACAAGTCTTCCCATCATCGTTGAATGATCAGGCGTTGAACTGGTATTATACTCTTCCTTTCGAGGTACGAGGAGACTGGACTGCTTTGCGTAGGGCATTTATCGAGCATTACAGTAAGACAAAAAGATAAGGTGACCTTGTCAGACATTATAGCTATTCGACAAGGAGAAAATGAGTCATTCACGACCTACTACGAGAGCATGCTAAGCTATCTCAGGTGACTAGCATCATTCCCACATAAATGCAGTTGGACATATTTGTCCATGGTTTAAAGCCAAGCCTGGCGCAACAATTAGATATCCATGTGGTTGAGAATTTTGAGTACTTGAAGAATTTATGTCCTAAGCTCGAGGTACGCAAGGAAAGGACGGTCGCGTCCCAAAGCTAGAAGGGAAACACTATGGGAAGAAGGACCATCAGTGCTCTTAAGGTGGCTGAGACAAGCCTTGTACAGAATGTGAATCGTGGTCCGCCTCCGAAGACGACCTACTTCCAGTACGATTCATATACCCCACTTGACATGACTTATGCCGAAGCTTTGGTCCAATTACTGAAATCAAACAAGATCCAATTGCCAGTACCTAGACCTGAACCTAAGACTAAGGGACCGGGGTAGAACAACAATGCTTACTGCAAGTACCACCGGACCAGAGGACATGGCACTGAGCGATATGATGTTGGGCGCTTAAGAATCAAATTGAAAAGAAGATTCGTTCTGGGGCATTGTCAATGCCTACAGCTGCAAATAAACCCAATAACAAAAGCAATCCTCTCCCAAATCATGCCATCTTAATGGGAGAGGGCACTCTTGATCCATCTGAATGTATCACCGACGAAGGTGCACCTACACTCCTTCCTGAAGATTTCACTGCCTTTATTGTCAATGGTATTTGGGTTAATGATGAAGAGGATGTGTATGAAGAAGGTCCTAATGATGATTTCTGGTCCGATAAGGAAGAAGAGACTCCACCTAGTGCGACATTCTTAACTAGGTCGGGAAGACATAATCAGGCGAGGGCTGAACCTGTGGCTCCTCCGCCAAATCCAAGCCCTACGAGAACAGAAGTATCTGCTGCTCCTGAAGATCTAACAGCTCTTACCATAAATGGCGTATGGGCTAGTGATGACGAAGACAATTATCACCATAGAGGCGTAACTCAGCAACGCTTAGAAGAGCTAAGGGACAACTTGCAAAATATGGTCATACATGACTATTCGCCATAAGAAAAAGGAGCGGGAACACCTTGAGTTTCAGGACCAACAAATAGAACAGCAACGAGAGGCTGTGGATAACATGTTGGAGGAATTTCACCGCCTCAAGAATGATTCCGACCCACAGGCCCTAAAGAAGGAAAGGAGCTGGACCCGGTGGTTGTTGTGTTGTTCAGCTCTGAATTTGACCCAAGCGTCATGATTTCTGCTGATGGAGACTGGCACAAAGTGACCTGGGTCGATGCTATTAGCAATAAATGTACCCTAGTGTTAGGAGAATCTTGTAAGGTCCAGTATGAGTCGAGCACTACTGAGTCTGTAATTGAGTTTGAGTCAGCTGGGATTAGCCCCAAGTCTGATAAGTTTGTATCCGTTTCTTCATTCAATGAAGTGAACGTTTCTGAGTATCTCTATTGTTTTTCCCTTCTCCTAATTGATGTGCTAATAACTATGAATTTGATGCTGAACCTTTAAAAGACTTTAATGAATTAACACAAGCTATGAATGACCACGAGAATCACATGGCACCTGTTGAGGAAACTATCGCAATCAATGTTGGGATGCCTGAAACTCCCAAGGAACTGAAAATTGGCAAATCATTAGCCTGGAGGAGAAATAGGAGTTCACCTTGCTTTTAAGGGAGTTCGTAGATGTCTTCGCTTGGTCTTATGAAGACATGCCCGGAATCGATAGGGAGATCGCTGAACATGTAATTCCGCTCTACTCGGATGCTAAGCCGGTACAGCAACGACCTCGCAGAATTAAGAATGAGTGGTCAGACAAAATTCATAGTGAGATCAAGAAGCAGTTAGTAGCTAAGTTCATCAAGACAGTAGAGTTCCCGGAGTGGGTAGCTAACATTGTGCCTGTGCCGAAGAAAGACGGAAAGGTTCGAATGGGCGTTGATTTCCGAGATCTGAACAAAGCTAGCCCAAAGGATTGCTTTCCTTTGCCCCATATTGACGTCTTAGTTGATCATACTTGTGGACACGAGCTTCTATCATTCATGGATGGGTATGCTGGTTACAACCAGATAAAAATGGCTGAAGAAGATATGGAGAAAACATCTTTCATCACTCCGTAGGGAACTTTATGTTACACTGTCATGCCTTTCGGATTGAAGAACGTTGGTGCTACTTACCAACGCACCGCCACTACCCTGCTGCATGACATGATCCGTGTAGAAGTTGAGGTATATGTGGATAACATGATCATCAAGTCGAAAAAGCGTGAAGATCATATTCCAAACTTACGTAAGTTCTTTCTTAGGCTCCGCGAGAACAACATGAGGTTGAATCCACAGAAATGTGCGTTTGGAGTAACTTCGGGAAAGTTGCTGGGTTATATGGTCAGTCAACGTGGAATAGAGGTTGACCCATCCAAGATCAAAGCAATTCAAGACATGCCTCCGCCTCAGACAGAAAAGGAGATTCGTGGTTTCCTAAGGTGGGTACAATATCTAAGCAGGTTCATTTCCAAGCTCATAATGACTTGTGAACCGTTATTCAAGAAGCTGAAGAAGGTAGCAATGGTCGAATGGGATGACCAGTGTCAGGCAGCGTTCGGGAAGGTTAAGGCTGACTTAACCAATCCACTGGTAATATTCCCGCCTATCTCTGGAAAGCCTTTGTTGCTTTACCTCACCATCAGTTCAATCGTTATGGGTGTTATGCTAGCACAAGAAAGTAATGGTCTGGAACGAGCTATCTACTACATCAGCAAGAAATTTCTAGGGTGTGAGTCCCGCTACTCGGAGATTGAGAAGATAGCCTTGGCATTAGTGTGGTCTACAAAGAAGCTTCGCCACTATATGCTCTCACACACTGTGTATGTGCTTGCGGCGTGTAATCCAGTCAAGTATATCATGGAACAACCTACCATAAATAGTTGGATTGCTCGGTGGGTGGTCATGTTGTCCGAGTTCAATCTACACTTTCGACCCCAGAAGTCCAAAAAGGGTCGAGTGGTCTCTGATTTTTAGGGTGAGTTTCCAATAGGAAGTCCTGACACTGGGGACTTGGAGTTTAGTGATGAACATATATTTCAAGTTGAAGAGGAAACCTGGAAACTATACTTTGATGGTGCTGCTAATCAAATGGGATGCGGCGCCGGAGCTCTGCTGGTTTCTCCCCAGGATATACACTTTCCTTTAGCAGTTATGCTTGACTTTGAGGCTACCAATGATGTAGATTGGGTCTCAAATCTCCATCATGAGCATCAAATGCTAGACATTATCCACAAGGAGCTTGAAACACTCATGCTCGATACACGTCCAACTTATTTCTCAAGTGAAGGGTTGATGATTTGCTCTCTATCTCAAGATCCTTAAAGCTACTATGGAAGACGTCCAAAGATGATTTGATCTACTTTCCAAGAGCTTTCAAGTGACTCAAGAATCTTTAAATTCGGATATGAATTGAGAGAGTTATCATCAAATGTAATCTAGTTTAGTTTACTTGTTTCTTTATGATGTCATTCATGTAGTAGATGATGTAAGCTAGATTTTCCCTCTTTCTTGATTTGTACACGCCTAAGGGGGCTTCCAACTAGTATAAATAGACCCCTTAGGGTGCTTCATTTCACACATCTCATTCTATTGAATAATAAACACAAATTCTCTCTAAAGTTGTCATGCTTTAGTTTTCTAGAATTTTAGCTAGTTTTCGGATTCCTTGAGGGGAATTCGTTCGAAATCTTCTCTTCTATTCAAAGAAGGGAGCAATCTTGGATGGTGCAAAGGAGGAGTTGGATATCAAATTGATTGTGGTGCGTCTATATCAATCAAGGAGGTTTCCATTGCCAAATTCTATCTTGTTCTTCATCACGTCGTGTTGTTCTTCATTGTTGGTACGTTTTTGCTTAGTCTTTTGTTTCTCTTGATTGTCATTCTTGTCATAATCCTTAGAACTCTCGTCCAAAGCCTCTCGTTTCATACCATTTCCATTCGTTTCTTTGAGAAATCAACAATCACAAGTTCTTACTTGTGAACGATCCGTTCTCATTTCGTGTATAATGGATTAGTTTTGATTCATTATGCATCAAAAGTGGTGTCAGAGCTTAGGTTGTTGATATCTCTCATTTCTTGCATCATTTTACACCTTGTTTTCATCACATTCACACGCCACCCTTGAGTTCTTCCAAGAACTCATCAAGAACCCATCAAGAACCCATCAAGAATTCATCAAGAATTCATAAAGAACCTTAAGCTCCACAAATAACCCTAAGACCAAACACAAACCTAGCCAAATCCGTCCCTTACCCTACGAGAGTTCTTATTTGACATCAAGATTGAATCAAATGGACGAGTCTCAATCTAGTTCACCTAAGGATGTTGAAGCTATGAGGTTGCGAATTGATATGTTGCAAAAACAATTAAAGACCTATATGGATTTGAATCGTGCTTTACAAAAGGAGTCTAATGAAGATGCTTCATATGGCACGCCTAGTCCATTCTCAAGAAGGGTGAACGTTTTGATTTTAGAGTTGAAATACCCGAATTTAATGGTAGTTTAGATCCGGAGGTATTTCTTGATTGGATTCAAACGGTAGAAAGAGTGTTTGATTTGAAAGAAGTTAATGATGAACTAAAAGTGAAGTATGTAGCATTGAAGTTGAGAAAGCATGCTTCCATTTAGTGGACTAACTTGCAAGAGAAGCGACAAGCAAAGGGAAAGGACAAGATTCGTTCATGGGAAAAGATGAAGTCCAAATTGCAAAGCAAGTTCCTACCCCAAAGCTACGTCCAAGACAATTATGTCAAGCTCCAAAAGCTAGTTCAAGGATCCAAATCGGTGGAAGAGTATACCAAGGAGTTTGAACATCTCCTTTGGCGTTGTGATTTGAAGGAGAATGAGCCACAAGTTTTGGTACGTTTTCTAATTGGTTTGAATGATTGGATACGTAATGTTGTTGAGTTACATTCTTATCAATCATTGGATGAATTAAGTACTTTGGCCTTGAAAGTAGAAAGGCAAAGGAAAGAAAGAGGAAAAGATACCATGAGAACATACCCTACACAATCCAAACCTTATACCACACGTCCACCTACCCAAACACAATACAAAACTCCACAAAAGCAGCCCCCATCCTCCCAAAAACCCTACGGAAAAACCCACAAAATCAGCCACAAAATCCCCCATCCAAACCCCACGTCCAAAGAACCAAGGACATTGCCTCCAAGAAGATGTTTTAGGAGCCAAGGATTGGGCCATATTGCATCCGAATGTCCTAACAAACGTGTAGTCTCTCTTGTTGAGTATCAAAGTGCTTTATATGTTGAGCCAAGTTGCCATGAAAGTGAATATGAAGAAGAGCAACTTGAGGAGGAGAATGACGTTTGTGAAGAGGAAAATGTGGAAGAAGCGGATGATGGAGAATTACTTGTGTTGAGGAGGGCATTAAGCGTGGCTTCTATACCAAACGAATTGGAGCAACGTGAAACTATCTTCCATACTAGATGTACGGTTCAAGGGAAGGTATGTTCACTCATTATAGATGGTGGTAGTTGTACTAATGCGGCTTCCACTACAATGGTTGAAAAATTGAAGTTAGAAGTGAGTTCTCATCCCTCTCCTTACAATATACAATGGTTGAGTCATGGGAAGGGTATTAAGATTGATAAGCGTGTGCTTGTATCGTTATCCATTGGGAAGAGTTATAAAGATCAAATATGGTGTGATGTAATACCAATGGATGCTTGTCATATTTTGCTTGGGAGACCTTGGCTTTTTGATAGGTACGTCACACATGATGGGAGAATGAACACTTATTCCTTCACCATCAACAAGAAGAAGATCACATTGGCCCCTTTGCCACCTTCTTCTATCATTCGGCCACCCCAACAAAAGGAGCAAGAGAAGGAGTCCAATATCGTTTCTTTGCTAAAGGCGGATCAACATGAGTTCCATGAGCAAAAGGAGTTGATTTTGGCCAATTTGCAAGAGGAACAAGCTTCCCCAACTCATGAACACCCACGGCTCCAACCCATCTTAAGGAGGTTCAATCATTTGTTCCCTAATGAGATGCCACACGGTTTGCCACCAAGAAGGGAGATAGAGCACAAAATTGATCTCATTCCCGGAGCCATCCTTCCAAACAAAGCGGCGTATAGAATGAATCCTAAAGAAGCTCAAGAGGTACAAAAACAGGTTGATGAGCTACTTTCAAAGGGTTTGATAAGGCCTAGCATGAGTCCATGTGCCGTCTCGGTGTTACTAGTTCCAAAGAAAGATGGTTCGCAACATATGTGTATGGATTGTAGGTCCATCAACAAGATAACTATCAAGTATAGATTCCCTATTCCACGCTTGGAGGATCTACTTGATGAGTTATATGGGAGTATTGTCTTTTCCAAAGTGGATTTGAGAAGTGGATATCACCAAATCCGTATCCATGAAGGTGATGAATGGAAAACGGCTTTCAAGACAAAAGAAGGTCTATATGAATGGTTAGTCATGCCATTTGGTCTTACTAATGCACCTTCTACATTCATGCGCTTAATGAATCATGTATTGAAGCCTTTGATTGGCAAATGTGTAGTAGTGTACTTTGATGACATTCTTATATATAGTAAGAGTGAGCTTGATCATGTAAAGCATTTAGAGCTAGTCATGTGTATCTTGGAGAAAGAGAAGCTCTACGCAAACATGGAGAAATGTTCCTTCTTCTCACCCAAGGTCGTCTTCCTTGGATATGTGCTATCACAAGATGGTATTCAAGTGGATCAAGGAAAGATCAAAGCTATACACGAATGGCCTACACCAACGTCTATCCATGAGGTACGATCATTTCATGGTTTAGCTTCCTTCTATAGAAGATTTATCAAGAATTTTAGCACTATTATGGCTCCTATGACCGAGTTGTTGAAAAATAAAGAGTTTGAATGGAGTAGAAGTGCTGAAAGGGCGTTTGAGATAATCAAAGAGAAGGTTTGTAATGCACCAATACTTGTCTTGCCATGTTTTGATAAAGTCTTTGAAGTTGAAGTAGATGCAAGTGGTGTTGGTATTGGAGCGGTTTTGTCTCAAGAAGGAAGGCCAATTGCTTATTTTAGTGAGAAGTTGAATGAGGCAAAGAGAAAGTATAGTGCATTATGACAAAGAGTTCTATGCCATTATACGAGCTCTTGAGCATTGGAGACATTATCTACTAAGTGGAGAGTTTATTCTTCATAGTGATCACGAAGCTCTCAAATACATCCAAGGGCAACATAAACTCAATCCACGACATGCCAAATGGGTTGAATTCATGCAATCATTTCAATTTGTGATCAAACACAAGGTCGGGCATTTGAATAAAGGTGCCGATGCTCTTTCAAGAAGGTACTTGCTTACACATATTCTTGATTCAAAAGTTGTTGGATTTGATCATATTAAAGATTTGTATGAGGATGATCAAGATTTCAAAGAAGTATTTGAGCTCTCAAAGAAGTATCTACACGAGATGTTTCATATTGAAGAGGGGTTTCTTTTTAAAGGAAATCAACTTTGTATCCCAAGGAGTAGCTTGCGTGAATTATTGATCATGGAGGTTCATGGAGGAGCCCTAGCTGGTCATTTTGGTATTGAAAAGACTTATTTGATGATGAGAGATCATTATTTTTGGCCAAGCATGATCAAAGATGTTGAGCATATTGTAAAAAGATGTGGGACTTGCAACCTTGCTAAATCTCATGTTCTACCACAAGGGTTATACACGCCTCTACCTATTCCCTACCATCTATGGGAAGATGTGAGTCTTGACTTCGTTGTGGGTCTACCAAGGACTCAAAGAGGGAAAGATTCAATTATGGTTGTTGTTGATAGATTCTCAAAGATGGCACACTTCATTCCTTGCCATACTACCTATGATGCTACTAAAGTTGCAAATCTCTACTTTGAAGAAGTTGTGAAGCTACATGGTATTCCAAAGACTATGGTGAGTGATAGAGATTCGAAATTCCTTAGTCATTTTTGGATTACTTTATGGAAGAAGTTGGGTACAAAGCTCAAATTTAGCACGGCATGTCACCCACAAACGGATGGACAAACTAAAGTTGTCAACCGTACGTTGGGAGCCTTATTACGAGCTTTGGTGAGCAAGGACAAGAAAAGTTGGGATACTTTGTTAAGTCATGCTGAATTTGCTTATAATCGGAGTCCAAATCGAGCTACAAAGTTATCTCCATTTGAAGTTGTGTATGGTAAGAATCCTCTCAAGCCTATGGATTTATCTCCTATGTCTACATCAACTAAATTCAGTTTTGAAGCTAGTAAGAGAGTGGAGGAGATTAAGAAGTTACATGAGGAGGTTCGAGAAAAGATTATGAGGTATACCCAAAGGGTTGAAGAGAAGGTCAATCAAAAGAGGAAGAAAGTTATTTTCAAACCTGGAGACTTGGTATGGATACATCTCAAGAAATAAAGGTTTCCAAGTAGAAGAAAAGGGAAATTGAAACCAAGAAGTGATGGTCCTTTTGAAGTCATTGAGAAGATCGGAGATAATGCGTATAAATTGAAACTAGATGATGGTTATGAGGGAAGTTGCACTTTCAATGTAGGTGATCTCAAACCTTATTATCAAGAAGGAGAAGAACTTCCTAGTTTGAGGGCAAACTCTTTTCAACTAGGGGGGAATGATGTAGATTGGGTCTCAAATCTCCATCATGAGCATCAAATGCTAGACATTATCCACAAGGAGCTTGAAACACTCATGCTTGATACACGTCCAACTTATTTCTCAAGTGAAGGGTTGATGATTTGCTCTCTATCTCAAGATCCTTAAAGCTACTATGGAAGACGTCCAAAGATGATTTGATCTACTTTCCAAGAGCTTTCAAGTGACTCAAGAATCTTTAAATTCGGATATGAATTGAGAGAGTTATCATCAAATGTAATCTAGTTTAGTTTACTTGTTTCTTTATGATGTCATTCATGTAGTAGATGATGTAAGCTAGATTTTCCCTCTTGCTTGATTTGTACACGCCTAAGGGGGCTTCCAACTAGTATAAATAGACCCCTTAGGGTGCTTCATTTCACACATGTCATTCTATTGAATAATAAACACAAATTCTCTCTAAAGTTGTCATGCTTTAATTTTCTAGCATTTTAGCTAGTTTTCGGATTCCTTGAGGGGAATTCGTTCGAAATCTTCTCTTCTATTCCAAGAGGGAGCAATCTTGGATGGTGCAAAGTAGGAGTTGGATATCAAATTATTTGTGGTGCGTCTATATCAATCAAGGAGGTTTCCATTGCCAAATTCTATCTTGTTCTTCATCACGTCGTGTTGTTCTTCATTGTTGGTACGTTTTTGCTTAGTCTTTTGTTTCTCTTGATTGTCATTCTTGTCATAATCCTTAGAACTCTCGTCCAAAGCCTCTCGTTTCATACCATTTCCATTCGTTTCATTCGTTTCTTTGAGAAATCAACAATCACAAGTTCTTACTTGTGAGCGATCCGTATTCATTTCGTGTATAATGGATTAGTTTTGATTCATTATGCATCAACCAATAATGCTGATGAGTATGAAGCTTCCATTTTGGGCATGCATGTGGCCCTGGAGATGGGAATTAAAAGGCTACGAGTATTTGGGGACTCTAGTCTGATCGTCAATCAAGTTACTAGTGTATAGAATGTGAAGAGCGAATCCTTGGCACTTTACCAGCAACATTTGTCCAAACTAGCTGAGAAGTTCAACCATATCGAGTTCAAATATCCCCCGCGGGGCTACAACGAGCTAGCTGATGCGTTAGCCAAACTTTCATCCATGGTGGCTATGCCTGAAAAGGATCAAGCTCTAGCAATAACGGTGGAAAGGAGAGCTTGTCCTTCTCATCAACAGTTAATGATCGGTTCGGTCAGTACTGATGCATGGTTGTTTGATAAATATGCATTTCTGAAAGACGGTTCATACCCACTGAATGTCGAGCGTCGAGCCAGGAGGGCTATTCGGCTAGTAGCCTCTCAATATTGCATTGTTCAAGACCGTCTGTACAAGAAGATAAACCTCCTATGTGTTGATAAGGAGGAAGCTGAGGAATTAATGAAGTCCAATCACGGAGGGGAGTGTGGATCGCACATGAACGGTAGAATGTTGGTTAAGAAGATCCAAAGAGCAGGGTATTTCTGGTCGACCATGGAATCCGCCTGTCTCTAATTTGTGATCTGCCCGAAATGTCAAGAGTATGCTGATCTCAAGCATCAACCATCCTCTTATTTGACCACTTTGACCTCACCTTAGCCATTTTTAGTATAGGGAATTGACATTATAGGGAAGATTTCACCCCAAGGCACAGAAGGACATGAATATGTGTTGGTAGCCGTGGAGTACTTTACTAAGTGGGTAGAAGCTGCTTCATACTCAAAAATCCCTTCGAAGCATGTGGCCAAATTCATGCTGAGGAACATCATTTGCAGATACGGGGTGCCACATGAGGTGATCAGTGACAACAGGAGCCATTTCATGGGCGAGTTTGCAGCTCTTTTGGCCAAGTACAAAGTCTGACATCACCATGCTTCTCCCTATCGGCCACAAAATGGAGCGGTGGAGGCTGTAAACAAAACTCTGGTGAAAATTATCAAGAAAATAGTTGTCACTTACAGAGACTGGCCTGACAAGCTTTCCTTCGCGCTGTAGGGATATCGAACGTCAATTCGGACTGCAACTGGAGCTACGCCATACTCTTTGGTGTACGGGATGGAAGCAGTCTTGCCCGTGGAACTTGCTGTTCCTTCTTTAAGAATCATCGCTGAAAGTCAAATCCCTGAGGCCGAATGGGCCCGAGCTAGGTATGAGGAGTTGGTTTTGTTGGATGAAAGATGACTCCATGCTCTACATAACATCCAACTTTATCAGAGTCGGATTTCCCGAGCGTTCAATAAAAAAGTCAAAGATCGAGATTTAGCTAAAGGGGATCTACTACTATAAGAAATGAGGGCACACGTCAGGATCCTCGAGGCAAGTTTGCCCCAAACTGGAAGGGTCCTTACGTCATTATTTCTGTCACTCCAGGGGGCGCCGCCCGATTAGCCACGCCCGAGGGAGAGGAGCTTGTCCAACCTGTGAATTTGGTTCAGTTAAAGAGATATTATGTTTAAGCCTCTAAAGGTTGGTATCTTTAGCTACTTAGACATGCATTATCTTATGAAAGCAAGCAACCGAACTGCCAATAGGCCACTTGCTTATGAGAGAAAAGAAAAAAAAAGAAGAAAAAAAGAAAAAAAAGAGAGAAAAAAAAAGGCTGACTTGAAAACCTTTTTGAGGCAGGTCACGCAAAAGGAGAGTAAAAAAATATAAAAGAAAAGAAAAATGAGAGACTAACTTGAAAATCCTTTGGGACAAGTTAGGTAAAAGGAGAGAATAAAGGTGTTGCGGTTGAAGTTCTGCTTTTGAAGGATGAGAAGAAGAAGAGCATGGCTTGTGTTGATTCTCATGAAACATAAATGTAATACTTTACTTCTTATATCAATAAAAGGAGTACATCTTTTTAATACATTTTTGTTTTATCAATTTTCTAAAGGGAAAGCATCAAATAATAAAAATTCAAAGCACACGCGTTTCTTCCATTTCATCTCTTTCTCTCCATCCTCCTTATTTAGTACTAAGTCTAGTCCTAGTCAAGTCAGAGTCGGTATAGGCCCATTAGTGCTCATTCAGTTGGACTTGATTGTTTTTCCTTTCTTGGGTGCGTTTCTTCTTTACCCGACCTAGGATCGTTAGCCACAATGACAGTCTTCAACTTCGGGGTCCCCCGAAGAGGTGAGCGTTATGCTCTTTCCCGCCAATGGATAGCGCCGATAGTAGTAGCAAGCCAGCTGCGATAACCATCTGTTGAAGTAGTAGAGATACGGTTAAGGGCAGGTGCTTTCTTTCCAGCCCGTTTCTTCCAGTATTTGAGCAACGACTCAATTAATCATGACCCTTGGAGATGGGTAAGGTCGGGGATCTCGCACGGAGGAAGAGGAATGTCTTGAGAATGGCCCATTTATTGCATGACTCGATCAGGGAAGTAGTATGTGAGCTCCGCGAGGCCAAGCAGAGTGATATGGGCCGCCTTACGAGAATGACTCGAGAAGCATGGTATCTTCCACCATTGAACCCACCAGCGGATTTCCTTGTGGTTCTTGAGAAAAATGACCCACTCATCAAAATTACGGTGAATGTCGAACTTTCTTTTGCATTGGCAAAAGCTTGCTAGTTCCAAAGAGGTGATGGGAGAAAAGATCATGTCTAAATGCTCTGTAAGCCACATCTACAGGCGGAAAGAAGGAAGTGAGAATTTTGGTTGCACAAAAAAATATATTACAACCAAAACAAAACAAAAAAAAAAAGAAAAATGGACACATGATTCCACATGGACCACTCGGACGTTCCATGCAAAATCAGAGAAAAATAATATAAAAAAAATGAAAGAAACAAAAAAAAAAGAAAAGAACGTCGATACTCACTTGAAGAGCGAGGGGACTTCCGCGAAAGGTTTGCTTTGTAGGCCATGAGTTGAGACCGAGGAGGGTCTCAGCAATCATCATCGGAGCAGGATTGTAACCCCGGGACATCTCATCTACGACATGGATGAGAGAGAGAGGTGAAAAAGCCGAACCACCATGATAAAATAAAAATTCAGCTAAAATGCAAAAGACTAAACCTCGCACTCGCAACACCGGGTTGAGTCAAGGCGCCTCTGGTGATTGAAAGAATTCTACTAGAGCTTGCAAATTGACTGTGTTGCCCACCAAAATGTGTCCTAATGCTCAATGGTTGAAGTTCGTCAGTTCCTCAAATTTTTCGCGATAATTGTGAGCAAGAGAAGGAGTTGTTGGCAGGGCATAAAGATCAAATTTGAACTTACAAGCCCACTCTTCGGGAAGAGGGAACAATTCGTTCTAGGAGAAGCGAAAGATATGGAATTTAGGGTCCCAAAAGGTCAGGGCCGCTTTGAGAAATAGCCAATCGATTTTCACTTGCTTTAGGCTCAAAATCAAGGATAGGTTGTAGTAAGTGAGGAGCCGTTTTTCAGGTTAAGTGAGATTATTCATCCACGAGTTAAGTTTTCTCTCGAAAGCCATGATTGAAATAAGAAAGATTGAGAGGAGATGAGAGTGTGGTGAATTCTCAACAACAAGGTATGCTTACATATAGCCTCGGCAATGTACTGTACACGGCTATTCAATCAGACCCTATAGGATGTATGCAACACCTAGCGACGCGTTCGGATGAACCACGGTGACTGCCACCATGTGAAGGTCGACCGGCCACCAGAAGAGGGGATGAACTCGTTTTGTGAGTTCAAACCCCTACGTGCATGCACCCATGCAGGAAACACGGTTTGCTACGTGTTTTATTTTTGTTTGGTTTTCTTTTCCCTTTTTTATGTAAAAATGTAATTTTATTTTACTTAGCGTCGGAAACTGTAAATTTTTTTGTATATTATTTTACTTAGCGTCGGAAACTGTAAAAATCGGAGCTTGCATGTCGCATCTTTAGAGAGTCAAAATCACCTAAAATCGTGTCTGCATTTAACTGCGCATTTTTCTTTTTATTACATGGAATTTCTTTTACATTGCATAAAAAAGGGAAAAAAAAAAAAGAGAAGAGGAAAGCCTTGCCGCAATGCCTAGAGGTTTCCACCAAAACCACCGCTACCAAATAAGCTCCTAATAGTGGCATCAGCAAAGGAGTCTGGGTGTGGATCATCTGAAGTACGAGAAGGACCGAACATGAATTGGCTGGAAGGCATACCATGAAAACCAAAGTCTGGATAACTCTGGCTGAAGCCAGGGGGCTGACAGTAAGGGACAATAGATTGAGCATGATATTGAGGAGCCCATGGATTAGGCACTCTCTCCATTGAACCTTGGAATCCACTAGATTCCGAACAGTCTTCCACCATGAACTCTGGGATATCAGGAGACGTCCGTCGCGAAGAGCTGGCATAGGGATCACGTGGCACACTCAGCAGGTCTTGATCCCTGCACCGATATGGTCTTGCCCATGGATCTCCATGAAAACCTCTACTACCTGTTTCTCCTACTGAAGAATGGCGAGGAGGACATCTTAATGAGCTCTCAGACCGTGGCAAGCTTACATGGGAGTGAGGCTCGTTATCTTCATCACCAACAGCCGGCATCGGACCCCGATATTGGCCGTTTTCAAAGTTCTGATCAATGAACTCCCGGGCCGTGATGCCTTCCCTTAATAGAACGCAGATGTGGGCATACGCTTGCTGCATAAAAGGAAGATCCATGGGATAAAGGGTTGTCAGATATGCAACTTACAGGGTTTGCATCGAAGAACTACAGTTTTACATGATCGTTAGTCACAAGCGGGATGAACCCAAACAACATATCTTCACCTCCCGCCTGCTCAGGTTCCTTTGCATGCTGGTCCAAAAGAGGATCATAATATCCTCCCAGCTACAGAAGGGCAAACATCGTCAGAATGCCAGGAGTCTGCAGTATTAATGCAAAAACATAGGAAAAACTATACCTGAGCAAAAGCAAGGCGTCCTCTGTGCTGAAGAGTCGCCTCTTCCAGGTCATCCGTAGGCACAATAAAGTTGACCGCTGGTTCACCAGCCATCAGCCGAGCCATTTCATCCATGGCCAAGGCTTGCCTGTCAAAAATTAGCTCGGGAAGATCCATGGCAACTCTTAGAGGCCATTCCCTGGTATGTTGATAGTAGAAGCGTTCCCCCAAGTAGAACGTGAGCACAGAAGGACCTTCCAATAACAAGCGGCGCTAATTTGCTTCCCTTGCAAGGCGTATATCATAATCAAGGTCCTCCACATTATATCCATTCCATGGGAATCAGACATTGTCCTCCTCCAGTAATACTCGTCACCAAAGGCTCGAGAGAAGAAAAGGCAAATAACGAAAAAGATGCAAGACATACGAGCCTAAGATTGTCGATAATCCTCCTAAGTCCATTCAAGTCCTTGAAATGGAATTTTGGCCGATGATAGCCTGATACTTCTGCCCATCGCCGAGCAGCTGGAACGCGCAGATCGTCGTAATTGGTCCCACCAATTGTAGGGAGAAAATAGGCCAAAACCCACACCTACATACTAGGGAGCTAGGGTTCTTAACAAAAAAAGAAATTTGCACATCACAAATTTCTAAAAGGAAAAGACCTGGAGCATACCTCCAAGACTCGCCAAAGGCTGCTCCTCAAGTTGAGCTTCTTAGCCTCCGTTGCCCTTGTGCGCGCCACTGTGTTACATTCGGTGGGCCGGCAGGCAACTCGTATTCCCCGTACCAAATGGGCGTAAGCAACAGCTGCCCAGTTAAATAATCTCACCTCGCCGAAATTCAGGAGGTGATGTGCCCAGGAGAGAGTGATTGTATCTCCGCGAATTGCAAAAATCGTTGCATTGATAAAATGCACCAACACAATGAACTGACGCTGAGGAAGAGGAAGGCTCCCAAATCCTTCACTTTTTATAACGACCACCAGATGTGTGTATCGCAGGCCGCCAATTCGTCCTGCCAATGCGGTGATGTGTTGCAAAAAGTGCATGAATGCGAGGGTCAACATCCTTTCGAAACTTCAGTAGCTGGCCGCCCCAGCTAAGACCTTTAATTATCACAAAGTCAAAAGGAGTGAGCATCATCTCCCCAAGCGGAAGGTGGAAAGAGTTCATGGTATCCCAGAAACGCTCCACGATAGCTCGGCCGTAGGTTCTCTTGCTACGAATCCTCCATGTCCTCAAGTAGTCCAGAAAAAGGCTAATACCAGCATCCCTCACGGTGCTCGAATAAAATGCACCTACCTTCACGTGGAAGGACAAGGTTATTACACCTTGAATACTCCCACATGCCTTGAAAGAGTCTTCCTACAATGAGGTCAACGAAAGTGTAAAGTACTTCAAGAAAAATTCAAAGTAACTAAGGTTGCTTTAAAATTCAACTTAAAGTACTACAGTAAATAGCATGCAAAGCGACCGCAAAAATGAAACAAGCTATATGAAGTTAGAAGGTGCGTACCGAATCTTGAGAACGAAAGAACCATGCATGCTCATCTTGCATACGGACGCTCTTGGACCACCGGTTGAGTAGCGCGTCTACAGCCCCTTCGAAAGAAATTCATCGTTTCATAGAAAAGTTCCAAAGACTAAGAGATTTTCTAGAGATAGAATAAGAACCAAGATGAGGAAGAGGAACTCGGCTATGAATTATGAAGGAGTTCCGAGCTTCAAGCCTCATTTGTAGGCAAATTGTGTGAGCCCCTGCCGCCACGTGTCATCTCACCATTGGTTCCAGCTCAAGGCCGATCGGCCCCTAAGACTGACTTCAATAATTGCGTTGAATGGTCTCCTGCATGGCCTACAAAAGCTGCATTGTACGAGTGAAAAGATTCCTCCCCAAGCTTAGGCTGGTCGGCCTTGGAAAAGAGGAGCTCTTGTCTTCTCCCTTTGTCATCTTCCCAATGGCATGCATCTTCCCAAAGCCATGCATGACCGAACACCAAGCATGCCCAATAAGAAGAGTGTGCTCTTCTCAAAGATCAAAGTGCCAATTCCCCAACAGGGAACAAGTTCTAATGGGCGTGTTGCGCAATCCGAGGTGAGTTTTCCGAATCAAAAATTTAAATTCATCAAAACTGACAAAAACCTTTTTTATTTGCAGGAAAATAAAGGCCACGATCGGTGAAGTTCCTCGGCATTGAATAGCTAGCATCATCATAATCATCATCAATCCTGAGCCACTAGTAGAGTTTTGGTGAAGTCTCGACGACCAAGGCCATCGATAGTGGAGTGTGGCGCGGTGGGGAAACTGATGATTTTAGCTTGAGTGTAAAATTGAATCCAACAATCGATCAAACTTGAACACCAAATGAAGGATATTACCTTGAGCTAGGTAATCCATAACCCAAAGGCCTAACACTCCACAATGACTATCCAAGGTAACCAACTAAATAATCACAAGGAATGACTTGCTAACACCACCATCCACAAATGGAATAGGTAAGAACAAGATTTTGGAGAGAACAAGGGAGAAAACCCTCACAATGCTTAAGCATATCATTCATCAACATCAACTGACTTGAAAAGAGGCTAAAACAAAGTATTTATACTAAACATAAAAAACCCCAAAACTACATAGTTTTGGTAACAAGTCTCGGCAGGAAAAGGGAACCGTCGCGGGCGCGACAACATCCGTCGTAGGCGCGACTGCAGTCAGATGGCAAGAAGCGGCATCAAAGAACGATGGTAGCAGCGCCGCGGCACGACATCGCGGTCGCGGGCTCGACCGGGCGCTAGAGGCAAGACGCTGGCAACGCTTCTTCCGCTGCGACCAGCGTTTTCATAAAGCCGACAAAGCAAACCTTCTGTGATAGACGCTGGCAGCGTTTCAGCAGGCAAAGCCAGTGTTTGGTGGTGAAGGCCAATTCTTCTGGTGCGAGCGAGCAGGTAGTCGCGGGTGCCACCCTGTTGTGGCGGGCGCGACAAGCCTGTTGTCCAGGCTTCCTTGTTCCGCTCTCTTCCGCCCGTTGTAGACTTAACTTGGAACCATTCCCGGACCCCAATACCATGCAACTCCTCATCCCGGGACAGCCCAGTTCTTCCCCGAGGGCCGGGATCCCATTTATAATGGATGCTACATCCAAGGTTGGTTTAAATTCACGCCCAAGGTCCCGGGTCCACCTTGAAATGGACTCCACACCCGACCTTGAAGTTGATTTCATCGTGCTTTGTGAAGGGGGCGCGGAAAAACTTGGAAACCAAGATTCTCGAGGCTCTAGCCCCAGCGCGGTACGCTCCATACTGCCCTTCTTGAAAAAGAGTTGCCCTCAACTCTTGGGAGTTAAATCGAGGCCCTCTCCACAACTTGGCACCCTAGAACTCCAAACATCTCGATCACCATGAACAATCACACGAGGCACCCAATAAGCTTCAAAACCCACTATATATCCATCAGGCAAATAAAAGAAGGAGGTTGGAGGCTTGTTTTGTGCGGATAGGGGATCAAGTGAAGGACGGGAGTATGAGGTGCTTGGGAACACATATCCTCACTTGGCTTGCTGCAAGGTAAAGATAAATCAAGAGATCGCTCGTCTTCACCAAGAGCACACTCAACCCGTGTTTCACTTGAAAGGAAAAGGTTCCTCAACTCACTTCCCTCCCCAGGTTTGATTTGATGTGGGGTTAAGGAGTTTAAGGAATCACATTCAAACATCCCACAAACATCGCGTACCAAACTTCTAATAGCACCCAATCAAAAACACAGTCTCGAATAACCAATGACGACCAAATCACATGTATGACTCATTCAAAGAGTTCATGTCACCACGATCAACATTCAAACAATATCCATTGAGGGATGATACAAATAACGAGCCCAAAAACATTGGTGGAACTAGAATCATGGCTACATTAAACCCAAACTTGTCACTAGACACCAAACGAACACCTAGATTTCTAGTATGCAACTTCAAGCATAGAGAATCATCAAACTTCGACACCAAATAGTCATCGTACAACTTATCACGCCTACAAACCACATCAAACAACCAATGCCTCCCAAATATCATATGCGATTTAATCAAAGTCTCCGAAGTACACCCATCATCAATTTTAATAAAAGAGTCTTGTGTTACCTTATCTTTCTCCTTGGGAAGATCATAATTGACCAAGCCATGAGAGGTGTTGGTGTCAATTTCGTTGTTGCTTGGCTCCTCAAAAAGTGATGTTGAGCTGATCATGGGAGCTTCTTGTTGGGATTCTTCGATAGGGATGAGAGGAAGGATAAGATCGATGCTCTCATCCTCCTCGTGGCATTGAACTTCACCAAGCTCACAATGTACACCAAGAAGCTCAAGAGTTTCCCCTTCATTGGTCACAAGGACATTAACCCCGTTCATTGAACTTTCTTTTTCCTCAACCTTCTCGTGGCATGGAGTTACAACAACATCGTTAATGGGCTCACAAGGACCAAGGGAATCTCTTTTGTTGGGCTTTAGAATGACTGTTGCTTGCTTAACTTCTCCATGCCCATAAAGTGATGAAATGAACTCATGTGGTCCTCTCGCTTGTAACCGTTAGGCAAGAATCGTCGATTCATCAATCTCTTAAGTCGTGCCCATGAAGTGACCTTTGCTCGACCCTCTTTAGCTCGTTGCACCTTGACATTCTCAAACCAAATGGATGCAACCTCGGTGAGTTTCGATCGAGCAACCTTGAAGGCATGTTCATCGCCATACCCCTTAGTTTTAAAATTCCTCTCCAAGATTTGGACCCATTCAAGATAGTCTTCCGGGCCGGTGAAGCCATTGAATTCCGAAAGTTTGGCCTCGATATCAAAGAATTCATTCTGCGGAGGCTTCTCATCCGCTTTTCGTCAATAATGACGTCGAAAGGAGCCTCTATCATCGTCACTCGACTCGTAGGAGGGAAGAGGACGGATAGGACTGTGTGCGGGCATCCGGTGTTCATCTCGGGGTCGCCTTTGATACTCTTGGGCTAAGTTGTTCACTTGGACCTTATGGTTGACAAGAGTTCGCTCGATGGTGGAGAATCGGTTCTCGTAGGCGGAGAGACGGTCCTCGTAGGCAGAAATTCGATCCTCGACAAGTTGAACCCGAGGACTTCGGTGGCGGCTTGATTCCTTTCGGTTGGAATTATTTTCACTATCCATATAAAAGGAAGGGTGAAGGACGGATTGTGTTTGGGATAATTTTGAGGAGTTTGGGGGTTTTCTTGTAGTTGGCTTGTGTTTGGCGAATGGTTCTTTGTGTTTTTCTCATATGGACATTTCATCGAACACCATGCGGGCACAATTTTCCAACTCTTCCTCAAAGCTCCAAATTGCTTCAAAAAACACAAACGCAATACAACCAAAGATTCTCCAATACACTTGGAGGCACAAGGGATGGGGAACACCAATATTTGCATTCAAAGTACCAAAATCAAACAATAGAAAACTATACTAGCAAGAACAATAGAAAAAACTCAAGCTAGATGAAAAACCTTAGCTTTAATACCAAATGGAGCGTGGCGCGGTAGGGAAACTGATGATTTTAGCTAATGGTTAATATTGAATCCAACAATCGATCAAACTTGAGCACCAAGTGAAGGATATAACCTTGAACTACGTATTCCACAACCCAAAGGCCTAACACTCCACAATAACTATCCAAGGTAATCCACTAAATAATCACAAGGAATGACTTGCTAACACCACCATCCACAAATGGAATAGGTAAGAACCAGATTTTGGAGAGAACAAGGGAAAAAACCCTCACAATGCTTAAGCATATCATTCATCAACATCAACTGACTTGAAAAGAGGCTAAAACAAAGTATTTATACTAAACATAAAAAACCCCAAAACTACATAGTTTTGGTAACAAGTCTCTGCATGAAAAGGGAACCGTCGCGGGCGCAAAAACATCTGTCGTGGGTTAAGGAGTTTAAGTAATCACATTCAAAAGAATGATCTTCATGCAATAAACACTCCCACAAACATCGTGTACGAAACTTCTAATAGCACCCAATCAAAAACACAGTCTCAAGTAACCAATGACGACCAAATCACATGTATGACTCATTCAAAGAGTTCATGTCACCACGATCAACATTCAAACAATATCCATTGAGGGATGACAAAAATAACGAGCCCAAAAACATTAGTGGAACTAGAATCATGGCTCCATCAAACCCAATCTTGTCACTAGACACCAAACGAACACCTAGATTTCTAGTATGCAACTTCAAGCATAGAGAATCATCAAACTTCGACACCAAATAGTCATCGTACAACTTATCACGCCTACAAACCACATCAAACAACCAATGCCTCCCAAATATCATATGCGATTTAATCAAAGACTCCGAAGTACACCCATCATCAATTTTAATAAAAGAGTCTTGTGTTACGTTATCTTTCTCCTTGGGAAGATCATAATTGACCAAGCCATGAGAGGTGTTGGTGTCAATTTCGTTGTTGCTTGGCTCCTCAAAAAGTGATGTTGAGCTGATCATGGGAGCTTCTTGTTGGGATTCTTCGATAGGACGAGAGTAAGGCTAAGATCGATGCTCTCATCCTCGTCGTGGCATGGAACTTCACTAAGCTCACAATGTATACCAAGAAGCTCAAGAGTTTCCCCTTCATTGGTCACAAGGACATTAACCCCGTTCATTGAACTTTCTTTTTCCTCAACCTTCTCGTGGCATGGAGTTAGAACAACATCGTTAATGGGCTCACAAGGACCAGTGGAAGCTCTTTTGTTGGGCTTTAGAACGACTGTTGCTTGCTTAACTTCTCCATGCCCATCAAGTGATAAAATGGACTCATGGTGGACCTCTCGCTTGTAACCGTTATGCAAGAATCGTCGATTCATCAATCTCTTAAGCCATGCCCATGAAGTGACCTTTGCTCGACCCTATTTAGCTCGTTGTACCTTGACATTCTCAAACCAAATGAATGCAACCTCGGTGAGTTTCGATCGAGCAACCTTGAAGGCATGTTCATCGCCATACCTCTTAGTTTTAAAATTCCTCTCCAAGATTTGGACCCATTCAAGATAGTCTTCCAGGCCGATGAAGCCATTAAATTCCGAAGGTTTGGCATCGATATCATAGAATTCATTCTGCAGTGGCTTCTCATCCGCTTTTTGTCGATGATGACGTCGAAAGGAGCCTCTATCATCGTCACTCGACTCGTAGGACGGAGGAGGACGGATAGGACTGTGTGCGGGCATTCGGCGTTCATCTCGGGGTTGCGTTTGATACTCTTGGGCTTGGTTGTTCACTTGGACCTTGTGGTTGTCAAGAGTTCCCTCGATGGTGGAGAATCGGTTCTCGTAGGCGGAGAGACGGTCCTCGTAGGCAGAAATTCGATTCTCGACAAGTTGAACCTGAGGACTTCGGTGGCGGCTTGATTCCTCTCGATTGGAATTATTTTCACTATCCATATCGAAGGAAGGGTCAAAGACGGATTGTGTTTGGGATAATTTTGAGGAGTTTGGGGGTTTTCTTGTAGTTGGCTTGTGTTTGGCTAAGGGTTCTTTGTGTTTTTCTCATTTGGACATTTCATCGAACACCTTGCGGGCACAATTTTCCAACTCTTCCTCAAAGCTCCAAATTGCTTCAAAAATTACAAACGTAATACAACCAAAGATTCTCCAATACACTTGGAGGCACAAGGGATGGGGAACACTAATATTTGCATTCAAAGTACCAAAATCCAACAATAGAAAACTATACTATCAAGAACAATAGAAAAAACTCAAGCTAGATGAAGAACCTTAGCTCTGATACCAAATGGAGCGTGGCTCGGTGGGAAACTGATGATTTTAGCTTAAGTGTAATATTGAATCCAACAATCGATCAAAATTGAGCACCAAATGAAGGATATAACCTTAAGCTAGGTAATCCACAACCCAAAGGCCTAACACTCCACAATAACTATCCAAGGTAATCCACTAAATAATCACAAGGAATGACTTGCTAACACCACCATCCACAAACGGAATAGGTAAGAATAAGATTTTGGAGAGAATAAGGGAGAAAACCCTCACAATGTTCAAGCATAGCATTCATCAACATGAACTGACTTGAAAAGAGGCTAAAACGAAGTATTTATACTAAACATAAAAAACCTCAAAACTACATAGTTTTGGTAACAAGTCTCGGCAGGAAAAGGAAACCGTCGCGGGCGCGACAACATTCGTCGTGGGTGCGACCTGCAGCGTACGGTAGCAAGCGGCAGTAGCAGCAACGATGATAGCAGGCGTCACGGGCATCACGCTGTGGGTCGCGGGCTCGACCGGGCGCTGGAGGCAAGACGCTGCCAACGCTTCTTCCGCCACGGCCAGCGTTTTCATAAAGCCGACAAAGCAAACCTTCTGTGATTTGGTGGTGAAGGCCAATTCTTCTGGTGCGAGCAAGCAGGTGGTCGCGGGTACCACCTTGTTGTGGCAGACGCAACAAACCTGTTGTCCAGGCTTCCTTGTTCCGCTCTCTTCCGCCCGTTGTAGACTTAACTTGGAACCATTCCCGGACCCTAATACCATGCAACTCCTCATCCCTTGACGGCCCAGTTCTTCCCCGAGGGCCGGAATCCCATTTATAATGGATGCCACATCCAAGGTTGGTTTGAATTCGCGCCCAAGGTCCAGGGTCCACCTTGAAATGGACTCCACACCCGACCTTGAAGTTGATTTCATCGTGCTCTGTGAAGGGGGCACGGAAAAACATGGAAACCATGATTCTCGAGGCTTTGGCCCCAGCGCGGTATGCTCCATACTCCCCTTCTTGAAAAAGAGTTGCCCTCAACTCTTGGGAGTTAAAATCGAGGCCCTCTCCACAACTTGGCACCCTAGAACTCCAAACATCTCGATCGCCATGAACTATCACACGGGGCACCCAATAAGCTTCAAAACCCACTATATATCCATTATGCAAATAAAAGAAGGAGGTTGGAGGCTTATTTTGTGGGGATAAGGGATGAATGGAAGGACGGGAATATGAGGCGCTTGGGAACACACATCCTCACTTGGCTCGCTGTAAGGTAAAGACAAATCAAGAGATCGCTCGTCTTCACCAAGAGCACACTCAACCTGTGTTTCGCTCGAAAGGAAAAGGTTCCTCAACTCACTTCCCATCCCGGGCTTGATTTGATGTGGGGTTAAGGAGT
This sequence comes from Portulaca oleracea, assembly GCA_029582165.1. Lineage (NCBI taxonomy): Eukaryota > Viridiplantae > Streptophyta > Magnoliopsida > Caryophyllales > Portulacaceae > Portulaca > Portulaca oleracea. The sequence continues at coordinate 21,746,990 of CM055884.1, forward strand.
TCAAGTAATCACATTCAAAAGAATGTTCTTCATACAATAAACATTCCCACAAACATCGTGTACCAAACTTCTAATAGCACCCAATCAAAAACACTGTCTCGAATAACCAATGACGACCAAATCACATGTATGACTCATTCAAAGAGTTCATGTCACCACGATCAACATTCAAACAATATCCATTGAGGGATGACACAAATAACGAGCTCAAAAACATTGGTGGAACTAGAATCATGGCTCCATCAAACCCAAACTTGTCACTAGACACCAAACGAACACCTAGATTTCTAGTATGCAAATTCAAGCATAGAGAATCATCAAACTTCGACACCAAATAGTCATCGTACAACTTATCACGCCTACAAACAACATCAAACAACCAATGCCTCCCAAATATCATATGCGATTTAATCAAAGACTCCGAAGTACACCCATCATCAATTTTAATAAAAGAGTCATGGGTTAACTTATCGTTCTCCTTGGGAAGATCATAATTGACCAAGCCATGAGAGGTGTTGGTGTCAATTTCGTTGTTGCTTGGCACGTCAAAAAGCCATGAGAGGTGTTGGTGTCAATTTCGTTATCGTCCTCGCTCACACGCTGCCTGGGAAAACTTCCCAGTAGGTCACCCATCCTTTGAGTACTCCCAGCCAAGCACGCTTAACTGAGGAGTTCCCAACGGATGAGCTACCATAAAAGAAGGTGCACCTTGGTGATATAAGTAGTCATTTCAATCCTTTTAAGCGACACTTTGACTACGTACCCGGGGTGTTACAGTTTCCCCTTCATTGGTCACAAGGACATTAACCCCGTTCATTGAACTTTCTTTTTCCTCAACCTTCTCGTGGCATGGAGTTACAACAACATCGTTAATGGGCTCACAAGGACCAAGGGAAGCTCTTTTGTTGGGCTTTAGAACGACTGTTGCTTGCTTAACTTCTCCATGCCCATCAAGTGATGAAATGGACTCATGGTGGACATCTCGCTTGTAACCGTTAGGCAAGAATCGTCGATTCATCAATATCTTTAGCCGTGCCCCTGAAGTGACCTTTGCTCGACCCTCTTTAGCTTGTTGTACCTTGACATTCTCAAATTAAATGAATGCAACCTCGGTGAGTTTCGATCGAGCAACCTTGAAGGCATGTTCATCGCCATACCCATTAGATTTAAAATTCCTCTCCAAGATTTGGACCCATTCAAAATAGTCTTCCGGGCCGGTAAAGCCATTGAATTCCGAAAGTTTGGCCTCGATATCATAGAATTCATTCTGTGGAGGCTTCTCATCCGCTTTTCGTCGATGATGACGTCGAAAGGAGCCTCTATCATCGTCACTCGACTCGTAGGAGGGAGGAGGACAGATAGGATTGTATGTGGGCATCCGACGTTCATATCAGGGTTGCCTTTGATTCTCTTGGGCTAGGTTGTTCACTTTGACCTTATGGTTGTCAAGAGTTCACTCGATGGTGGAGAATCGGTTCTCGTAGACGGAGAGACGGTCCTCGTAGGCAGAAATTCGATTCTCGACAAGATGAACCCGAGGACTTTGGTGGCGGCTTGATTCCTTTCGATAGGAATTATTTTCACTATCCATATCGAAGGAAGAGTGAAGGACGGATTGTGTTTGGGATAATTTTGAGGAGTTTGGAGGTTTTCTTGTAGTTGGTTTGTGTTTGGCTAAGGGTTCTTTGTGTTTTTCTCATTTGGACATTTCATCGAACACCTTGCGGGCACAATTTTCCAACTCTTCTTCAAAGCTCCAAATTGCTTCAAAAATCGCAAACGCAATACAACCAAAGATTCCCCAATACACTTGGAGGCACAAGGGATAGAGAACACCAATATTTGCATTCAAAGTACCAAAATCCAACAATAGAAAACTATACTAGCAAGAACAATAGCAAAAACTCAAGCTAGATGAAGAACCTTAGCTCTGATACCAAATGAAGCGTGGCGCGGTGGGGAAACTTATGATTTTAGCTTAAGTGTAATATTGAATCCAACAATCGATCAAAATTGAGCACCAAATGAAGGATATAACCTTGAGCTAGGTAATCAACAACCCAAAGGCCTAACACTCCACAATAACTATCCAAGGTAATCCACTAAATAATCACAAGGAATGACTTGCTAACACCACCATCCACAAATGGAATAGGTAAGAACAAGATTTTTCTTCTGGTGCGAGCGAGTAGGTGTTCGTGGGTGCCACCCTGTTGTGGCGGGTGCGACAAGCCTGTTGTCCAGGCTTCCTTGTTCCGCTCTCTTCCGCCTATTGTAGACATAATTTGGAACCATTCCTGGACCCCAATACCATGCAACTACTCATCCCGGGACAGCCCAGTTCTTCCCCGAGGGTCGGGATCCCATTTATAATGGATTCCACATCCAAGGTTGCTTTGAATTCACACCCAAGGTCCCGAGTCCACCTTGACATGGACTCCACACTCGACCTCGAAGTTGATTTCATCGTGCTCTATGAAGGGGGCGCCGAAAAACTTGGAAACCATGATTCTCGAGGCTCTGGCCCTAGCGCGGTACGCTCCATACTCCCCTTCTTGAAAAAGAGTTGCCCTCAACTCTTGGGAGTTAAAATCGAGGCCCTCTCCACAACTTGGCACCCTAGAACTCCAAACATCTCGATCGCCATGAACAATCACACGAGGCACCCAATAAGCTTCAAAACCCATTATATAACAATCATGCAAATAAAAGAAGGAGGTTGGAGGCTTGTTTTGTGGGGATAGGGAATCAATGAAAGGACGGGAGTATGAGGTGCTTGGGAACACACATCCTCACTTGGCTCGCTGCAAGGTAAAGACAAATCAAGAGATCGCTCGTCTTCACCAAAAGCACACTCAACCCGTGTTTCGCTCGAAAGGAAAAGATTCCTCAACTCACCTCCCACCCCGGGTTTGATTTGATGTGGGGTTAATGAGTTCAGTTAATCACATTCAAAAGAATGATCTTCATGCAATAAACACTCCCACAAACATCGCGTACCAAACTTCTAATAGCACCCAATCAAAAATACTGTCTCGAATAACCAATGACGACCAAATCACATGTATGACTCATTCAAAGAGTTCATGTCACCACGATCAACATTCAAACAATATCCATTGAGGGATGACACAAATAACGAGCCCAAAAACATTGGTGGAACTAGAATCATGGTTCCATCAAACCCAAACTTGTCACTAAACACCAAACGAACACCTAGATTTCTACTATGCAACTTCCAGCATAGAGAATCATCAAACTTCGACACCAAATAGTCATCATACAACTTATCACGCCTACAAAAAAAACATCAAACAACCAATGCCTCCCAAATATCATATGCGATTTAATCTTAGACTCCGAAGTACACCCATCATTGATTTTAATAAAAGAGTCTTGGGTTACCTTATCGTTCTCCTTGGGAAGATCATAATTGACAAGGCCATGAGAGGTATTGGTGTCAATTTCGTTGTTGCTTGGCTCCTGAAAAAGTGATCTTGAGCTCACAATGTACACCAAGAAGCTCAATAGTTTCCCCTTCATTGGTCACAAGGACATTAACCCCGTTCATTGAGCTTTCTTTTATCTCAACCTTCTCGTGGCATGGAGTTACAACAACATCGTTAATGGGCTCACAAGGACCAAGGGAATCTCTTTTGTTGGGCTTTAGAATGACTGTTGCTTGCTTAACTTCTCCATGCCCATCAAGTGATGAAATGGACTCATGTGGACCTCTCGCTTGTAACCGTTAGGCAAGAATCGTCGATTCATCAATCTCTTAAGCCGTGCCCATGAAGTGACCTTTGCTCGACCCTCTTTAGCTCGTTGTACCTTGACATTCTCAAACCGAATGGATGCAACCTCGGTGAGTTTCGATCGAGCAACCTTGAAGGCATGTTCATCGCCATACCCCTTAGTTTTAAAATTCCTCACTAAGATTTGGACCCATTCAAGATAGTCTTCCGGGCCGGTGAAGCCATTAAATTCCGAAAGTTTGGCCTCGATATCATAGAATTCACTCTCCGGAGGCTTCTCATCCGCTTTTCTTCGATGATGACGTCGAAAGGAGCCTCTATCATCGTCACTCGACTCGTAGGAGGGAGGAGCACGGATATGACTGTGTACGGGCATCCGGCGTTCATCTTGGGGTTGCCTTTGATAATCTTGGGCTAGGTTGTTCACTTTGAACTTATGGTTGTCAAGAGTTCACACGATGGTGGATAATCTGGTCTCGTAGGCGGAGAGACGGTCCTCGTAGGTAGACATTCAAATCTCGACGAGTTGAACCGAGGACTTCGGTGGCGGCTTGATTCCTTTTGATTGGAATTATTTTCACTATCCATATCGAAGGAAGGTGAAGGACGGATTGTGTTTGGGATAATTTTGAGGAGTTTGGGGGTTTTCTTGTAGTTGGCTTGTGTTTGGCTAAGGGTTCTTTGTGTTTTTCTCATTTGGACATTTCATCGAACACCTTGCGGGCACAATTTTCCAACTCTTCCTCAAAGCTCCAAATTGCTTCAAAAATCACAAACGCAATACAACCAAAGATTCTCCAATACATTTGGAGGCTCAAGGGATGGAGAACACCAATATTTGCATTCAAAGTACCCAAATCCAACAATAGAAAACTATACTAGCAAGAACAATAGAAAAAACTCAAGCTAGATGAAGAACCTTAGCTCTGATACCCAATGGAGCGTGGCGCGGTGGGGAAACTGATGATTTTAGCTTAAGTGTAATATTGAATCCAACAATCGATCAAACTTGAGCACCAAATGAAGGATATAACCTTGAGCTAAGTAATCCACAACCCAAAGGCCTAACACTCCACAATGACTATCCAAGGTAATCCACTAAATAATCACAAGGAATGACTTGCTAACACCACCATCTACAAATGGAATATGTAAGAACAAGATTTTGGAGAGAACAAGGGAGAAAACCCTCACAATGCTTAAGCATATCATTCATCAACATCAACTGACTTGAAAAGAGGCTAAAACAAAGTATTTATACTAAACATAAAAAACCCCAAAACTACATAGTTTTGATAACATGTCTCTGCTGGAAAAGGGAACCGTCGCGGGCGCGACAACATCCGTCGTGGATGCGACTTGCAGCGTACGGCAGCAAGCGGCAGCAGCAGCAACGATGGTAGCGGGCGTCGCGGGCACGACGCTGTTGGTCGCGGGCTCGACCGGGCGCTGGAGGCAAGACGCTGCCAACCCTTCATCTGTCGCAGCCAGTGTTTTCATAAAGCCGACAAAGCAAACCTTCTATGATAGACGCAGGCAGCGTTTCACCAGGCGCTGCCAGTGTTTGGTGGTGAAGGCGAATTCTTCTGCTGCGAGCGAGTAGGTGGTCGCGGGTGCCACCCTATCGTGGCGGGCACGACAAGCCTATTGTCAAGGCTTCCTTGTTCCGCTCTCTTCCTCATCCCGGGACGACCTAGTTCTTCCTCGAGGGCCGGGATCCCAATTATAACGGATGCCACATCAAAGGTTGGTTTGAATTCGCGCCCAAGGTCCCGGGACCACCTTGAAATGGACTCCACACCCGACGTTGAAGTTGATTTCATTGTGCTCTATGAAGGAGGCACGGAAAAACTTGGAAACCATGATTCTCGAGGCTCTGGCCCCAGCGCGGTACGCTCCATACTCCCCTTCTTGAAAAAGAGTTGCCCTCAACTCTTGGGAGTTAAAATCGAGGCCCTCTCCACAACTTGGCAACCTAGAACTACAAACATCTCGATCGACAAGAACAATCACACGAGGCACCCAATAAGCTTCAAAACCCACTATACATCCATCATGCAAATAAAAGAAGGAGGTTGGAGGCTTGTTTTGTGGGGATAGGGAATCAATGGAAGGACGGGAGTATGAGGTGCTTGGGAACACACATCCTCACTTGGCTCCCTGCAAGGTCAAGACAAATTAAAAGATCGCTCGTCTTCACCAACAGCACACTTAACCTGTGTTTCGCTCGAAAGGAAAAGGTTCCTCAACTCACTTCCCACCCCGGGTTTGATTTGATGTGGGGTTAAGGAGTTCAATTAATCACATTCAAAAGAATGATCTTCATGCAATAAACACTCCCACAAACATCGCGTACCAAACTTCTAATAGCACCCAATCAAAAATACTGTCTCGAATAACCAATGACGACCAAATCACATGTATGACTCATTCAAAGAGTTCATGTCACCACGATCAAAATTCAAACAATATCCATTGAGGGATGACACAAATAACGAGCCCAAAAACATTGGCGGAACTAGAATCATGGTTCCATCAAACCCAAACTTGTCACTAGACACTAAACAAACACCTAGATTTCTAGTATGCAACTTCAAGCATAGAGAATCATCAAACTTCGACACCAAATAGTCATTGTACAACTTATCACACCTACAAACAACATCAAACAACCCATGCCTCCAAAATATCATATGCGATTCAATCAAAGACTCTGAAGTACACCCATCATTGATTTTAATAAAAGAGTCTTGGGTTACCTTATCGTTCTCCATGGGAAGATCATAATTGACCAAGCCATGAGAGGTGTTGGTGTCAATTTCGTTGTTGCTTGGCTCCTCAAAAAGTGATGTTGAGCTGATCATCAAAGATTCTTGTTGGGATTCTTCGATAGGGATGAGAGGAAGGGTAAGATCGATGCTCTCATCCTCCTCGTGGCATGGAACTTCACCAAGCTCACAATGTACACCAAGAAGCTCAAGAGTTTCCCCTTCATTGGTCACAAGGACATTAACCCCGTTCATTGAACTTTATTTTTCATCAACCTTCTCGTGGCATGGAGTTACAACAACATCGTTAATGGGCTCACAAGGACCAAGGGAAGCTCTTTTGTTGGGGTTTAGAACGACTGTTGCTTGCTTAACTTCTCCATGCCCATCAAGTGATGAAATGGACTCATGTGGATCTCTCGCTTGTAACCGTTTGGCAAGAATCGTCGATTCATCAATCTCTTAAGCCGTACCCATGAAGTGACCTTTGCTCGACCCTCTTTAGCTCGTTGTACCTTGACATTCTCAAACCGAATGGATGCAACCTCGGTGAGTTTCGATCGAGCAACCTTGAAGGCATGTTCATCGCCATACCCCTTAGTTTTAAAATTCCTCACCAAGATTTGGACCCATTCAAGATAGTCTTCCGGGCCGGTGAAGCCATTAAATTCCGAAAGTTTGGCCTCGATATCATAGAATTCATTCTCCGGAGGCTTCTCATCTGCTTTTCTTCGATGATGACGTCGAAAGGAGCCTCTATCATCGTCACTCGACTCGTAGGAGGGAGGAGGACGGATATGACTGTGTACGGGCATCCGGCGTTCATCTCGGGGTTGCCTTTGATAATCTTGGGCTAGGTTGTTCAGTTTGAACTTATGGTTGTCAAGAGTTCACACGATGGTGGAGAATCTGTTCTCGTAGGCGGAGAGACCGTCCTCGTAGGTAGAAATTCAAATCTCGACGAGTTGAACCGAGGACTTCGGTGGCGGCTTGATTCCTTTTGATTGGAATTATTTTCACTATCCATATCGAAGGAAGGTGAAGGACGGATTGTGTTTGGGATAATTTTGAGGAGTTTGGGGGTTTTCTTGTAGTTGGCTTGTGTTTGGCTAAGGGTTCTTTGTGTTTTTCTCATTTGGACATTTCATCGAACACCTTGCGGGCACAATTTTCCAACTCTTCCTCAAAGCTCCAAATTGCTTCAAAAATCACAAACGCAATACAACCAAAGATTCTCCAATACACTTGGAGGCACAAGGGATGGAGAACACCAATATTTGCATTCAAAGTACCCAAATCCAGCAATAGAAAACTATACTAGCAAGAACAATAGAAAACACTCAAGCTAGATGAAGAACCTTAGCTCTGATACCCAATGGAGCGTGGCGCGGTGGGGAAACTGATGATTTTAGCTTAAGTGTAATATTGAATCCAACAATCGATCAAACTTGAGCACCAAATGAAGGATATAACCTTGAGCTAGGTAATCCACAACCCAAAGGCCTAACACTCAACAATGACTATCCAAGGTAATCCACTAAATAATCACAAGGAATGACTTGCTAACACCACCATCTACAAATGGAATATGTAAGAACAAGATTTTGGAGAGAACAAGGGAGAAAACCCTCACAATGCTTAAGCATATCATTCATCAACATCAACTGACTTGAAAAGAGGCTAAAACTAAGTATTTATACTAAACATAAAAAACCCCAAAACTACATAGTTTTGATAACATGTCTCTGCTGGAAAAGGGAACCGTCGCGGGCGCGACAACATCCGTCGTGGATGCGACTTGCAGCGTACGGCAGCAAGCGGCAGCAGCAAAGAACGAGCGTAGCGCGCCGCGCACGACGCTGGTCGCGCTCGACCGCCGAGGCAAGACGCTGCCAACCCTTCATCTGTCGCAGCCAGTGTTTTCATAAAGCCGACAAAGCAAACCTTCTATGATAGACGCAGGCAGCGTTTGACCAGGCGCTGCTAGTGTTTGGTGGTGAAGCCAATTCTTCTGCTGCGAGCGAGTAGGTGGTCGCGGGTGCTACCCTATTGTGGCGGGCGCGACAAGCCTATTGTCAAGGCTTCCTTGTTCCGCTCTCTTCCTCATCCCGGGACGACCTAGTTCTTCCTCGAGGGCCGGGTTCCCAATTATAATGGATGCCACATCAAAGGTTGGTTTGAATTCGCGCCCAATGTCCCGAGACCACCTTGAAATGGACTCCACACCCGACGTTGAAGTTGATTTCATCGTGCTCTGTGAAGGAGGCACGGAAAAACTTGGAAACCATGATTCTCGAGGCTCTGGCCCCAGCGCGGTACGCTCCATACTCCCCTTCTTGAAAAAGAGTTGCCCTCAACTCTTGGGAGTTAAAATCGAGGCCCTCTCCACAACTTGGCAACCTAGAACTACAAACATCTCGATCGACAAGAACAATCACACGAGGCACCCAATAAACTTCAAAACCCACTATACATCCATCATGCAAATAAAAGAAGGAGGTTGGAGGCTTGTTTTGTGGGGATAGGGAATCAATGGAAGGACGGGAGTATGAGGTGCTTGGGAACACACATCCTCACTTGGCTCCCTACAAGGTCAAGACAAATTAAGAGATCGCTCGTCTTCACCAACAGCACACTTAACCTGTGTTTCGCTCGAAAGGAAAAGGTTCCTCAACTCACTTCTCACCCCGGGTTTGATTTGATGTGGGGTTAAGGAGATCAAATAATCACATTCAAAAGAATGATCTTCATGCAATAACCACTCCCACAAACATCGCGTACCAAACTTCTAATAGCACCCAATCAAAAACACTGTCTCGAATAACCAATGACGACCAAATCACATGTATGACTCATTCAAAGAGTTCATGTCACCACGATCAAAATTCAAACAATATCCATTGAGGGATGACACAAATAACGAGCCCAAAAACATTGGTGGAACTAGAATCATGGTTCCATCAAACCCAAACTTGTCACTAGACACCAAACAAACACCTAGATTTCTAGTATGCAACTTCAAGCATAGAGAATCATCAAACTTCGACACCAAATAGTCATTGTACAACTTATCACGCCTACAAACAACATCAAACAACCCATGCCTCCTAAATATCATATGCGATTTAATCAAAGACTCTGAAGTACACCCATCATTTTTTTTTAATAAAAGAGTCTTGGGTTACCTTATCGTTCTCCTTGGGAAGATCATAATTGACCAAGCCATGAGAGGTGTTGGTGTCAATTTCGTTGTTGCTTAGCTCCTCAAAAAGTGATGTTGAGCTGATCATCAGAGATTCTTGTTGGGATTCTTCGATAGGGATGAGAGGAAGGGTAAGATCGATGCTCTCATCCTCCTCGTGGCATGGAACTTCACCAAGCTCACAATGTACACCAAGAAGCTCAAGAGTTTCCCCTTCATTGGTCACAAGGACATTAACCCCGTTCATTGAACTTTCTTTTTCCTCAACCTTCTCGTGGCATGGAGTTACAACAACATCGTTAATGGGCTCACAAGAACCAAGGGAAGCTCTTTTGTTGGGGTTTAGAACGACTGTTGCTTGCTTAACTTCTCCATGCCCATCAAGTGATGAAATGGACTCATGTGGACCTCTCGCTTGTAACCATTTGGCAAGAATCGTCGATTCATCAATCTTTTAAGCCGTACCCATGAAGTGACCTTTGCTCGACCCTCTTTAGCTCGTTGTACCTTGACATTCTCAAACCGAATGGATGCAACCTCGGTGAGTTTCGATCGAGCAACCTTGAAGGCATGTTCATCGCCATACCCCTTAGTTTTAAAATTCCTCACCAAGATTTGGACCCATTCAAGATAGTCTTCCGGGCCGGTGAAGCCATTAAATTCCGAAAGTTTGGCCTCGATATCATAGAATTCATTCTCCGGAGGCTTCTCATCTGCTTTTCTTCGATGATGACGTCGAAAGGAGCCTCTATCATCGTCACTCGACTCGTAGGAGGGAGGAGGACGGATATGACTGTGTACGGGCATCCGACGTTCATCTCGAGGTTGCCTTTGATAATCTTGGGCTAGGTTGTTCACTTTGAACTTATGGTTGTCAAGAGTTCACACGATGGTGGATAATCTGGTCTCGTAGGCGGAGAGACGGTCCTCGTAGGTAGACATTCAAATCTCGACGAGTTGAACCGAGGACTTCGGTGGCGGCTTGATTCCTTTTGATTGGAATTATTTTCACTATCCATAACGAAGGAAGGTGAAGGACGGATTGTGTTTGGGATAATTTTGAGGAGTTTGGGGGTTTTCTTGTAGTTGGCTTGTGTTTGGCTAAGGGTTCTTTGTGTTTTTCTCATTTGGACATTTCATCGAACACCTTGCGGGCACAATTTTCCAACTCTTCCTCAAAGCTCCAAATTGCTTCAAAAATCACAAACGCAATACAACCAAAGATTCTCCAATACACTTGGAGGCACAAGGGATGGAGAACACCAATATTTGCATTCAAAGTACCCAAATCCAACAATAGAAAACTATACTAGCAAGAACAATAGAAAAAACTCAAGCTAGATGAAGAACCTTAGCTCTGATACCCAATGGAGCGTGGCGCGGTGGGGAAACTGATGATTTTAGCTTAAGTGTAATATTGAATCCAACAATCGATCAAACTTGAGCACCAAATGAAGGATATAACCTTGAGCTAGGTAATCCACAACCCAAAGGCCTAACACTCCACAATGACTATCCAAGGTAATCCACTAAATAATCACAAGGAATGACTTGCTAACACCACCATCTACAAATGGAATATGTAAGAACAAGATTTTGGAGAGAACAAGGGAGAAAACCCTCACAATGCTTAAGCATATCATTCATCAACATCAACTGACTTGAAAAGAGGCTAAAACAAAGTATTTATACTAAACATAAAAAACCCCAAAACTACATAGTTTTGATAACATGTCTCTGCTGGAAAAGGGAACCGTCGCGAGCGCGACAACATCCGTCGTGGATGCGACTTGCGCAGACGGCAAAGAAGCGCAGCAGCAAGAACGATGGTAGCGCGCCGCGCACGACGCTGTTGGTCGCGGGCTCGACCGGGCGCTGGAAGCAAGACGCTGCCAACCCTTCATCTGCCGCAGCCAGTGTTTTCATAAAGCCGACAAAGCAAACCTTCTATGATAGACGCAGGCAGCGTTTGACCAGGCGCTGCTAGTGTTTGGTGGTGAAGGCCAATTCTTCTGCTGCGAGCGAGTAGGTGATCGCGGGTGCTAACCTATTGTGGCGGGCGCGACAAGCCTATTGTCAAGGCTTCCTTGTTCCGCTCTCTTCCTCATCCCGGGACGACCTAGTTCTTCCTCGAGGGCCGGGATCCCAATTATAATGGATGCCACATCAAAGGTTGGTTTGAATTCGCGCCCAAGGTCCCGAGACCACCTTGAAATGGACTCCACACCCGACGTTGAAGTTGATTTCATCGTGCTCTGTGAAGGAGGCACGGAAAAACTTGGAAACCATGATTCTCGAGGCTCGCCCCTCAGCCGCTGCACGCCCATACTCCCCTTCTTGAAAAAGAGTTGCCCTCAACTCTTGGGAGTTAAAATCGAGGCCCTCTCCACAACTTGGCAACCTAGAACTACAAACATCTCGATCGACAAGAACAATCACACGAGGCACCCAATAAACTTCAAAACCCACTATACATCCATCATGCAAATAAAAGAAGGAGGTTGGAGGCTTGTTTTGTGGGGATAGGGAATCAATGGAAGGACGGGAGTATGAGGTGCTTGGGAACACACATCCTCACTTGGCTCCCTACAAGGTCAAGACAAATTAAGAGATCGCTCGTCTTCACCAACAGCACACTTAACCTGTGTTTCGCTCGAAAGGAAAAGGTTCCTCAACTCACTTCCCTTCCCGGGTTTGATTTGATGTGGGGTTAAGGAGTTCAAATAATCACATTCAAAAGAATGATCTTCATGCAATAACCACTCCCACAAACATCGCGTACCAAACTTCTAATAGCACCCAATCAAAAACACTGTCTCGAATAACCAATGACGACCAAATCACATATATGACTCATTCAAAGAGTTCATGTCACCACGATCAAAATTCAAACAATATCCATTGAGGGATGACACAAATAGCAAGCCCAAAAACATTGGTGGAACTAGAATCATGGTTCCATCAAACCCAAACTTGTCACTAGACACCAAACAAACACCTAGATTTCTAGTATGCAACTTCAAGCATAGAGAATCATCAAACTTCGACACCAAATAGTCATTGTACAACTTATCACGCCTACAAACAACATCAAACAACCCATGCCTCCCAAATATCATATGCGATTTAATCAAAGACTCTGAAGTACACCCATCATTTTTTTTAATAAAAGAGTCTTGGGTTACCTTATCGTTCTCCTTGGGAAGATCATAATTGACCAAGCCATGAGAGGTGTTGGTGTCAATTTCGTTGTTGCTTAGCTCCTCAAAAAGTGATGTTGAGCTGATCATCAGAGATTCTTGTTGGGATTCTTCGATAGGGATGAGAGGAAGGGTAAGATCGATGCTCTCATCCTCCTCGTGGCATGGAACTTCACCAAGCTCACAATGTACACCAAGAAGCTCAAGAGTTTCCCCTTCATTGGTCACAAGGACATTAACCCCGTTCATTGAACTTTCTTTTTCCTCAACCTTCTCGTGGCATGGAGTTACAACAACATCGTTAATGGGCTCACAAGGACCAAGGGAAGCTCTTTTGTTGGGGTTTAGAACGACTGTTGCTTGCTTAACTTTTCCATGCCCATCAAGTGATGAAATGGATTCATGGGGACCTCTCGCTTGTAACCGTTAGGCAAGAATCGTCGATTCATCAATCTCTTAAGCCGTGCCCATGAAGTGACCTTTGCTCGACCCTCTTTAGCTCGTTGTACCTTGATATTCTCAAACCGAATGGATGCAACCTCGGTGAGTTTCGATCGAGCAACCTTGAAGGCATGTTCATTGCCATACCCCTTAGTTTTAAAATTCATCACCAAGATTTGGACCCATTCAAGATAGTCTTCCGGGCCGATGAAGCCATTAAATTCCGAACGTTTGGCCTCGATATCATAGAATTCACTCTCCGGAGGCTTCTCATCCGCTTTTCTTCGATGATGACGTCGAAAGGAGCCTCTATCATCGTCACTCGACTCGTAGGTGGGAGGAGGACGGATATGACTGTGTACGGGCATCCGGCGTTCATCTTGGGGTTGCCTTTGATAATCTTGGGCTAGGCTGTTCACTTTGAACTTATGGTTGTCAAGAGTTCACCCGATGGTGGAGAATCTGTTCTCGTAGGCGGAGAGACGGTCCTCGTAGGTAGAAATTCAAATCTCGACGAGTTGAACCGAGGACTTCGGTGGCGGCTTGATTCCTTTTGATTGGAATTATTTTCACTATCCATATCGAAGGAAGGGTGAAGGACGGATTGTGTTTGGGATAATTTTGAGGAGTTTGGGGGTTTTCTTGTAGTTGGCTTGTGTTTGGCTAAGGGTTCTTTGTGTTTTTCTCATTTGGACATTTCATCGAACACCTTGCGGGCACAATTTTCCAACTCTTCCTCAAAGCTCCAAATTGCTTCAAATAACACAAACACAATACAACCAAAGATTCTCCAATACACTTGGAGGCACAAGGGATGGGGAACACCAATATTTGCATTCAAAGTACCAAAATCTAACAATAGAAAATGATACTAGCAAGAACAATAGAAAAAACTCAAGCTAGATGAAGAACCTTAGCTTTGATACCAAATGGAGCGTGGCGCGTTGGGGAAACTGATGATTTTAGCTTATGTGTAATATTGAATCCAACAATCGATCAAACTTGAGCACCAAATGAAGGATATAACCTTGAGCTAGGTAATCCACAACCCAAAGGCCTCACACTCCACAATGACTATCCAAGGTAATCCACTAAATAATCATAAGGAATGAGTTGTTAACACCACCATCCACAAATGGAATAGGTAAGAACAAGATTTTGGAGAGAACAAGGGAGAAAACCCTCACAATGCTTAAGCATATCATTCATCAACATCAACTGACTTGAAAAGAGGCTAAAATAAAGTATTTATACTAAACATAAAAAACCCCAAAACTACATAGTTTTGGTAACAAGTCTCTGAAGGAAAAGGGAACCGTCGCGGGCGAGACAACATCCGTCGTGGATGCGACCTGCAGCATACGGCAGCAAGCGGCAGTAGCAAACCTTCTGTGATAGATGCTGGCAGCGTTTCACCAAGCGCTGCCAGTGTTTGGTGGTGAAGGCCAATTCTTCTGGTGCGAGCGAGTAGGTGGTCGTGGGTGTCACCCTATTGTGGCGGGCGCGACAAGCCTATTGTCCAGGCTCCCTTGTTCCGCTCTCTTCCGCCCGTTGTAGACTTAACTTGGAACTATTCCCGGACCTCAATACTATGCAACTCCTCATCCCGGGACGGCCCAGTTCTTCCCCGAGGGCCGGGATCCCAATTATAATGGATGCTACAACAAAGGTTGGTTTGAATTCGCGCCCAAGGTCCCTGGACCACCTTGAAATGGACTCCACTCCCGACGTTGAAGTTGATTTCATCGTGCTCTGTGAAGGGGGCACGGAAAAACTTGGAAACCATGATTCTCGAGGCTCTGGCCCCAGCGCGGTACGCTCCATACTCCCCTTCTTGAAAAAGAGTTGCCCTCAACTCTTGAGAGTTAAAATCGAGGCCCTCTCCACAACTTGGCACCCTAGAACTCCAAACATCTCGATCGACAAGAACAATCACACGAGGCACCCAAAAAGCTTCAAAACCCACTATACATCCATCATGCAAATAAAAGGAGGTTGGAGGCTTGTTTTGTGGGGATAGGGAATCAATGGAAGGAGGGGAGTATGAGGTGCTTAGGAACACACATCCTCACTTGGCTCGCTGCAAGGTAAAGCCAAATCAAGAGATCGCTCGTCTTCACCAAAAGCACACTCAACCTGTGTTTTGCTCGAAAGGAAAAGGTTCCTCAACTCACTTCCCACCCCGAGTTTGATTTGATGTGGGGTTAACGAGTTCAGTTAATCACATTCAAAAGAATGATCTTCATGCAATAAAACCTCCCACAAACATCGCGTACCAAACTCCTAATAGCACCCAATCAAAACCACTGTCTCGAATAACCAATGACGACCAAATCACATGTATGACTCATTCAAAGAGTTCATGTCACCACGATCAACATTCAAACAATATCCATTGAGGGATGACACAAATAACGAGCCCAAAAACATTGGTGGAACTAGAATCATGGTTCCATCAAACCCCAACTTGTCACTAGACACCAAACGAACACCTAGATTTCTAGTATGCAACTTCAAGCATAGAGAATCATCAAACTTCGACACAAAATAGTCATCGGACAACTTATCACGCCAACAAACAATATCAAACAACCAATGCCTCCCAAATATCATATGCGATTTAATCAAAGACTCCGAAGTACACCCATCATTGATTTTAATAAAAGAGTCTTGGGTTACCTTATCGTTCTCCTTGGGAAGATCATAATTGACAAGCCCATGAGAGGTGTTGGTGTCAATTTCTTGTTGCTTGGCTCCTCAAAAAGTGATGTTGAGCTGATCATCGGAGATTCTTGTTGGGATTCTTCGATAGGGATGAGAGGAAGGGTAAGACCGATACTCTCATCCTCCTCGTGGCATGGAACTTCACCAAGCTCACAATGTACACCAAGAAGCTCAATAGTTTCCCCTTCATTGGTCACAAGGACATTAACCCCTTTCATTGAACTTTCTTTTTCCTCAACCTTCTCGTGGCATGGAGTTACAACAACATCGTTAATTGGCTCACAAGGACCAAGGGAAGCTCTTTTGTTGGGCTTTAGAACTTGCATAACTTCACCATGCCCATCAAGTGATGAAATGGACTCATGTGGACCTCTCGCTTGTAACCGTTAGGCAAGAATCGTCAATTCATCAATCTCTTAAGCCGTGCCCATGAAGAGACCTTTGCTCGACCCTGTTTAGCTCGTTGTACCTTGACATTCTCAAACCAAATGGATGCAACCTCGGTGAGATTCGATCGAGCAACCTTGAAGGCATGTTCATCGCCATACCCCTTAGTTTTAAAATTCCTCTGCAAGATTTGGACCCATTCAAGATAGTCTTCCGGGCCAAGGAAGCCATTGAATTCCGAAAGTTTGGCCTCGATATCATAGAATTCATTCTGCGGAGGCTTCTCATCCGCTTTTCGTCGATGATGACGTTGAAAGGAGCCTCTATCATCGTCACTCGACTCGTAGGAGGGAGGAGGACAGATAGGACTATGTGCGGGCATCCGACGTTCATCTCGGGGTTGCCTTTGATACTCTTGGGCTAGGTTGTTCACTTTGACCTTATGGTTGTCAAGAGTTCGCTCGATGGCGGAGAATCGGTTCTCGTAGACGGAGAGACGGTCCTCGTAGGCAGAAATTCGATTCTCGACAAGTTGATCCCGAGGACTTCGGTGGCGGCTTGATTCCTTTCGATAGGAATTATTTTCACTATCCATATCGAAGGGAGGGTGAAGGACGGATTGTGTTTGGGTTAATTTTGAGAAGTTTGGGGGTTTTCTTGTAGTTGGCTTGTGTTTGGCTAAGGGTTCTTTGTGTTTTTCTCATTTGGACATTTCATCGAACACCTTGCGGGCACAATTTTCCAACTCTTCCTCAAAGCTCCAAATTGCTTCAAAAATCACAAACGCAATACAACCAAAGATTCTCCAACACACTTGGAGGCACAAGGGATGGAGAATACCAATATTTGCGTTCAAAGTACCCAAATCCAACAATAGAAAACTATACTAGCAAGAACAATAGAAAAAACTCAAGCTAGATGAAGAACCTTAGCTCTGATACCCAATGGAGCGTGGCGCGGTGGGGAAACTGATGATTTTAGCTTAAGTGTAATATTGAATCCAACAATCGATCAAACTTGAGCACCGAATGAAGGATATAACCTTGAGCTAGGTAATCAACAACCAAAAGGCCTAACACTCCACAATGACTATCCAAGGTAATCCACTAAATAATCACAAGGAATGACTTGCTAACACCACCATCTACAAATGGAATTTGTAAGAATAAGATTTTGGAGAGAACAAGGGAGAAAACACTCACAATGCTTAAGCATATCATTCATCAACATCAACTGACTTGAAAAGAGGCTAAAACAAAGTATTTATATTAAACATTAAAAACCCCAAAACTACATAGTTTTGGTAACAAGTCTCTACAGGAAAAGGGAACCGTCGCGGGCGCGACAACATCCGTCGTGGATGCGACCTGCAGCGTACGGCAGTAAGCGGCAGCAGCAGCAACGATGGTAGCAGGCGTCGCGGGCACGAAGCTGTTGGTCGCGGGCTCGACCAGGCGCTGGATGTAAGACGCTGCCAACGCTTCTTCTGCCGCGGCCAGTGTTTTCACAAAGCCGACAAAGCAAACCTTCTGTGATAGACGCTGGCAGCGTTTCACCAGGCGCTGCCAGTGTTTGGTGGTGAAGGCCAATTCTTCCGTTGCGAGCGAGTAGGTGGTCGCGGGTGTCACCCTATTGTGGCGGGCGCGACAAGCCTGTTGTCCAGGCTCCCTTGTTCCGCTCTCTTCCGCCCGTTGTAGACTTAAATTGGAACTATTCCCGGACCCCAATTCTATGCAACTCCAATCATGGTTCCATCAAACCCAAACTTGTTACTAGACACCAAACGAACACCTAGATTTCTAGTATGCAACTTCAAGCATAGAGAATCATCAAACTTCGACACCAAATAGTCATCGGACAACTTATCACGCCTACAAACAACATCAAACAACCCATGCCTCCCAAATCTCATATGCGATTTAATCAAAGACTCCGAAGTACACCCATCATTGATTTTAATAAAAGAGCCTTGCGTTACCTTATCGTCCTCCTTGGGAAGATCATAATTGACCAAGCCATGAGAGGTGTTGGTGTCAATTTCGTTGTTGCTTGGCTCCTCAAAAAGTGATGTTGAGCTGATCATCGAAGATTCTTGTTGGGATTCTTCGATAGGGATGAGAGGAAGGGTAAGATCGATGCTCTCATCCTCCTCGTGGCATGGAACTTCACCAAGCTCATAATGTACACCAAGAAGCTCAATAGTTTCCCCTTCATTGATCACAAGGACATTAACCCCGTTCATTGAACTTTCTTTTTCCTCAACCTTCTCGTGGCATGGAGTTACAACAACATCGTTAATGGGCTCACAAGGACCAAGGGAAGCTCTTTTGTTGGGCTTTAGAACGACTGTTGCTTGCTTAACTTCTCCATGCCCATCAATTGATGAAATGGACTCATGTGGACCTCTCGCTTGTAACCGTTAGGCAAGAATCGTCGATTCATCAATCTCTTAAGCCGTGCCCATGAAGTGACCTTTGCTCGACCCTCTTTAGCTCGTTGTACCTTGACATTCTCAAACCAAATGGATGCAACCTCGGTGAGATTCGATCGAGCAACCTTGAAGGCATGTTCATCGCCATACCCCTTAATTTTAAAATTCCTCACCAAGATTTGGACCCATTCAAGATAGTCTTCCGGGCCGGTGAAGCCATTGAATTCCGAAAGTTTGGCCTCGATATCATAGAATTCATTCTCCTGAGGCTTCTCATCCGCTTTTCGTCGATGATGACGTCGAAAGGAGCCTCTATCTTCGTCACTCGACTCGTAGGAGGGAGGAGGACGGATATGATTGTGTACTGGCATCCGGCGTTCATCTCGGGGTTGCCTTTGATAATCTTGGGCTAGGTTGTTCACTTTGAACTTATGGTTGTCAAGAGTTAACCCGATGGTGGAGAATTTTTTTCTTGAAGGCGGAGAGACGGTCCTTGTAGGCAGAAATTCGAATCTCGACAAGTTGAACCGAGGACTTCGGTGGCGGCTTGATTCCTTTCGATTGGAATTATTTTCACTATCCATATCGAAGGAAGGGTGAAGGACGGATTGTGTTTGGGATAATTTTGAGGAGTTTGGGGGTTTTCTTGTAGTTGGCTTGTGTTTGGCTAAGGGTTCTTTGTGTTTTTCTCATTTGGACATTTCATCGAACACCTTGCGGGCACAATTTTCCAACTCTTCCTGAAAGCTCCAAATTGCTTCAAAAAACACAAACACAATACAACCAAAGATTCTCCAATACAATTGGAGGCACAAGGGATGGGGAACACCAATATTTGCATTCAAAGTACCAATATCCAACAATAGAAAATGATACTAGCAGGAACAATAGAAAAAACTCAAGCTAGATGAAGAACCTTAGCTTTGATACCAAATGGAGCGTGGTACGCTTTAAACTCCCCTTCTTGAAAAAGAGTTCCCCTCAACTCTTGGGAGTTAAAATCGAGGCCCTCTCAACAACTTGGGACCCTAGAACTCCAAACATCTCGATCTCCATGAACAATCACATGAGGCACCCAATAAGCTTCAAAACTCGCTATATATCCATCATGCAAATAAAAGAAGGAGGTTGGCGGCTTGTTTTGTGGGGATAGGGGATCAATGGAAGGACGGGAGTGTGAGGTGCTTGGGAACACACATCCTCACTTGGCTCGCTACAAGGTAAAGACAAATCAAGAGATCGCCCGTCTTCACCAACAGCACACTCAACCTGTGGTTCGCTCGAAAGGAAAAGGTTCCTCAACTCACTTCCCACCCCGGGTTTGACTTAATGTGGGGTTAAGGAGTTCAAGTAATTACATTCAAAAGAATGATCTTCATGCTATAAACACTCCCACAAACATCGCGTACCAAACTTCTAATAGCACCCAATCAAAAACACAGTCTCGAATCACCAATGACGACCAAATCACTTGTATGACTCATTCAAAGAGTTCATGTCACCACGATCAACATTCAAACAATATCCATTGAGGGATGACACAAATAACGAGCCCAAAAACATTGGTGGAACTAGAATCATGGCTCCATCAAACCTAAACTTGTCACTAGACACCAAACGAACACCTAGATTTCTAGTATGCAACTTCAAGCATAGAGAATCATCAAACTTCGACACCAAATAGTCATCGTACAACTTATCACGCCTACAAACAACATCAAACAAGCAATGCCTCCCAAATATCATATGCGATTTAATCAAAGACTCCGAAGTACACCCATCATTGATTTTAATAAAAGAGTCTTGGGTTACCTTATCGTTCTCCTTGGGAAGATCATAATTGACCAAGCCATAAGAGGTTGAGCTGATCATCGGAACTTCTTGTTGGGATTCTTCGATAGGGGTGAGAGGAAGGGTAAGATCGATGCTCTCATCCTCCTCGTGGCATGGAACTTCACCAAGCTCACAATGTACACCAAGAAGCTCAAGAGTTTCCCCTTCGTTGGTCACAAGGACATTAACCCCGTTCATTGAACTTTCTTTTTCCTCAACCTTCTCGTGGCATGGAGTTACAACAACATCGTTAATGGGCTCACAAGGACCAAGGGAAGCTCTTTTGTTGGGGTTTAGAATGACTATTGCTTGCTTAACTTATCCATGCCCATCAAGTGATGAAATGGACTCCTGTGGACCGCTCGCTTGTAACCGTTAGGCAAGAATCGTCGTATCATCAATCTCTTAAGTCGTGCCCATGAAGTGACCTTTGCTCGACCCTCTTTAGCTCGTTGTACCTTAACATTCTCAAACCAAATGGATGCAACCTCGGTGAGTTTCGATCGAGCAACCTTGACGGCATGTTCATCGCCATACCCCTTAGTTTTAAAATTCCTCTCCAAGATTTGGACCCATTCAAGATATCATAGAATTCATTCTGAAAGTTTGAAAATTGTGCCGGTGAAGCCATTGAATTCTGAAAGTTTGGCCTCGATATCATAGAATTTTTTCTGCGGAGGCTTCTCATCCACTTTTCGTCGTTGATGACGTCGAAAGGAACCTCTATCATCAACACTCGACTCGTAGGAGGGAGGAGGGCGGATAGGACTGTGTACGGGCATCCGGCGTTCATCTCGGGGTTGCGTTTGATACTCTTGGGCTAAGTTGTTCACTTGGACCTTATGGTTGACAAGAGTTCGCTCGATGGTGGAGAATCGGTTCTCGTAGGCGGAGAGACGGTCCTCGTAGGCAGAAATTCGATCCTCGACAAGTTGAACCCGAGGACTTCGGTGGCGGCTTGATTCCTTTCGGTTGGAATTATTTTCACTATCCATATAAAAGGAAGGGTGAAGGACGGATTGTGTTTGGGATAATTTTGAGGAGTTTGGGGGTTTTCTTGTAGTTGGCTTGTGTTTGGCGAATGGTTCTTTGTGTTTTTCTCATATGGACATTTCATCGAACACCATGCGGGCACAATTTTCCAACTCTTCCTCAAAGCTCCAAATTGCTTCAAAAAACACAAACGCAATACAACCAAAGATTCTCCAATACACTTGGAGGCACAAGGGATGGGGAACACCAATATTTGCATTCAAAGGACCAAAATCCAACAATAAAAAAACTATACTAGCAAGAACAATAGAAAAAACTCAAGCTAGATGAAGAACCTTAGCTTTGATACCAAATGGAGCGTGGCTCGGTGGGGAAACAGATGATTTTAGCTTAAGTGTAATATTGAATCCAACAATCGATCAAACTTGAGCACCAAATGAAGGATATAACCTTGAGCTAGGTAATCGACAACCCAAAGGCCTAACACTCCACAATAACTATCCAAGGTAATCCACTAAATAATCACAAGGAATGACTTGCTAACACCACCATCCACAAATGGAATAGGTAAGAACAAGATTTTGGAGAGAACAAGGGAGAAAACCCTCACAATGCTTAAGCATATCATTCATCGACATCAACTGACTTCAAAAGAGGCTAAAACAAAGTATTTATACTAAACATAAAAAAACCCCAAAACTACATAGTTTTGGTAACAAGTCTCTGCAGGAAAAGGGAATCGTCGCGGCGCGACAACATCCGTCGTGGGTGCGACCTGCAGCGTACGGCAGCAAGCGGCAGCAGCAGCAACGATGGTAGCAGGCGTCGCGGGCACGACGCTATGGGTCGCGGGCTCGACCGGGCGCTGGAGGCAAGACGCTGCCTCTTCTTCTGCCGAGGCCAGTGTTTTCAGAAAACCGACAAAGCAAACCTTCTATGATAGACGCTGGCAGCGTTTCACCAGGCGCTGCCAGTGTTTGGTGGTGAAGGCCATTTCTTCTCGTGCGAGCGAGCAGGTGGACGTGGGTGCCACCCTGTTGTGGCGGACGCAACAAGCCTGTTGTCCAGGCTTCCTTGTTCCGCTCTCTTTCCCCCATTGTAGACATAACTTGAAACCATTCCCGGACCCCAATACCATGCAACTCCTCGTCCCGGGATGGCCCAGTTCTACCCCGATGGCCGGGATCCCATTTATAATGGATGCCACATCCAAAGTTGGTTTGAATTCGCGCACAATGTCCCGGGTCAACCTTGAAATGGACTCCACACCGACCTTGAAGTTGATTTCATCGTGCTCTGTGAAGGGGGCACGGAAAAACTTGGAAACCATGATTCTCGACGCTCTGGCCCCAGCGCGGTATGCTCCATACTCCCCTTCTTAAAAAACAGTTGCCCTCAACTCTTGGGAGTTAAAATCGAGGCCCTCTCCACAACTTGGCACCCTAGAACTCCAAACATCTCGATCGCCATGAACAATCACACGAGGCATCCAATAAGCTTCAAAACCCACTATATATCCATCATGCAAATAAAAGAAGGAGGTTGGAGGCTTGTTTTGTGGGGATAGGGGATCAATGGAAGGACGGGAGTATGAGGTGCTTGGGAACACACATCCTCACTTGGCTCGCGGCAAGGTAAAGACAAATCAAGAGATCGCTCATCTTTACCAAGAGCACACTCAACCTGTGTTTCGCTCGAAAGGAAAAGGTTCTTCAACTCACTTCCCACCCCGGGTTTGATTTGATGTGGGGTTAAAGAGTTCAAGTAATCACATTCAAAAGAATGATCTTCATGCTATAAACACTCCCACAAACATCGCGTACCAAACTTCTAATAGCACCCAATCAAAAACATAGTCTCGAATAACCAATGACGACCAAATCACATGTATGACTCATTCAAAGAGTTCATGTCACCACGATTAACATTCAAACAATATCCATTGAGGGATGACACAAATAACGAGCCCAAAAACATTGGTGGAACTAGAATCATGGCTCCATCAAACCCAAACTTGACACTAGACACCAAACGAACACCTAGATTTCTAGTATGCAACTTCATTATGCACTTTAATCAATGAGTCCGAAGTACACCCATCATCGATTTTAATAAAAGAGTCTTGGGTTACCTTGTCGTTCTCCTTGGGAAGATCATAATTGACCAAGCCATGAGACGTGTTGGTGTCAATTTCGTTGTTGCTTGGCTCCTCAAAAAGTGATGTTGAGCTGATCATCAGAGCTTCTTGTTGGGATTCTTCGATAGGGACGAGAGGAAGGGTAAGATCGATGCTCTCATCCTCCTCGTGGCATGGAACTTCACCAAGCTCACAATGTACACCAAGAAGCTCAAGAGTTTCCCCTTCATTAGTCACAAGGACATTAACCCCGTTCATTGAACTTTCTTTTTCCTCAAGCTTCTCGTGGCATGGAGTTACAACAACATCGTTAATGGGCTCACAAGGACCAAGGGAAGCTCTTTTGTTGGGCTTTAGAACGAGTGTTGCTTGCTTAACTTCTCCATGCCTATCAAGTGATGAAATGGACTCATGTGGACCTCTCGCTTGTAACCGTTATGCAAGAATCGTCGATTCATCAATCTCTTAAGTCGTGCCCATGAAGTGACCTTTGCTAAACCCTCTTTAGCTCGTTGTACCTTGACATTCTCAAACCAAATGGATGCAACCTCGGTGAGTTTCGATCGAGCAACCTTGAAGGCATGTTCATCGCCATACCCCTTAGTTTTAAAATTCCTCTCCAAGATTTGGACCCATTCAAGATAGTCTTCCGGGCCAGTTAAGCCATTGAATTCCGAAAGTTTGGCCTCGATATCATAAAATTCATTCTGCGGAGGCTTCTCATCCGCTTTTCGTCGATGATGACATCGAAAGGAGCCTCTATCATCGTCACTCGACTCGTAGGAGGGAGGAGGACGGATAGGACTGTGTGCGGGCATCCGGCGTTCATCTCGAGGTTGCCTTTGATACTCTTGGGCTAGGTTGTTCACTTTGAACTTATGGTTGTCAAGAGTTCGCTTGATGGTGGAGAATCGGTTCTCGTAGGCGGAAAGACGGTCCTCGTAGGCAGAAATTCGATTCTCGACAAGTTGAGCCGAAGACTTCGGTGGCGGCTTGATTCCTTTCGATTGGAATTATTTTCACTATCCATATCGAAGGAAGGATGAAGGACGGATTGTGTTTGGGATAATTTTGAGGAGTTTGGGGGTTTTCTTGTAGTTGGCTTGTGTTTGGCTAAGGGTTCTTTGTGTTTTTCTCATTTGGACATTTCATCGAACACCTTGCGGGCACAATTTTCCAACTCTTCCTCAAAGCTCCAAATTGCTTCAAAAATCACTAACGCAATACAACCAAAGATTCTCCAATACACTTGGAGGCACAAGGGATGGGGAAGACCAATATTTGCATTCAAAGTACCAAAATCCAACAATAGAAAACTATACTAGCAAGAACAATAGAAAAAACTCAAGCTAGATGAAGAACCTTAGCTCTGATACCAAATGGAGCGTGGCGCGGTGGGGAAACTGATGATTTTAGCTTAAGTGTAATATTGAATCCAACAATCGATCAAACTTGAGCACCAAATGAAGGATATAACCTTGAGCTAGGTAATCCACAACCCAAAGGCCTAACACTCCACAATGACTATCCAAGGTAATGCACTAAATAATCACAAGGAATGACTTGCTAACACCACCATCCACAAATGGAATAGGTAAGAACAAGATTTTGGAGAGAACAAGGGAGAAAACCCTCACAATGCTTAAGCATATCATTCATCAACATCAAGTGACTTGAAAAGAGGCTAAAACAAAGTATTTATACTAAACATAAAGAACCCCAAAACTACATAGTTTTGGTAACAAGTCTCGGCAGGAAAAGAGAACTGTCGCGGGCGCGACAACATTTGTCGCGGGAGCGACCTGTAGCGTATGACAGCAAGCGGCAGTAGCAGCAACGATGGTAGCAGGCGTCGCGGGCGCGACGCTGTGGGTCGCGGGCGCGATCGGGCGCTGGAGGCAAGACGCTGCCAGCGCTTCTTTCGCCATGGCCAGTGTTTTCATAAAGCCGAGAAAGCGAACCTTTTGTGATAGACTTTGGCAGCGTTTGACCAGGCGCTGCCAGCGTTTGGTGGCGAAGGCCAATTCTTCTGGTGCGAGCAAGCATGTGGTCGCGGGTGCCACCCTGTTGTGGCGGGCGCGACAAGCCTGTTGTCCAAGCTTCCTTGTTCCGCTCTCTTCCGCCCGTTGTAGACTTGACTTGGAACCACTCCCGAACCCCAATACCATGCAATTCCTTATCCCAGGACAGCCCAGTTCTTCCCCGAGGGCCGGGATCCCATTTATAATGGATACCACACCCAAGGTTGGTTTGAATTAGCGCCTAAGCTCCCAGGTCCACCTTGAAATGAACTCCACACCCGACCTTGAAGTTGATTTCATCGTGCTCTATGGAGGGGGCGCGGATAAACTTGAAAACCATGATTCTCGAGGCTCGGGCCCCAGCCCGGTACGCTCCAGGCAGAGTTTCGATGCAGTCCCAATCCTGAGCCACCGGCAGAGTTTCGGTTTAGTCTCAACCCCCAGGCCATCGACATTGCTATCGATGAAGTCCTTCAGCATTGAACATGCCAACAATCATCAACATCGACACCGGGAAAGACTGGAACGACACCGGGAAAGACTGGATACAACACTAGGAAAGACTAGAAAATCAACATCAACCCCAAGAGCCATCGACATCGTGTCCGATGAAGTCTCTCCAACGAGTAGAGCATCATTCTTGCAAGTGTCAGCCCATACCTTCAAGTAGGATGTTATCAAACGTCCGAGATCATATCAAGTAGGATGTCATCAAACGTCCGAGATCACCTCAAGTAGAGCATCATTCTTGCTTGAGATCACCGATTGGCGCAAGTTCGCCAACAAGCGATGCAAGACTCAACTTCCAAGCATCACCCCAGGCTTTGCACTTGACAAAGTCATATCCTCAGGCTTTGCATTCCAAAGTCATATCCTTAACCGGTATCCATCAAATTAAGACTACTTTGATTCTCGTCCTATTCTCGGACTCAATCAAAGTGGGGGCTCTATAGACATCGGGATTTTGACGCATAAAATAATATAAAAATAAGAGAAGAAGAAATAAAAGTTCGATAAATGCATGCATTTTATATGTATTTTTGTTCACCTAAAGCTACATGCATGATCACATGTGGTCCATCCTAGCTACATGTACTTTTTTTACATAAAAATGGAGCCATGCAAACCCTAAAAAGCAAGTGTTAGAGGTCGCAAGATCGAATCCTCACCAAAGCATCCAAAAACACCTCACAAGAGCTAAATAATATACATTCACTCCGTCCAGTATGAAGCTACACTTCCCTAGGCAGACTCTCTTTATACTATCATCGTCCATGCATGCATGGACAAGGAGGATACATCCCCCCAGCTTGGTGGCCGGTCGGCCTTGGAGGCTCCGCCCACACGTAGTCAGTTGACCATGTGCCACCGTCCAAGCTAGGTGAGCTCCCCCCACTGCCTGGTGTTCTGTGCCAAGTTCGGAGTCCACGAGGTGAATGCATTCATATGTATGAATCTCTACTCCCTCCTCCTCCTATAAATACTACTCTTCTCCAAGCCATTTTCATCATCCAATTCACTCATCATCCATCCCTCTCTACTCATTCTCTCTCCTTCTCTCTGCTTCTTATACTCTCATATCATCTCTCTTATCATTCTACTACTATCTTTTCTTCTATCATCTTTCTTACCACCATTATCTTCCTAATCCTTCCTTCACAAAAAACCTAAACACCTATCCTATTCTATCCATTCAAAACTCCACAAAAACCCCTAGCTTAAACACATCTCAAAACTACAAAAAAGCCTTCTTATTCCCCTCTTTCTACCCCTCTTCTTATCATCTTTTTCCATCCTTTTTTCTATCATCTGTCTAGCACTTGGAGAGGAAGGTTTTAAGTGATCAAGGAGGATTCACCAAGCATCAAAAGGCTAGGCAAGGTTTTCCCAACAAGAGTAGCAATGTAAGCTTTAGAGTGTTTCTCCTTTCTTGTAAATAATTGTGTATTTGTACTTTTTTTATCTTGTATATTACATTCTTGTTGCATGATTCAATGAAGTAATTTTATAAATTATTCATTCATTTCCCTTCCAAACTTTATTAAAAGCACATTCTAAAACTTTTAGTAGAGTCTTTCCTTTTGTGAGAGGAGAACTCTTAAAGTTTACTTTTCGAGTTCGTAGCCTTACCCCAGAATCCATTCTTGGATTTCGCAGGCGGAGTCTTTCTTTTTCTTTTGGATTTGTCTTGGCTTTTCTCTCAAAAAGTCGGGTGGCGACTCCCATTTCAAACTAAAACACATCGAGGATTGCATAAACTATGGTTAACATGGTTTTACAATGTATCGATGCAACTTTAGGGTTTTCTTTCTTATATTTCTAAATAATGGTTGCATAAATCACTCTCTTCCGAGCCTAACATTTAAATGAGCAAATGGGATTAAATTTAGAAGAGTTAGAACAAATGGATGTTCACTCTTAAAGGTTTAATTCCATGACTCATAAAATGAATAAGTAAAGGGAAAGTGATTTTACAAAGCATTATTCATGAAATATATGATAGATTTCCTTAAAGTGTTTTCAAAGGTTAAACCCCAGCACAAACCTCCAAATCACACCCCCAATCCAAACGTGGACATTCGGAAGCCCGAACAGCGAGGAAAAATGTCCATAGCGGTGCGGTGGAATTGTGGTGAATTGTAGTGGATTTGGAAAAGTTGTGGTGGATTGTGGTGGGTTATGGTTTTAATAATTGTAAATCTGTTGGAAAATGAGAAATTATAATTGGAAAAAGTGGAATAAATTAAATTAGAAAAAGTAGATCGTGGTGGGTTGTAGTAGATTGTGGTGGATTGTGATGGAATATGGCTTGCGGTGCGGTGTGGCACCGTAGCCAGCCATCTGATAAGTGCCTTCTATGACTATGTTTTTAGGGGTTTTTGATAGTGAATTAGAGATAACTTTGATTGTAAATCTTGATTTATACCTCCTATTTCTCTATTATGCTCGGTGTTGTTGTTTTTGATGAAAACTTGCATATTTGGGAACAAAACACCAACTTTGAGAACGTTTCTGGCAGATTCCAGGACACCACAGGCCTCTAAATGTCAAGAACAGACCGTGGCATGAACTTGGGACGAAACGGAGCAAGACTTGGCCGACCAGTGGCCACCACGGTCCGCCCGTGGGGAAGGCCACATTCCGTGGTACGGACATGTACGGACATGTATGGACCGAGGCAGACTGCGTGTGTAGGTCGGTTGTTTTCGCGAGTAGAAAAGTAAGGCAGCGACGGTTTTAGTCATTCATTCATTATCTATCATTTTTCCTTCGTTCTTTGGCCAGCAAGAGAGAAAAAAAACCTTAATAACCCCATCTACTCCTTAATTCTCCATCAAGATTCAAGATTGAAATCGATTCGAAGAGAAGGGAAGATCAAGATTCGGGAAGAAATCATCAACGCTCGCAAGGAAGACTCCACCACGGGATCGAAAGACTCGACGGTTGTATTCTTCGTAGTTATCTTTCTTTCCGACTTCTTTCTTTGTTTTGAGAATCAATCATGATTTTTGGAACTTGTGTTATGTTTTCTTTGACAACGAGTGAGTAGTTTTCTTGATTTCTAGGGTTTTACAACTTGAAACGATGTAGTTTGATTGAATGTTCTAGTTTATGTATGAATTCTTGTTTTGAATTAATAGAAGGTTGTGTTTTCCATGTTTATGAGTGTTCTTTAGGCCTGGAATGCTTGTAATTTGAGATTAACCTGAGAAGTACTTAAAGGTGAATTAGAATAATCTGACTACCAACTTTCTACCTAGTTTTGTAAAATTTGAGAAAGAAGTAGCAGACTAGGGAACCTTTTGATGGCAAGAATATTTTAGACCTTCAACTTTGATTAACTTGAAAAGCATACGAAAGTTGTAATTTAGGTTAATCGAGGTAATTCTATTAGCATCGAAAGAGCAGTAGAGATCTTATGGTTGTCATTCTTGATTCGTTCTTGAATGTATGATTGTGCAGGCTAGGTTTCAGTAATCGAACTCGTTGTTAGGCTAGATTCTCCCTAGAAATCTTTCTCTCCTGATATACTCTTTGATTGATTTTCCTTGTGTTATTAGTTTTAATTAATTGTTAGACCTTTTCAAAAATCCAAAAACCTGATTAGCTTAGCAATCGTAATAGAGATTAGTTTATTGAGCTGCTAATTGAGTCCCTGTGGGATTGACCTTGACGTTCTACTATGTAAACCGTGCGTTTGCGGCCCCGTCACCAGTCGCATAAAAGAACAGGGCCAATAATGCACATATGTCCTTAAAGTCTAAAAATCAAACAATTGACCATCTGATCTATTACGGGTACTTCTGGCAATCGGATGTGTCGGATCGGGTTCGGATCGGATGACTTCGGGTTCGGGTTTGTTCGGATCATCCGTGCTCCGGCTCGGATCGGATTTGGTTCGGGCAGGGTTCGGATTCGGTTTGACTCCGAATTGATCTTGACCAGTTCGGATCGAGTTTGACCGGATCGTGCTCTTCGGGTGAAAGTCGGTTGAAACTTTTCCCGAGTCGGGTTGAGTATAGTCTGTTCAAATTCGGATCAGGTTAATTCAATTGCTTGCTTTCGAATGAATCCAAGGTTGTATTTATATTCTAGTCGAATTGCTTTCGGGTCTGATAATTTCCATCTAAATTTAACGGTGGATAATTTCCCACTAAACTCCAATTAGAAATTATTTTAATTATTTGTAGCTTTGAGTACTCAATTTCTATCTAAATTTCCAAGAAAATCATACCACTAAAAAATTGAAAAGTCTTTCCATACTTCCTTTAATTTAACATAAAATAAAAATCCCACCAAAATAAAATTTTTAAATTATCAAACTCCCTCTAACCTAAATTTCTTAAACTTTTAAACAACACTCACCAATAATAATTTCATTTCCCTCTCTATCAACTTTTCTTAAACTTGAACTAATTTAAATTTGGAGGGAATTCCTAGTTAGAATTTTAGTGAGGAGGGAAATTAGTGGGTGCCAAAAATTTAATTAGAAATTTTGTTTCCCTCCTAAAGCTAAAATTTAATTAGAATTTTTGTTTCCCTCCTAAATCGGGTTGGTTCTAATTCGGTTCGGTTGTAGGCCAGCTCTAGTGTGTCTTGAGTCGGGAAAAATTTCGTTCGAATGAGTCTCAGGTCGGGTTAAATTCGGTTCAAACAACTTTCGAATACGGCCTTACTCGGGTTTAGCATGACTCGAATCGGGTTCGGGTCGTTTCGAATTATTTCGGATGCTTTCCTTATTCGGTTAACTTCGGGTTTCAGATCTGTTCGGTTTTGGATCCATTTGATCCGGATTCGGATGAAGACCGAGTTCCGACATTTGGATGCGGATCGGGTTCGAATTCGAGCGAATCGGGTTTCGGATAAGGATCGCCAGGTCTAATTACGGGATCAAAGAATGAATCTTGATCCAATAATAATCAATACACATGCAACCAAACTAAGGAATATGGGATGCTTCACGTGAATATGGAAGAAAAGGGGATGGGAATCACGTGAATCCAGGATCTGTGGGAGGCTTTTATGACGTGAGGTCTTTTGTGGATGAAACAAACAAGAAAGACTGTTTCTTGATGGGAGAAGATCAGAGGGATGACGTGAGGGGAATAGAGGGAGGGAAGCAATTATGGAGTGAGGCCTTTAAGAGAGAAAAAGAGTAGGAAGTTTGTTGGAGGAGGGAGAAGAGAGTTTGTTGAGAGTTTATTATGGGAGAGAGAGAGGGTGAACGTTTGAGAGAGATTGAGAGGGGGGGAAGGGTTGACGTGAGTAGGGGACGAGAGGGAGATGTTTGTGAGGGTTTGTGAGAACAAGAGAGAATCTTGAATTAGCCTACGGTTTATCTAACTAAGATAGAAAGATAAAAGTAACCGGGATAGTTCAAGGGATTCTATCTTGATACAAAAACACCACAAGAAAGAAAACCCTAGGGCTAACTTGACATTTATCCTAGTTACAGAAACACCTTCTAGGATCAGGGTTCAAGCTCTTGCTAAACCACTTGGTTGCCAAACCAAGATACAATAGAAGAGATCAAACCAGGTTCTTCACGAAACACTCAAGGGGTAAGCTAAAAGCTTGATTCTATTCATGGTTGATAAGCTGGTTGCCTTTGAAAGGCTACAAGCCGAGCTATTTATACTAATACAGTCCTATATAGACTGAGAATCCCTACTTGGCGTGCAAGCCAAGGAAATACTGACATCTCACGCCTAAATAACTATCTCCTCCTTGGATTATGACTCCTTATCCTAAGGGGAGTTAGTTATAACAATCTTATCCTAATAGGACTTGACTTTTCTAATCAAATATGGATTAGTTACAAAATAAGTCAACCTTATCTAGGATAATAACAATAAATTGGCGCCTAATCTACCTTCCACACGCCACACACACACACACACACACAAACCTTTCTAGAACATTTGAGAATATTCTAGACTAATCTAGACTCCTATGGCTTGATGCTCAAGTTTGTAACTTACTTGCCATCTTACATGACTCAAAATACTTTGGTAATAATATAAATCATACTAAAAACAATAAAAAACTTAAATGTGGCTTCTACATCGAAAAGATCAAATTTGTGAAATTCAAAATTGAAATTATCAAAATGTGAACTTCACTTGAGACTTTGTAAATGGGCTTTGGACGAGAACTTGGACTTCCTCGGGCTTGATTGGCGTGGACTTGTACTCTTCTAGGATGTTTGGACATCCTCTTGCCATATGAGGCACACTATGTGAATGGGCCTTCGAGCCTCTACCTTCAACAGAATCTTCTTGATTGGGCCGGGGTTAGTTGGACTTCTCTCTTGAAAGACCCTATGTTTATACTTGTGTTTCACTTGGGCCTTCTTCAATGGGCTTAGGTTCAAGTTTGTCCTCAAACTTAAAAGTTTGTTGAAAGAAGTTTTTCCTCAAACTTAGAGGTTCAAGTTCAAAGACTTCAGTAGGCCCAACTGTAAACTCCACGTGAATCAGGACCTTCACGTGAACCATGGTTGCTCCAATAATCTCCACGTGAACTAGTGCCTTCACGTGAATTGTGATTTCCTCAATGATATGAAAGAGTCGATCTTTCTCACTCTTGCTATGTATGAATGTGTCCTTGACACACTTGCTGATGAAGGACTTCAAAACCTAATTCATAAGCCTCATAATAGTAAAAAGAACATTGGTTAGATCACAGGGTGTGGCTAACCATCCAATGAGATTTCTTTGGTTTTGAATAGCAGCAGTCCTACACTGAATCTGAACCATGTCGGTTCCCTTCTTCTTTGCAATCACTAGGACACTTGGATGAACAAGTTGCTTCTCGATTATACCCTTGGCGTGACAAACAACTGATTTTCGAACCCTTAGATCAGTATTAGGGTTCACGTGATCTCCTACAGGTTGGATCTCACGGTGTCTGGACTCTGATGAAGCCTCTACCACTGAGCTCTCATGATGGACGACAAGTTGGAGCTCTTTTGCAGAATTTTCGTGGCTAGCGCTTGATGGATCGACTTCCTTTTGTCCACTAAACTCAGGGTGTTCAGTGATCATGAAAGATATGATCTTTGAATCATTCTTTTGAGCCGATTGTGATGCTTTTAGTGGAGCTAATGTGACCCTCTTATTTTTTGCCATCAGTGTGTAGGTATCAGCTCTTCCATCATGAGTAATACTCCTGTCAAATAACCATGGTCTTACAAGCAGAATATGACAAGCATCCATAGGTAGTACATCACACCAAATTGAATCTTGATAAGACTTTCCAACATAAAAGCTTACCAAACAGCGTAGATTCACCTTTAAGCCTTTACCCTAATTGAGCCATTGGACAGTGTATGACGTGGGGTGTGGGCTGGTAGGAAGTTGAAGCTTGTTCACCATAGTTGTTGGAACTGCATTGGTACAGCTTCCACCATCAACGATCAAAGAACAATCTTTTCCTTGCACAGTACAACGAGAATGGAAGATGGCTTCCCGTTGTTGCAAATCTTCAGGAACTGGAGAGCTATTCACTACTCTCCTCATAACCAGCGTCTCTCCTTGATCTGGTTCTTCCACAACCTCTTCTTCAGATTCATTATGAGTGGTGTGGGTTTCCTCCTCCTTATCAACCGGTTCAGGTTCAAAGAGAGCATTTTGGAACTCCATAAGCGTGATGGCTCTCTTGTTAGGGCATTTAGAAGCATAGTGACCGAGCCCTTGGCACCTGAAACACCTCCTTCTATCTGTTGGCGTCGCCTGGACAGGTTTGGGACGGCTTGGGAGGGTGTTTAGGGCGTTTTTGTGGCGATCGGTTGGGAGGGGGTTTGGCTCTTTAGTGGAGTGTAATTTTGAGGCGAGTAGGTGGTTCTTTGAGAGTTAGGGTTTCTGGTAGACGCCTCTTTGCCTCTTCTTTTTCTTTGTTGTTCCACTTTGTTAGCCAAAGTACTCAATTCATCAAGAGTTTCGTAAGGTTGAAGTTCCACCACATACCTTATGTTTTCGTTCAGACCAGCAAGATACCTCACAAGAGTTTGAGGTTCATCTTCTTTCAGATCACACCTCCAGAGTAAGTGTTCGAATTCTTTGGTGTACTCTTCAACAGTTTTGGACTCTTGGGATAGTTGTTGCAGCCTGAAGTAGTTATCTTTGAATTAACTCACAGGAAGAAACTTGGAGTGGAGTTTCTTCTTCATCTTTTCCCAAGTTCGAATCTTTTCTTTCCCGATATGTTGTCTCTTCTTCTGTAGGTTAGTCCACCAAATACTAGCATGCATTCGCAGTTTAAAAGCAATGTACTTCACTTTCTTATTATAAGGTACATCTTTCAGATCAAAGACTCGTTCAACGGTTTGAATCCACTCAAGAAAGATTTCAGGATCAAGATTACCGTCGAATTCAGGAATGTCAACTTTGAAGTTGAGTCTTTCTTCCCTTGGTGCACGTCTAGGGCGACGTGAGCTCCTTGAGGAGTGCTTAAACACTCAGCTTCACTAGGACTATTGTGGGAGT
This sequence comes from Portulaca oleracea, assembly GCA_029582165.1. NCBI lineage: Eukaryota > Viridiplantae > Streptophyta > Magnoliopsida > Caryophyllales > Portulacaceae > Portulaca > Portulaca oleracea. The sequence continues at coordinate 21,781,869 of CM055884.1, forward strand.
CCTCCTTAGATGATTCTCTAAGTTCATACTGTTGCATATGCATGTACCTTTTCAGTTGCTCAGAGAGATAAGCTACTCTTGCTTCTAATTCAGCCTTTTCTTGCTTCAGCTGCTCAGTAGCTTCATTACCATCGTTACTTTTGCTTCAAGATGCCATAGGATGGAGTTTGGAATGTTAGGTTGACATTGTGGATTTGAAGGTTCTGTGTGTTGGGTTTGTTTTGTGGAGTTCAAGGTTGCATTCAATAAGAACCTAGAGCTTTGATACCACTTTTGATGTATTACGGGATCAAAGAATGAATCTTGATCCAATAATAATCAATACACGTACAACCAAACTAAGGAATATGGGATGCTTCACGTGAATATGGAAGAAAAGGGGATGGGAATCACGTGAATCCAGGATCTGTGGGAGGCTTTTATGAAGTGAGGTCTTTTGTGGATGAAAGAATCAAGAAAGATTGTTTCTTGATGGGAGAAGAGAGGGATGATGTGAGGGGGAATAGAGGGTGGGAAGCAATTGTGGCGTGAGGCCTTTGAGAGAGAAGGAGAGTAGGAAGTTTGTTGGAGGAGAGAGAAGAGAGTTTGTTGAGAGCTTGTTATGGGAGAGAGAGAGAGAGGGTGAACGTTTGAGAGAGATTGAGAGGGGGGAGGGTTGACGTGAGTAGGGGAAGAGAGGGGGACGTTTGTGAGGGTTTGTGAGAACAAGAGAGAATCTTAATTAGCCTAGGGTTTATCTAACTAAGATAGAAAGATAAAAGTAATCGGGATAGTTCAAGGGATTCTATCTTGATACAAAAACACCACAACAAAGAAAACCCTAGGGCTAACTTGACATTTATCCTAGTTACAGAAACACCTTCTAGGATCAGGGTTCAAGCTCTTCCTAATCCACTTGGTTGCCAAACCAAGATACAATAGAAGAGATCAAACCAGGTTCTTCACGAAACACTCAAGGGGTAAGCTAAAAGCTTGATTCTATTCATGGTTGATAAGCTAGTTGCCTTTGAAAGGCTACAAGCCGAGCTATTTATACTAATACAGTCCTATATAGACTGAGACTCCCTACTTGGCGTGCAAGCCAAGGAAATACTGACATCTCACGCCTAAATAACTATCTTCTCCTTGGATTAGGACTCCTTATTCTAAGGGGAGTTAGTTATAACAACCTTATCCTAATAGGACTTGACTTTCCTAATCCAATATGGATTAGTTACAAAATAAGCCAACCTTATCTAGGATAATAACAATAAATTGGCGCCTAATCTACCTTCCACACGCCACACACACACACACACAAACCTTTCTAGAACATTTGAGAATATTCTAGACTAATCTAGACTCCTATGACTTGATGCTTAAGTTTATAACTTACTTGGCATCTTACATGACTCAAAATACTTTGCTAATAATGTAAATCATACTAAAAACAATTAAAAAGCTTAAATGTGGCTTCTACATCCAAAAGATAAAAACTGTGAAATTCAAAACTGAAATGATCAAAATGTGAACTTCACTTGAGACTTTGTAAATTGGCTTTGGACGAGATCTTGGACTTCCTTGGGCTTGATTGGCGTTGACTTGTACTCTTCTAGGATGTTTGGACATCATCTTGCCATATAAGACACACCATGTGAATGGGCCTTTACCTTGAACAGAATCTGCTTGATTGGGCCGGGGCTAGTTGGACTTCTCTCTTAAAAGACCCTATGTTTAGACTTTTGTTTCACTTGAGCCTTCTTCAATGGGCTTAGGGGAGGAGGCGTGGGCTGATTTACATCACCATCTACAGTAGTGTCTTGAAATTGAGTTCACCGCTGACATTCACAACAAGAAATTTTTTTTTTGATAGAAGGTAAATTATATTACTTAATCAAACACTTGACACAAATCGTTCAGTACCAGATCGTTGACAATATCTGGTCCCTCTGTAACGACCCGCCCTAAACCCGTATTAATTAATGCCTTAATCTCAGTGATTAACAAAATTACGCTGTTCAAAAATTTCTTTCTTTTACGTTAATATGGTTATTTCTGTTATTATTATTATTATTTATTTTTATGCGCGACAGGTCTCGAGCAAGGCGAAGGTTAAACGGGTTGATTTTATATTATCTTGAATTTAAAGTTATAATTATTATTACGAGTTTATGAATACTTTTACGATAAGTTTTATAATTTATTTTATCGTTCTCAATTTTACGCTTGTAACCGAAGAAGGTTATATTAATTTTAATTTCCATTTCTTTTACGATTTATATTACCCAACCTTCCTAAGTACATTTTATTGCTCAAATCATTTTATTAATATGTCCTACCAATTTATTTTATGTGGTTTAGTACTAGTTAATTTTACCCAATTTATTCCCAAGTAATTTTATTTAATTTATGCTAAACTATTTTATCAAGTTTTATGTTGATTAACTTTATCTAGTTTATTACCAATTACCTTACCTAGCTAGTTTTAATGACACCTTTGTTAGCCTAATTACTAATTAGAAGAATGGTTCAAGTAGTGTTTTAATTTAATTAAGGGAGTGTATTTATATATACAAGGGGGGAGTAATAAGGCCTTCTATTTCATTTTTTTACAAATCAGAAATTCATCTCACCTCAACCCTCCTCCCCCTTTCTCCTCTGCCCAGCCCGAGCAGCCCTATCCGAGCGTTTTCCGGCGACCGGCCGGCGGCCAGCCGGCGGCCCAGAGGTGGCCGAGTGCCCCTCTTCCTCCTCTCTTCTGTTTTCTTCTCCAAGTTCTTCTCCAAGTGGTATAATTCTCAAACCCTAACTCCATTCTCAATACCCTAATCTGAAATTTCTTTTCTAAATTGTGTTTTCTTAAAGTTTTTCATCCCTTTTATGATTTCTAAGTATGATTTTAAGTTGGGTTAATTAGGGTTTGAATTAGAGTTTGATGCATGTGAAGATTGAGGTGGTTCTTGCTTGTTTCTTGATAGGTAATGATATAGATTGCTTGCATGAGGTTCTTGATGAAGAAATTTGAATTTTGGAACTGATTATAAGTATTGGTTATGTTAATTATGTGATTTTGTGCTTAAATTATATGAATTGGTGAGAATTTGGGGAAGGAGTGCTAGTACAAGCATTGTTTCAAGTAGCATGATTTAATCCATGGTTGCATGTGAGAATTATGATGTTATTTGAGTAAGTTTTGAATGTTCATTTCTGGAAATATGATGAATGTTAGCTAATTTGAAGTTTGGTTGTGTATTGGTATGATTTAAAAGCTTAAACAAACATTAGAAGTGGGATTGAGGGCATTAAAGTTTCTGTCTAAGTATCTGATTTTTACAGAGAATGAAAAATGTGACTTTTGCCCGGATTTTTACTGGAAATGATAGCCCAAGTGATTATCTAACTCTAGGCTTTGGAATTTCGAGGATCCGATATGTGTTGCTCGAGATACGAGCAAAACCGTAAAAGGGTGCAATTATATACGTTTTCTGAGTCAGTAACTTCTTGCTAAGTTTTCGTCCGTTTGGAGACTTTACTGGTTTTAGTGATAAACATAAAAGTTTTAGGTCGTTCTTCAAGCTTTCCGGAAACATAAAATTTGCATCCATACAATATCGGGTGAGTGAGATATGAGGCTGAGAAGGAGGGCCGTCAGCAAAGTCGCTGCACAGAATTTTAATAGTTAATTCTAACTTTAAGGTTGCATTTTGATCTCCTAGGAGGCTTTAATGAGATGTCGACCTTTGTGTCATTGATTAAGATGGATTGAGTAGGTTTTCTAAGTTGATTTAAGCTATTTTAGTGTTTGGGTTTACCTCCTAAAGGTTTATGGAAATACTAGCAAACCATGGGGTAAAGTGATGAGGTTTTAAGTTCGTTTAAGTGGTGTTGATGGCTAAGTGGTACCTTGACTTCCTAACAAGTTTATGGGTTTCCTCGATGTCTAAATAGTCCAAGGACCATTCCTTCTATATTTTCAAATCACCGGTCATCGGTTCGTAAACGTTCTGAAATTCATAATCATGTCCTTATCTAATTTCCGTCACTTAACAACGTTTCTTTCATATCTTCGATGACCGAACATCCTCTCTTCTTAAGCGTGCAAGGACTCCAATTTTATGCTCTTCTAAGCTGGTTGTTAAGGATGCTTTATACATCACAAGCTTTCTTTGATCCTATTCAAATTTCGCCATAAGTTTCGCCTAAATTTCCAAGCCGCATGATTAATTTCAAGTGCTCTGCTTCTGTCCGGGTCTTTTTCCGAGCCCTTCCTTTCATTTTTAGCCTTCAAGCCAGTTGACAAAGTTGTAGGGCGTGATTTTCCCTTTCCGAAAAGTACTCGTTTGCAAAAATCCGAGGTTCCTAGCTCAAGTTATCATCAAATCATCGATTTATCCAAAAACTGAAATTTCTATTTTCTCATCCCTTTTAAGTTATCAAGTTTTAATTACTTTCATCATAGCTTGTAAATTTCAAGGACTTTATTAAAGCTCTCAATTTTCTTATGCTCTTATTATAGTTTCGAAGTCGCCCGAATTGTCCCAAGCTCGAGGCACGTCGCTAGATCTTTCTACTACCCAAGGTACGCGAATTGTCCAACTTTTCGCTCCTTATTATCATTTAATGTTTTCATGGTTATTTTAAGTTGTGCTTTAATGTTTATGTTAAGGTTTTAAAAGGTCCCATTTTATGTTTTCTTTGTGCTAGTTACTTATAGGTGCTAGCTCTTTTTATGTATGATACTCCTTTTCAGAGTGTCCAAACCTGGCCAGTGTTGACTGCTCGGTAGTCACCCAATCCAAACTTCGATCGGTTTGGACATGCGCGTGTGTGAGATGCATTGCATCCATCGTAAGGGACCAAATACTTATGTTTTAGTACCTATCTTACCTTTCATGTACTTTACCTTTTAGGTTGATGAATCAAGTTATTTTATTCTTGTTTATCCCTTTCCCCGTTTTCAAAATGAATTTGAATGCCGGCACTAAAACCGTTTTCGAACGGTTTGACGTGTTGGAGGTTTACGTACTGAGTGTTTCCCCACTCATTTTTGCGTATGTTTTAATATTTTGTTTTAGGCGGTCCGAGCTCTCAAGTTAAAGGCTAGGATAAGCAAAAGTAGGAGTTTTCCCGACCAAGGTAGTCATGAACATCGTTGTTGGCCGATTCCGGTGGTCTTTATGGTATCGAAGGTCGTTTTATATATGGAAAGGGTTTATATATATATCTTTAATGGTTGTATAAAGTCTAATTCCCATGTTTTGATGGTTCCTAAGTATGGAGTGTTTGTATTATGTTTAATTGGTGATTTAAGTGGACGGTATTGGTGTGTTTGAGTTTGTAGCCTTGTCCCGAGTGGGGACGGCGGTAATACCTCAACCATAGGTGTTCCGTTGCGCTAATCACAGGCTTAGTGTATGTTTAATGTTAATCTTGTGATTAAGGGTGTTGGGGTGTTACAGTTGTGGTATCAGAGCAGAGTTATAAGAAGAACTTGAGGATTTAGAGTTTCATAAGAATTTGTGATACGGATTTGAGCAATATGTATGTTATGTGTGATATATGCACCTTAATGGATTGAGATTTGGAAATTGTGAATATGTTGGGGATGAATGTTGAGCTTGAAGCTCTAGATATGTTTATGAAGTGTAAGTTGTTTTCTTGCAGGAATACAAGTTATGTAAAAGTTTGGGATAGCTCAATTTATAGGGGAAGTGCTGTCGAAATTTCTCCAGAATTTAGAGAGCTTTAGTATAAAAATCTAAGGAAGTTTAAGTACAAATTGCAAGTAATCTAATAGTAGGTGCAAGTGAAGCGGGCTAAGTGCTTTTGAGAATGCGAGGCAGGTTGAATTAGTCTCGAAAGGAGAATTTGAGTCATTCAAAGAAAGGTATACAAATCCAATTCCAAGTGGGATTGATGTAGAGGGCAAAGGAAGTGTTAAGTGCGTTATCATGGTGTATTGTGAAATGTTTAAAAGCGTTTAAATGATATGAGCGATTAGTACGCTCCAAGTATAGTAAGTGAAGTCACAGGGATCTTAAGAAGGGACAAGAGCTTCTTTAGTTGCTCATAAGGGTTAAGTTAGTTGAGTCTTGGACCTTGTCTTAGTTTTCTTTTGTTTATTTTTTTTTCTCAACGAATTTTACCAATGTTGAAAATTACGACAATCTTGCGTTAATATAATATAGATGGATCACAATGGTGACCCTCTTCCCAACCCGTTCGCGATGTTCATGGAGACCGAAACCAACATTCAAGTCCATCTCAAGAAGCTGCAAGACGCTTTCGACGCTTAGTGTGCGGTTAATCCGCAAGCCGAGTATCGTGATCACGTGAGCGAGCTAGGGCCTTTCCTTCATGAGATGTTGTCTTTGCCCGCTCCTCCGAATGCAGGTCTAGCCCCTTCGCACGTTTTTTTTTGTTTCAACCACCATATCCTGACTACTTTGGGTTTTAATTCAAAAAGTTACTCAGGCGCATACCTTTTCCGCCAGTAAGACAGGCATGCCAGCCTAGGGAAGAGAACTACGCTAATAAGGTAGCCAAGAGAAACCCGACCTTTTATGCGGGAAGTTCTGACCCCGCGATACTAGGAGAATGATTTAGAGATTTGGGAAAGATATTTGAAGTAGTTGAGGTACCTAAGATAAGAAGCTGAAAATAGGGATCTCTTATTTGAAAGGATAAGCTAATATTTGGGGGAAAACTATTAAGGGAAGAGTACCAAGGGACAAGCAAAGCTTGGCGGAGAGCTATTAATGAACAACCATTGTGAGGACCAAACCTCTTCTGCTTGGCCTTTATATTTCAAGTTCATTGCTCGAATTCAACCTTTATTCCATGCTCTCATTGTACATCCTCATGGTAAAGTTCACCCCCTCATCGCAATATGAAATCCAAGCTTCTCGTTTCCTATCATTGTTTATTCTCAAGAATCTTTCTCAAATCCTATCGTTGTTATCAGTCCAGTACATTAAGGCATTCAATAACCTGCCTTGATCGACTTGTTACCAATTCGTGATCAATTCTTTCATGACCATTACCTACTCTTGAATGCTATTAATTCGTTATTTCTTCAGAGATAGACTTCGTTAGATTCATATGACCCTTTTTACTCGCTAAGATTTATCTTTTTCAAGTGGTTGTCATGTTCCACCATGAATCTGCATACTATTTCCAAAACTCAGCTTCAATAAAAGTCATACTCGATTCAAGATCAATAACTTATGCTCTATCACTCCAGGAAGTTACTGCAAAATATTCATGCATTCCAAACATTAATTCCCTTAATTCAGAAATCAGAAGACTGATCCTAATATCTTTCCTTTTCAAATCAAGCTCATTTCGATGTACTTACGAATTTCCTTGTTCATGAAATCATTGTAATCATCATCTTTATCAAATGTGCTATATTTTGTTGATCCTCGTTTTCTTAATGTATATACACGTGTCGTTGGACTAAAGAATACCTATATCCCTCCATGAAGCTTTAAATCCATCAGTGTGAACCTTTGCTTCATCGTTAACTTCAGAATTCATGTTTCTACCTCTTATCGATGGCATCTTCCTATTATCATGTTTTTCCTCCGCGCTTGTTAATACCTTTTATAGGAAACAGATGTCAGGAGGGAAGTTTAATAAAGTAAGGAAAAGCGAAGTACAAAGGTAGTAGTTTGTATGGAATTTTCGAGATACCTAAGGTAAAGTGGGAAATGTAGAGAAACAGTTGTTCAAGGAGTTACTAGGGACCTTCGAGTCAAGACTTTTTACGATTAAGTTGTTCATAAAGTCAAGAATATAGAACGCTTGGAGACAGATTAGTTCTTCTTCTAGAGGAATAAAAGTCATATGGATATATTTGAGAAAGAAAACATTCTTACCATATAATTTATGAAGGGAAGAGAGTGTTCAGATAATTAATAGAAGTAAAACCCAGTGTTTTGGGGTTTTTGAGAGATGGTGATGCCCCCTGACAATGACTTGTCTTAGAAGGCGTTGCAAAGAGAAATGAATTCAAGGTTTTATGAATAACTAGCGTAAGGTGTTCATCACGATGATGACCGTAACCTCAAGATGACATACGATATCAGGAAGACACCTCGGAAGCCACTTGGGAAGCCGATGAAGACATGAAGAAAAGCTACCCGTACCTCTTTTAAGGTTTTTCGAACGCGAGTAATCCAACAGCAAGTTTCGGGGACGAAACTTCTTTTTAGGGGGGGAGGGTGTAACGACCCGCCCTAAATCTGTATTAATTAAGGCCTTAATCCCAGTGATTAACGAAATTACACTGTTCAAAATTTTCTTTCTTTTACGTTAATATGGTTATTACTGTTATTATTATTATTATTTATTTTTATACGCGACAGGTCTCGAGCAAGGCGATGGTTAAACGGGTTGATTTTATGTTATCTCGAATTTAAAGTTATAATTATTATTACGAGTTTATGAATACTTTTACGATAAGTTTTATAATTTATTTTATCTTTCTCAATTTTACGCTTGTAACCGAAGAAGGTTATATTAATTTTAATTTCCGTTTCTTTTACGATTTATATTACCAATTTATTTTATGTGGTTTAGTACTAGTTAATTTTACGCAATTTATTCCCAAGTAATTTTATTTAATTTATGCTAAACTATTTTATCAAGTTTTATGATGATTAACTTTATCTAGTTTATTATCAATTACCTTGCCTAGCTAATTTTAATGACACCTTTGTTAGCCTAATTACTAATTAGAAGAATGGTTCAAGTAGTGTTTTAATTTAATTAAGGGAGTGTATTTATATATACAAGGGGGGGAGTAATAAGGCCTTCTATTTCATTTTTTACAAATCAGAAATTCATCTCACCTCAACCCTCCTCCCCCTTTCTCCTCTGCCCAGCCCGAGCAGCCATGTCACGGCGTTTTCCGGCGACCGGCCGGCGGCCCAGAGGTGGCCGAGTGCCCCTCTTCCTCCTCTCTTCTGTTTTCTTCTCCAAGTTCTTCTCCAAGTGGTATAATTCTCAAACCCTAACTCTATTCTCAATACCCTAATCTGAAATTTCTTTTCTAAATTGTGTTTTCTTGAAGTTTTTCATCCCTTTTATGATTTCTAAGTATGATTTTAAGTTGGGTTAATTAGGGTTTGAATTAGAGTTTGATGCATGTGAAGATTGAGGTGGCCCTTGCTTGTTTCTTGATAGGTAATGATATAGATTGCTTGCATGAGGTTCTTGATGAAGAAATTTGAATTTTGGTACTGATTATAAGTATTGGTTATGTTAATTATGTGATTTTGTGCTTAAATGATATGAATTGGTGAGAATTTGGGGAAGGAGTGCTAGTACAAGCATTGTTTCAAGTAGCATGATTTAATCCATGGTTGCATGTGAGAATTATGATATTATTTGAGTAAGTTTTGAATGTTCATTTCTGGAAATATGATGAATGTTAGCTAATTTGAAGTTTGGTTGTGTATTGGTATGATTTAGAAGCTTAAACAAACATTAGAAGAGGGATTAAGGGCATTAAAGTTTCTGTCTAAGTATCTGATTTTTACAGAGGATGAAAAATGTGACTTTTGCCCGGATTTTTACTGGAAATGATAGCCCAAGTGATTATCTAACACTAGGCAATTATATACGTTTTCTGAGTCAGTAACTTCTTGCTAAGTTTTCGTCCATTTGGAGACTTTATTGGTTTTAGTGATAAACATAAAAGTTTTAGGTCGTTCTTCAAGCTTTCCGGAAACATAAAGTTTGCATCCATACGATATCGGGTGAGTGAGATATGAGGCTTAGAAGGAGGGCCGTCAGCAAAGTCGCTGCCCAGAATTTTAATAGTTAATTCTAACTTTAAGGTTGCATTTTGATCTCCTAGGAGGATTTAATGAGATGTCGACCTTTGTGTCATTGATTAAGATGGATTGAGTAGGTTTTCTAAGTTGATTTAAGCTATTTTAGTGTTTGGGTTTACCTTCTAAAGGTTTATGGAAATACTAGCAAACCATGGGGTAAAGTGATGAGGTTTTAAGTTCGTTTAAGTGGTGTTGATGGCTAAGTGGTACCTTGACTTCCTAACAGGTTTATGGGTTTCCTCGATGTCTAAATAGTCCAAGGACCATTCTTTCTATGTTTTCAAATCACCGGTCATCGGTTCGTAAACGTTCCAAAATTCATAATCATGTCCTTATCTAATTTCCGTCGCTTGACAACGTTTCTTTCATATCTTCGATGACCGAACATCCTCTCTTCTTAAGCCTTCAAGGACTCCAATTCTATGCTCTTCTAAGCTGGTTGTTAAGGATGCTTTATACATCATAAGCTTTCTTTGATCCTATTCAAATTTCGCCATAAGTTTCGCCTAAATTTCCAAGCCGCATGATTAATTTCAAGTGCTCGGCTTCTGTCCGGGCCTTTTTCCGAGCCCTTCCTTTCATTTTTAGCCTTCAAGCCAGTAGACAAAGTTGTAGGGCGTGATTTTCCCTTTCCGAAAAGTACTCGTTTGCAAAAATTCGAGGTTCCTAGCTCAAGTTATCATCAAATCATCGATTTATCCAAAAATTGAAATTTCTATTTTCTCATCCCTTTTAAGTTATCAAGTTTTAATTACTTTCATCCTAACTTGTAAATTTCAAGGACTTTATTAAAGCTCTCAATTTTCTTATGCTCTTATTATAGTATCCAAGTCGTCCAAATCGTCACAAGCTCGAGGCACGTCGCTAGATCTTTCTACTACCCAAGGAACGCGAATTGTCCAACTTTTCGCTCCTTATTATCATTTAATGTTTTCATGGTTATTTTAAGTTGTGCTTTAATGTTTATGTTACGGTTTTAAAAGGTCCCATTTTATGTTTTCTTTGTGCTAGTTACTTATAGGTGCTAGCTCTTTTTATGTATGATACTCCTGATCAGAGTGTCCAGACCTGGCCAGTGTTCACTGCTCGGCAGTCACCCAATCCAAACTTCGATCGGTTTGGGCATGCGCGTGTGTGAGATGCATTGCATCGATCGTAAGGGACCAAATACTTATGTTTTAGTACCTATCTTACCTTTCATGTACTTTACGTTTTACGTTGATAAATCAAGTTATTTTATTCTTGTTTATCCCTTTCCCCGTTTTCAAAATGAATTTGAATGCCGGCACTAAAACCGTTTTCGAACGGTTTGACGTGTTGGAGGTTTACGTACTGAGTGTTTCCCCACTCATTTTTGCGTATGTTTTAATGTTTTGTTTTAGGCGGTCAGAGCTCTCAAGTTAAAGGCTAGGATAAGCAAAAGTAGGAGTTTTCCCGACCAAGGTAGTCATGAACATCGTTGTTGACCTATTCCGGTGGTCTTTATGGTTTCGAAGGCCGTTTTATATATGGAAAGGGTTTATATATATATATCTTTAATGGTTGTATAAAGTCTAATTCCCATGTTTTGATGGTTCCTAAGTATGGAGTGTTTGTATTATGTTTAATTGGTGATTTAAGTGGACGGTATTGGTGTGTTTGAGTTTGTAGCCTTGTCCCGAGTGGGGACGACGGTAATACATCCACCATAGGTGTTCCGCTGCGCTAATCACAGGCTTAGTGTATGTTTAATGTTAATCTTGTGATTAAGGGTGTTGGGGTGTTACAGTTGTGGTATCAGAGCAGAGTTATAAGAAGAACTTGAGGATTTAATGTTTCATAAGAATTTTTGATACGGATTTGAGCAATATGTATGTTATGTGTGATATATGCACCTTTATGGATTGAGATTTGGAAATTGTGAATATGTTGGGGATGAATGTTGAGCTTGAAGCTCTAGATATGTTTATGAAGTGTAAGTTGTTTTCTTGCAGGAATACAAGTTATGTAAAAGTTTGGGATAGCTCAATTTATAGGGGAAGTGCTGTCGAAATTTCTCCAGAATTTAGAGAGCTTTAGTATAAAAATCTAAGGAAGTTTAAGTACAAATTGCAAGTAATCTAATAGTAGGTGCAAGTGAAGCGGGCTATGTGCTTTTGAGAATGCGAGGCAGGTTGAATTAGTCTCGAAAGGAGAATTTGAGTCATTCAAAGAAAAGTATATAAATCCAATTCCAAGTGGGATTGATGTAGAGGGCAAAGGAAGTGTTAAGTGCCTTATCATGGTGTGTTGTGAAATGTTTAAAATCGTTTAAATGATATGAGCGATTAGTACGCTCCAAGTATAGTAAGTGAAGTCACAGGGATCTTAAGAAGGGACAAGAGCTTCTTTAGTTGCTCATAAGGGTTAAGTTAGTTGAGTCTTGGACCTTGTCTTAGTTTTCTTTTGTTTATTTTTTTTCTCAACGAATTTTACCAATGTTGAAAATTACGACAATCTTGCGTTAATATAATATAGATGGATCACAATGGTGACCCTCTTCCCAACCCGTTCGCGATGTTCATGGAGACCGAAACCAACATTCAAGTCCATCTCAAGAAGCTGCAAGACGCTTTCGACGCTTAGTGTGCGGTTAATCCGCAAGCCGAGTATCGTGATCACGTGAGCGAGCTAGGGCCTTTCCTTCATGAGATGTTGTCTTTGCCCGCTCCTTCGAATGCAGGTCTAGCCCCTCCGCACGTTTTTTTTGTTTCCACCACCATACCTGACTACTTTGGTTTTAATTCAAAAAGTTACTCAGACGCATACCTTTTCCGCTAGTAAGACAGGCAAGCCAGCCTAGGGAAGAGAACTACGCTAATAAGGTAGCCAAGAGAAACCCGACCTTTTATGCTGGAAGTTCTGACCCCGCGATACTAGGAGAATGATTTAGAGATTTGGGAAAGATATTTGAAGTAGTTGAGGTACCTAAGATAAGAAGCTGGCAATAGGGATCTCTTATTTGAAAGGAGAAGCTAATATTTGGGGGAAAACTATTAAGGGAAGAGTACCAAGAGACAAGCAAAGCTTGGCGGAGAGCTATTAATGAACAACCATTGTGAGGACCAAACCTCTTCTGCTTGGCCTTTATATTTCAAGTCCATTCCTCGAATTCAACCTTTATTCCATGCTCTCATTGTACATCCTCATGGTAAAGTTCACCCCCTCATCGCAATATGAAATCCAAGCTTCTCGTTTCCTATCATTGTTTATTCTCAAGAATCTTTATCAAATCCTATCGTTGTTATCAGTCCAGTACGTTAAGGCATTCAATAACCTGCCTTGATAGACTTGTTACCAATTCGTGAACAATTCTTTCATGACCATTACCTACTTTTGAATGCTATTAACTCGTTATTTCTTCAGAGATAGACTTCGTTAGATTCATATGACCCTTTTTACTCACTAAGATTTATCTTTTTCAAGTGGTTGCATGTTCCACCATGAATCTGCATACTATTTCCAAAACTCGGCTTCAATAAAAGTCATACTCGATTCAAGATCAATAACTTATGCTCTATCACTCCAGGAAGTTACTGCAAAATATTCATGCATTCCAAACATTAATTCCCTTAATTCAGAAATCAGAAGACTGATCCTAATATCTTTCCTTTTCAAATCAAGCTCATTTCGATGTACTTACGAATTTCCTTGTTCATGAAATCATTGTAATCATCATCTTTATCAAATGTGCTATATTTTGTTGATCCTCGTTTTGTTAATGTATATACACGTGTCGTTGGACTAAAGAATACCTATATCCCTCCATGAAGCTTTAAATCCATCAGTGTGAACCTTTGCTTCATCGTTAACTTCAGAATTCATGTTTCTACCTCTTATCGATGGCATCTTCCTATTATCATGTTTTTCCTCCGCGCTTGTTAATACCTTTTATAGGAAATAGATGTTAGGAGGGAAGTTTAATAAAGTAAGGAAAAGCGAAGTACAAAGGTAGTAGTTTGTATGGAATTTTCGAGATACCTAAGGTAAAGTGGGAAATGTAGAGAAACAGTTGTTCAAGGAGTTATTAGGGACCTTCGCGTCAAGACTTTTTACGATTAAGTTGTTCATAAAGTCAAGAATATAGAACGCTTGGAGAAAGATTAGTTCTTCTTCTAGAGGAATAAAAGTCATATGGATATATTTGAGAAAGAAAACATTCTTACCATATAATTTATGAAGGGAAGAGAGTGTTCAGATAATTAATAGAAGTTAAACCCAGTGTTCACCATGAACACCACTGCTCCCTTGTCATTTCTCCTAACGATTCCGCTTCCACTTCCTTAGTTACTTAGCGTGGCCCCAATCAAAATTGATTTTCATATAACCATTCAATGGTGGCTTCCAGTGGGTTTGGTGAGCAACCTTAATATTGGTTTTATCCATGGCTTCTTGATGTTCCTGGATCAACTGTTTGGCTCGTCGCACGGCACCCTCGGGGCCTGAGCTTCTTATGCCTAACACCTGCTGATTTTGTTCGTTCCACGCTTCCCATGCCACTCCCACAAAGGTGCCGCCCATCTCTCCCAGCTCCTCAAAAGCAGTCGCAAACATGTCCCGGACACTCCAACTTCTGGGTTGCCAGTAGCGTTTGTCAAACCCACTAACTTCCCAATAACGCCTCTCGGACATGTAAAAATAGCATGGTTGCTGGACTCGTCATTCGCCTCAACAGCGGGTTTACCGACCACATCCGTCTCCATAATCCTTCCCCAGTTGGAAACGCCCCCACCAACGCCCTCCATGCAAACATCTTGATTTTTGGTTGGACATCTAGACTCTACAGGTTCTTCCAGAAAGCTTTCTCCAAATGCCCTGAGCTCGTTGAAGCCATGCCTTGTCGCTGCTACTCTCGCATCATATGGTATGTAGATTTCACAGTAAGTATCCCCTGCGTATCATTGTGCCACATTAGGTTGTCCCTCGGTCAGGTACACATCAGTGGAATGGTTTTTATCAGTTCCGCATATGGCGCCAAGAAGATGTCCTCTACCATGTCTGTCCTCCAGGAACCTGTGTCTCGGTCTATGAGGTCACCAACTCTCAACAGTACATACTCAGGCTTTGGTGGTGTGATAACCCGAAAGGAAGTTGGTCTCGGTACCCACTTAGACTCCCGAATGTTGAGCGAATATCCATCTCCCACAATCCATCTCGTGCCCTTGTTCACAATCCATAGTGCGCTGCTCAAACTCCTCCATATGTAACTTCCCAGTGTATTTGGGTTCGCATCTAGGATTCCCACATTCGGAAAATATTTCTCTTGTAGTATCCTGTTTGCTAGAGAATCTTTTGCATGGTACAACCGCCACACTTGCTTTGCTAGCAAAGCCTCGTTAAAGAGTTCTAGATCTCAAAATTCGAGGCCCCCTTCACGTTTTGCTTCACAAAGCTTTTTCTTGTTGACCCAATGGATTCTTCTGGTCCCCCCCCCCCCCCCCGATCCCCACCAATAATTGTTGATAGCCGAATGTATGCTGTCTCAAAAGGAGGTCGAGAGTCCGAAAACACTCATTGCATAGGTGGGTATCGTCTGGGCCACAACCTTTACAAGGAGTTCTCTACCCGCCCATGATAAGTTCCTTCTCATCCATCCGATTACTCTTTTCGTTACTTTATCCCAAATGCTTGCAAACGCCTTTCTTTTCGACCGTCCCACGTGAGTTGGCAGGCCAACATATTTTTCATGAGACATCACCTCTCTCATATCCAAAATCTGGAGTATTTCATCTCTTCGGGATCGTGGTACCCCTTTGCTGAACTCAATACTGGATTTAGCATACTCCCTCCATTTTTTTAATTGTCACCTTGGTAATTGTGTTAAAAACCTTGACCGCTAATATCTTAATTTGTACAATGATTCATCATACAAAATTGATGTTGTTAGATTCGTTATAAAAAATACTATTAGAAAAGTATAATATCGTAGATCTTTATAAAAGTATTATGTATGAAATTGTTGATTAAAGACGGATCCCAAAAAGCGTGAAAGACAAATAAAAAAACGGAGGTAGTAGTTTACCTTCTGTCCCGAGGCTTCCTCATAAAGATTTAACAAGTTTTTTATAGTATGCGCCTGCTCCGCCGTAGTTTTCGCAAAACACATGGTGTCGTCCGCAAATAGCAGGTGCAACACTGATGAGGCTGCTCGACAAATCTTGTACCCAACTATCTCCTCATTGGCGACTGCTTTGGAGATCAAACTTGAGAGGGCCTCGGCAACAATTAAGAAAAGAAAAGGTGAGATTGGGTCACCTTGTCGGAGTCCCCGTTGAGGTTACACCGGACCACATGACTCGCCGTTGAGAATAAAGGACATTGTGGTAGTCTCACACACCTCATGATCAGCTCGACCCAATCATTCTTGAAACCCATCCTCAGCATCACTTGTCGCAAAAACTCCCACTCTACTCTATCATACGCCTTGGCCATGTCAAGCTTGAATGCCATGCTCCCATTCGCCGCATGGTTCCCCTTCATAGAATGAAAAATTTCAAACGCCACTAGGATGTTATCGGTTAT
This sequence comes from Portulaca oleracea, assembly GCA_029582165.1. Taxonomy (NCBI): domain Eukaryota; kingdom Viridiplantae; phylum Streptophyta; class Magnoliopsida; order Caryophyllales; family Portulacaceae; genus Portulaca; species Portulaca oleracea. The sequence continues at coordinate 21,798,230 of CM055884.1, forward strand.
CAATCATCTCGGTGTAAAGGCACTTTGTTTAACAACAAAAATATTTTTGAGCAACAAATTTAGAGTAGTTTGGGTAACAAAAAATTATTATTGCAATAATTTAAAATAGGAAACTAAATAATTTCGTGGTTAAATACATTACATGTAGCAACAATTTTTATTTTTTTTTGTTGCAAATGATATAGATTGGGCAACAATTTAAAGAAAAATGGTTGTCAAAAGTTACTAAGGCAACAAAAAAAATTTGGTGGCCCACCACAACTAACTTGTGCTACCATTTTTACTAATTTGTTGCTCGGACTTAGTGGTTCAAGGAAAAAACTACCAAATCGTGACAATTTGTTTTTGTAGCATCATGATAAAGGGAAGCAAAAATTGGACTAAGCCAATAAATTTTTTTTTATTCAAAGTAATTTTTCTTGTTATGATTATATGGAGTGATGTCATAGTGACATTATGCAAAATATTCTTTTTGCGAGGATGTAAGCAAACTCATGAGACAGATAGATGAGTTAAACGGCGAGATGCTAACGCTTTTTTAATTATATTTTTTCTCTCTCCTCTTACTTCATCTCAGTTTTATATTAACACAACCAAATTATTTATATTACTAAATAGTGCCCAACTGCCTGTATATTACTCTCTCCGTTCCATATTAATTATCATAATTTTGACTTTCACGGTCTCAAATATTACTCTTATATTGATATTTTTTTATATAATATGTTATTAACAATTGCAATATTATACTTTTATAATAGTATTTTTTGTTACGAATGTAATTGTAGTAATTTTATATAGCAACTCATTGTATATATTGAGAAATTTATGATCAAAATTTTTGAAATTTAAGTGCACGATTTCCAGAGACGACAATTAATATTGAACGGAGGGAGTACTAATTAAATACTATCTCTGTCACATTATATTTGTCCATTTACCTAATTTTAGAAGATCAATACACATTGAAAATTGATGTGAAATGTTTGTAATTTAAAAATGTCCCTACTTTAATTGAAGGTAATAATTGTTGGAATTACAAAACGTGAAAAATAAATTTATTAATTAGAGGTAAAAAAGTGATTAAAAAATTGTAAATGAAACAAATATTTTGAGACAAATAAATTAGGTAAAAAGAAAAATATTTTGAGACGAAAATAGTAGTGATATTTTTAATGATAGACAAAATTCTATTTATCTAGTTAGGCATCGTTCTTTTATGCGTTAACGCAGCCAAACGCAATGCAACATAACGCAAATTATCATCACTTTTTAACCATTTCCAACGCAACTAAACGTAACACAACTTAAACGCAACGCACAAAAGAACGATGCCTTATTCAAACACAGGCTCACAACTGCCACTCAATAATTTCATTAAATTTTACGCCATGTGTTAAGAGTGCACAATGCTCTACACGGATAACTGGATTTGTTTAAAAGCGTTTTGAAAATACTTCCTTCATTCCAACTTTCGTGGTCTTCAATATTACTCTTTTATTAATAATTTCATGTATTATATGTTATTTGCAATGTTATACTTTTATAATAATATTTTTTATTACAAATCTAGTGGTAGTAATTTTATATAACAACTTATGGTATATATTGAGAAATTTACGATTAAGGTTGTCTTCGGCAATAACATTTGGGGTAGCGTTTAGCGTCTTTACCAAGTCAAAACTCTAATTGCATAAATATTAGTGTTCGGTAAGCTAGCGTTTTGAGGAGCGTTTAGTGTTTTAAGGAGCGTTTTGTGAAACGCTAATAAAGTTAACGTTTAGCGTTCGGAGTAGCGTTTCACATTTTTCGGTCAAAAAATACCCTTTGTTAATTTTATTTTTGGAAATTATTGATACCCTTTTATGTAAATTCACATTAATCTGCTAATTGAACCACTAAATTTACTGAACATAATTCTCATTTGAACAGTCATCCGCTATCTGCTACTCAAACCGCTATCAGCTGTTTAAACCACTATACGCTATATAAACCATTATCCGTTATGTAAAACACTAATTTTGCCGAAGAGGGTCTAAATATTTTGAAATTTAACTGCACTATTTTCAAAGACAATAATTAATATGAAATGGTGCGACTAATTCTGAAGTTGATAGGATACTAGCGGCACATTTCCTGACCAAATTGCTAATGAGATTTGACATTATTAATGTTAGATTTTGTATAGCATACAGAGATACAGTATTTATTTTATATCTTGTCTTTTGGCATTTTCCTAAGTTGCACCGTAAATCCCCCCCCCCCGGGGCGTGTTCACCTACTACTTTTATCAGAAACAACGTCAATCTAGACGGTGCAGTCAAATCATGACAAAAAGGAAAGACAAAATGTATACAGTAGGTCTACCCAGATCAAATTCGATAGTGCTCAAATTTTTGGAATGTAAATGGATCTAAATATTGTACATCTGTCGTAATTTTTATTTTTTGAAATTTCATTTAATTTTTTTTCATTTCTTAAAATGTAAAACTACTATATTTAGGTTTCGTTCTCTTATGCAGTAGGTTGCGATGCGGTAATTTATCATACCGCATTCTTTAATTTCTACCACACTTTATCATATCGCAGCACACTACACCAATATATCTCTTCGTTTTTCTCTCCTTTCACTTTTCTCATCTACTTTTCACATTCTTTCTCCTCTCCTAGTCCATGAAACGTAATTCATAACTTAAAGTCCATGAAACGTAATTCTTAAATTTCATACTTTTAACTAAACATCTTGAATACTTAAAAACGTGGTTGTCGTATTATTATCTTGAATACTTGTAATCATCAGCTAACCCTCCGTATACGCATACCTGGACCGATCGGGAGATCCGGATGGTATCATGTACTGGCCATATTTTCATGGGGTGCACTTATGGTACATATAACCTGGTGTGCGCACTAAGGCACGAATAACCTGGTGTGCACAAGGCACGTGACATGGGCGGGGTCTTTATGTAGGTGGGAAAAGCTCGAAACATTACTTGTTTTATTCTTACTCTTAATCTTAATTTTACACTTAAACCTATTCATAAACTTAAACTTATTCTTAAACTTGTTTAGAGACTTAATCAAAAACTTACTCTTGAACCCAATCTTGTCCTTAGGTAATACTTAACTCGTGGGAAAACCTTTGACATACTCTTATTTAACTTAACGTAAAACATGATCACCAGAAGTGAAGTAACATATAGTCTCTTAAAAATAAAGATAACTTACTCATGACCTTAAACTTTACTCTTGCCCGTAAATCCAAGAAAAAATCTTGATTAACAAACTTGAACATGACGTACGTACGTAATTTGCATAAATCATATGAAATTCAGAATAATGATAAGATACTTAATTATAAATAGAATATAAAGTTAACGTTTAAAAATTATAGGAAATATGCATACCTGAACGCCTGAAAACCTATAAACCAACTTGGACTCGCACGGACTTGAACAGGTGGGTGCAACGACCTCTTGAGAACTCTTGAGGAGAACAATAATCATGAATTAAAGCTTATTCTTATTGAAATTAACAATGAATATCCTAGTGGGACTCTAGGATTACATGTTGACTTGATTAGTTTCCTATGGTTCGCTTCGGAGGTCATAATTTCTTCCACACCTAACGAAAAATCATGCAAGAGGACTGTTCGGAAAGTTAGACCCTCATACTCTAGCTTTCTAGTTGATCATGAGGCCTAAAAATAAGAGAAAAGAGGGTAAAAACTTCTAACACAGCTGCTGTCCCAGAACATACAAGAATGGATACCGGTTTTTCGGAAAATCATAAGTCGGGTTGTAGACCTCGGTTAGGGACGTGTAAGCTGTCTAAGTGTCTATGGAAAGCTTGAAAGACATACTAAAACTTTCATGTTGGCCATCAACTGATTTGGACATGGGAAAGACTGGGATTTGGGTCATGAACACAGATCAATGACTTACAAATTCTGGCCAATTAATGTTTACTGACGATGGTTCGATAACTCATAACTTTCACCCCCGATGTCCTATGAATACGCAATACATCTTTCCGGAAAGCTTGACACATGCTCTACAACATTTATATTTAACACTTAACCTAACGAAGTCCCCAAACTGCCTTAAAATATGCGTCAATACACTAACATCAGAAATCGTATAAAAATGCACATGCTTACGGTTTTGGCCATAACCTAAGATATACATATCAAAATCCCGAAATTCCATAACCTTGTGTTGGCTAACATCTTAGGCTACCTACTTATGCCATAAACCAGTTCAAACTCACATTTTATACTCTCTAGAATTTCTGAATCGTAACCAGAATTGAAAACCATGTCATTTTTGGTCTTGCATGTACTTTAAACTTAGGTGATCTACAATAATCCTTTTCAATAAACCCTTGAACATAGATACTCAATTTCCAACACTAAAAACATCCAAAATTCATTCATCAAGGCCATATCTCACACGTGCACGACAAAGTTTTAACATATTTCAACATTCCAAGCTTTATTCTTTACACATACAACATCTAACGCGATAAAACTCAATACTTTAACAATCTAACCTTAAACCGAGTACATGAAACTATAATTATCCATAAAACTAATACTTCCACAGTGAGTATATCATCCAAATCATGATTCATGTCCATATATAACATAATTTATAGTCATCCAAATTTAAAACTTTCACATACTTGGTTAATTACGCGCTAACATGCTTTATAATATGAATAACCAACACTTAAACTTACACAACACAAGATTATTACTCTTAAAGTCATGAAATTTCATTATTAACTCAGATTTCATACATAATCTTTACTACCTAAAAGAGAATGAGAGATGAGAGAGATTACCACATAAAATGAAGAGGGAAGAAAGGGAAAACAAATGGGGAGCACGGTGGTGGCAGCTGGTGGCCGGAGCTGCTGCCGGCGGCCGTCGGGGCTGGATAGGCAGCCGGACAGAGGCAGAGGTGGTTAGGAGGTGGTTGCTCGACACACAAAAGGGAGGAAGAGTGAGAGACATAACCTTAAAAAAAAAAAAAAAAAAAAAAAAAAAAAAAAACTGAGACTAGTATCATCCTAGTCTTATATTTATAGAAAGAGATGAAGCCCGATTTGCCTTCTCCCAACCATGTGGCCGGTGTAAAGGTTGGCCTAAATATAAATTATCAATTCTAGTTTTCTTTCTTATACGTATACTTTCCCAAACCCGATTCACTAAAACTTGATACTCCGAATAATATTTATTAAGTGAACCTATGAAACTCGAATTAAACATAAACATTTCTTGGGTACTCTGATTATTATTTTTATTAATAACTTGGGAAAAAGAATAAAAAAAATATTGTGACCCGAAAGAGAAATACTTGAACCTTCGTGGTGACCGTAAATTATAACCGAGGAAAGGAACTTGACAAAAATTAAGTTTCCAATCTAAGATCTTGACAGTCGCTGTAGTGTTCAAGTCCTGCAAGACACACAAGTGTTAGATGAATTGGGAACACGCGCTTTAATTATTACCTTTAAACTTATGTAATTATTTAATTAATACATGTTATGGGATAGTTAACGTTGGGTTATTACATCTTACTCCTATTAAAAGAAGTTTCGTCCCCGAAACTTTGAAAACACTACCATCGTACCATGGGGTCTTACCTCAAAATGAGAGAGGTATTTAGTTCGCATGTCTATCTCGGGTTTTCACGTAATCTCAGAAGAGGAAAAAAAAAACCTTGATGGCTCGGGAGCCATTATATGGTATAGACATAGTTATTAAAATCTCGATCCTGACCTACGATCCTACGATTTTATGATCCAAAATTCTCAATACGATTCTACTATTTACACACGATCCACGATCCTACAGTGGTTAATTTCGATCCTAACTACCACATGGATTCCAGTTAGGATCTCGATTTCAATAACCTTGGGTATAGATTGGGAACACATTTCCAAAAATGTGCACCATGAAATGTACCATGATTTCACATGGCCTGGTATCTCAAGGTGTTAACTTCTTTTTAACGATAAATTTTCGTGGTCTTTCATGAGTGAGATCTTAAGGAATGCTTCGTCCCTTGATTGAAGCTATAAAGGTTCCCTTTTCTTGCCAACATAACTCTTTGGCTGGCTTTGAGCCGTTTTCGATATGTTGTTGAAGGATCTGGATTCTTCTCTCCATTGCGTTCCTAACCTAATATGGTCCTAATTCATACCTTCATTCATAACGTGAAGTGTTCTAAAAGGCCTCATTTGATATCTTGTTGTCTGAATATCTTGCTAAGTGTAAAACCTTTTTCCCTATTACTTGAAATCTAGCACACATACTCTGAGCATATCTTTCATGATTTGGTTTGTTCTTTTTGTTTGACCTTCAGAAATGGGGGTAATAAAAGTTATCATAATTGGGTTGAGCACCCAAGACTTCCTGTAGGGCTGCCCAAGATCATGCTTGAAACTTTTACCTACTGGTGAGAGACTACACTCCCCGGAATGACACGTATGTAGCCTCATGACCTTTTTAACCAATTGGTTACCGGTAGGGTGGCGTTTTGAAGAGTTATGAATGGAAAATTAATAGCAATCTGTCATACCTGAAAACTTCTTACCTTGAAAATACTTGTTAATCTGGACTAATTTACAACTGTACCCACTTTTAGTGGATGACCTTGAGTACATTTTAGATGGCTACATGCCCTAAAAATGCTATTTCCTTTAACCGAAGCCTATGCCTTGGAAATTTCGTAGATAATTGATGCTCCTTTGAGGTTTGTAACCTAATTCTCAGACGTGGTTCATGTTCTTGTACGGTCTCGTTCCGAGCCGAATTCTTATCATTTATAGAGTATTTTTGCTTGTTCTAGCCTCGTAATTATATATTAGATATAATGATTTCGTGTTTTATAGGAAAATAAAGAGTTAGAAGGAAATTGGGCTTAATTGAGGATTTTTAGGGAATCCCGAGTGATTTCCTTAGCCGACCCAACATAACCCGAGCCGAGAATCGAGGCGAGACCAACCCGAGAACTCTATCTCCATTATTGGCGCAAAACAGGGGAAAGAGGCAGAAGCAGGTCTCACCTGAGTCACAGTCCGTAACACCCGTGACAAGCTTCTGCCGCGTCAAGACATCGCCAAGGGACGGAAGCAGCCAAGCGTCGCACTCGCTATGCAGACTGTCACCCCCGCTACACGCTGCTGAAAGAAGAAGGGCCTGTGGACAGAATGGAGAAGCGCCCGCGAGTGTTTGTGTCGCACCCGCGATAGTGTGGTGTAGCGCCCGCTACCGATCATGTAACGCCCGCGACAACTGTGAACGAGCGACGGATGGAAGTCGACAGAATGGGGTTGCGCCTGTGACCCTAGGCGTCGCGCCCACGACATGTCGGAAATCTGCGGAAGCTATGCGCACTGCTGTGCTTAGTTTTAGGGTTTTGGCTTTGTGTTTTTCTTCCTTCTGTAAATACCCCATGTAATTCACAATTATTATCAATCTTAGGAGGTAGTTAGGAGTAGGATTAGAGTAGAATTAGGGTTTATTGCTTTCCTTTATCTTGCTTTAATTTCTCTTCAAGTCTTTAATTGTTCTTCAAGCTTTCTTTAATTTCTCTTGCAATTTTGTATTTTCTTTTCAAGCAATTTCCATTGAAGAATTTTACAAATCTTTGCTCTCTCTCTCTCTCTCTCTTTCTCTCTGGTTGCCATTGATGCTTTGATTCAAGCTTTCTAGTGCTAGCTACCACAAATCCAACTTTTAGTGAGGAGGAGGGCTAAGGGTCGCAAATTCTACTCTCAAGTGAGGATTTAGAGATTTTTAGTAATCCAATTCACAATTTTCTTGTTTGTTCGGGGGAAAATCCAAATGAAGGTTGAAGATTAAAGTGAAGATTTAGTGCTTTGGAGGTATAATTTCTTGTGCTCAATTTCATTGTTTATTCTAGTTTTCTCATTTATTGCTTTCTAATTGCTTCTTCTTTCATGCTTTCTTAGTGTTTGATTGTTACTTTGAATCCATGTCTAGATTAGTTTAATCGCTTTCTTTACATAATTACCGCTTTCCGCATTGAAAACTCCTTACGCGAACCAATTCCCTTGTCAAGCCTAACACCAATCCCTGTGGATTCGACAACCCTTACCTCTTAAAAACCAAAAAATACGCAACTGAACAATGGCGTCGTTGCCGGGGATGACATTATTTGGTAGATTAGGTTATTGGTTTGTGTGTATATAGTTTATTGTTTTCTTGATTTTTCCAGAAAAATGTAGTCAAAAAAATTGAATATCGAAAAAAAAACCGAAAAAAATTAAAAAAATAAAAAAATAAAAAGAGAGTTTTGGCTGGTCTCCGATTTTCCCAATTTGAGCATGATGCATTTTGGAAATATTTTGCTAGATTACATGATTACCGTGCTCAATGTGAATTGCATGGTATCTTTTATGATACATTGGATATGTTGGGAATTGTGTATGAGGGTATAAATTATGAAACTCGAAATCTCTTCAATTTTTATGGGTTTTCTAAGTTAGGTGAAGATGTTGCTTGGGAACTTCTTCAATGGTTGTCTAGGGATACTTATGAGCTTGAACAAAGAAATGTTATTCCTAGTGTCCAACCTTCTTATTACGTACCACCCTCTGAGACTTTAGCCATACCGTATCATGAATACCCCCAAAATCTGAATGTTCAATCTAGTGGTGGGGAGTACATGGAAAATTTTTGTGAGACCTTAACTGAACAATCATGTGATTATCCCTTGCATTTTGATGATCAATCTTATGGTAGGGATTATGTAGAGAACTCTTATGATCCTCCCCAATGTGAAGTTATTGAATCTCATCCTTTGTGCGTGCATTGTGAATCTCCATATCATGCTTCCGAATCTAGTGTCCAAGTTGAAATAGATAATATTCGTGCTGAAGTGGATGATTTTTGAGCTGAAATTTGTGTGAAAATGAATGAATACATGCAAGAAGTTGTACATGCGCTTAAAACTGGGGTAGAAACTTTTTCTTCACAAATGGTTGATTCGATTGTTGAAGTAGATCATTCATCTTTGAGTTCTGAAATGCATGTTGATCCATCTGTTTATGATTATGATGAGGATGATGACTACTATAACAAACCTAGTTTTGTATGCCTCAAGCTTAGCAATTCCTTAGCTCTAGCTGCATCTAGTGAGCATGAGAAACATGATGATTTTGTGTGTGATGATCTAGAACTTGATGAAAACATGTTTGATGATGAACCATTGTCCATATCATTATCCATGCTTTCATGTGAAGAAAAGGTTGAGTCTAATGAATGCCATGATGTTTGTGATATACTGAACATGATCTTGTTGAGAGTGAAATTGAATCCTTTGTGATTGAATGTGTGCTTGATACTGAATTATTCACTTTCATTGAGAATCATTGTATTAGTGAGGCATTAGCTACCCTTCCTTGCGAGTTCATTGAAAATAATGTGAAATCTTGTGATGATGAACTTGAGTCTTTGGGATTGATCCTAAGTGTTTGAACTTGGTTTGTGACAATGATGGTTTTGATGGTGATATGCTTTATTAGTCGTTGTTTGCATTCAAGTCGTTGCATGAGAAGGTTCAGGAATGTGTTGTATTGTTCCCTTCCGTTGATTTGCATACCCAATCTCCATTTACAAGTCAATGGGAGGAATCATTTGTCATGTCTCCTTTTAAGGTGCCTAGGAAAGTTGTGTACATCCCTGTAGTTCGTCTTTTCTATGACTTTTCGAAGGTTTTTGATAAACTGTTGAGAGCACTAATGTTTGTTGATGTAATTTTGAGAGTGTACTCCTATATACACCATTCTGAGATGCATGCACGGATGCATGACTTGTTACTACGGGCGTTGAATGGTTCTGACATGGTGCCCGATATCTTGAGGTGAGAAGGAGTGAGTCTTTTGATAAGAAGCCTTCCAGGTAATATCCTTCCTCACCTTTCTTGTACAATTAGTTAGTATTCTTTTTGTCCTTTTTTTGTGTTCTTTTTGTGTGTTTCTTTTTCTTTCCTTTTGGAGTGCTTGCTTACCTTACTTCTGTTTCTATTGAGGACATTGCAACCTCTTTGTATGGGAGTGAAGGAGCCGGGGGGGGGGGGGGGAGGGTAGTATGCATTCCAGCTTTTGAGTATAAGAAAAGAAAAAAAAAGAGTGAGATCCAAATTGTAAATATTTTGGTTTTTCTTTAGTTTTTTTAGTTAGTAGTGTCTTGTATATATTTTTATTTTTCTTTTAGTCTTCCATGCCAAGTTCTAAGCATTTAGGTAGTTTAAATTGTATATCCTAACCTTATGCTTGGTGATTTTGGATCGCGGATCGAGTTGTCTTTAATTGAAGATTTCGTGGTAACCTCCTTTCGTCCTCTCTTTGAGTGTATATATTCTTGATCCATGTTGCAGGCTTGATCTTTCCTTTTGGGTAGCGAACCCCTGGTATGTGATTGTTGGGATTATTTTTTTGTTGGAGCCGTGTGGGCTCGGATCGCCATCGCTTTTTATATGTTAGGTGTTGTGTATATATGCTTTTCTTAGGTTCTCTACCTTACTTGTGACACCCTTCTCACAATGGGGACATTGTGATGCTTTTGTGGGAGTGGGGGAGATATTTCCATGTTCATGGGTAGATCATCTAGTTTTTAGGCTTTCGATTTTGTTTTTCGTAGTTTTTGCTAAAATTTGAAAAACTTTGTGTGAAAAAGGGAAAAAGGTTGTGAAAAACCCCCAAAAGTTTTTGTTTTTCTTTTTGAAGAAGATTTCATTCACAATTGTGTAGGTAGTTGTCTAATTGGCCGATATACATAATGATAGGCCTTAGGAAAGATTTTTGCCATGATTTATCTCTATTAGACCTTGACATGGAATGTGAAAGCAGAGTCCTCACCTCTTACACGCCCCGATTGTGAATTTCTTACCCGAAGTTGGATAGTCTTAGTTGTTTAATGCTCTTGCTCGTCTTAATTAATGAATTAATTAATTACTGTCGGTTCCATCGAGGAGGGTTGGTGTGGGTGGACGGCGCCCATGCCCCTTAAGTACGATGTTTACGAATGGAGCAACCCGAATCAGGTAGGGTAACCCTTTGCGAAGGCCGGTCCGATTCTCGAACAAACCGACGCCGACGCCCTAAAATCTTACAAAACGGATTGAGAGTAAGGCTAAAGAAAGAAAAGAGTGAAGAAAAAGAAAAAGAAAGTAGAATAAAGAGGAAAGAAAAGAAAAAGGAAAAAAAAAGTAGTGAAAGGAAAGAGTAAAAGAAAAGAAAAAGAGAAGTCAAAAGAAAAATAAAGAGTGAAGTTAGGATAGCTAATAATCCCGAGTTTGAGTATGAAAATGATTTTGATTGTCTGGCTTAGGTTAGAAAAGATCGATTAGGGCCCACTTGCACTTGTGCACGAGGATTTTTACTCATCATGAAGTGTCGGGGTTAAAAACCTCAAGGATTGGCAGCTTTCCAACCTTTGTGTCCTTGTTTGTTCATATTTGCTTCTTCCATTTGATTGTTGAGGCGGGTTGGGGAACTAAGTGCATGATTGGGGATGGAAATATCTTCTTCTCCTTTGTTTTGTTTTTGTTTTTGGTTTTTCACCTTTTCTTTCTTTCCCTTTTTCTTTCATGGCTTTTGTGGGCAAAGCTTCTAGAAACCCTCACGAGACCTTCCTCGTCCACTTTGGTTGCCAAAGGGTTTAAAGGGCTTGATGCATGTGCTAAATGCATCCGCGATTCCTACGAAGGTAAGTTAGGGTAGTTAGCTTCTTTTTCCCTTTCTTTATCTTTGTTTTTAGTTTGCTCGGGGCGAGCAAACCCTTGTGTGGGAGTATTGTTCGGTCTCGTTCCGAGCCGAATTCTTATCATTTATAGGGTATTTTTGCTTGTTCTAGCCCCGTAATTATATATTAGATATAATGATTTCGTGTTTTGTAGGAAACTAAAGAGTTAAAAGGAAATTGGGCTTAATTGAGGCTTTTTAGGGAATCCCGAGTGATTTCCCGAGCCGACCTAAGATAACCCCAGTCGAGAACCGAGGCGAGACCGACCCGGGAACTCCATCTCCATTATTGAAACAAAACATGGGAAAGAGGCAGAAGCAGGTCGCACCCGAGTCACAGTCCGTAACACCCGTGACAAGCTTCTACCGCGTCAAGACATCACCAAGGGACGGAAGCGGCCAGGCATCGCACCCGCTACGCCGACAATCGCCCCCGCTACACGCTGGTGAAAGAAGAAGGGCCTGCGGACAGAATGGAGTAGCGCCTGTGAGTGTTTGTGTCGCACCCGCGAAGTGTGGTGTAGCGCCCGCTACCGATCATGTAACGCCCGCGACAACTGTGAACGAGCGATGGATGGAAGTCGGCGGAATGGGGTCGCGCCCACGACATGTCTGAAATCTACGGAAGCTGCGCGCGCTGCTACGCTTAGTTTTAGGATTTTGGCTTGTATTATTCTTCCTTTTATAAATACCTATGTAATTCAGCATTATTATCAATCTTAGGAGGAAGTTTAAGAGTAGGATTAGAGTAGAATTAGGGAAATTGGATTCTAATAATACGAACTTTTGGCCATATAAGACTTAATAATATGAACTATCGATTTGGTTATGATTAATATGAACTTTGACCCCTTGTTGCCCCCAGTAACACGCCATCGAGTTAAGATGAACTTAACTCAGTGGCGTGCTGATGTGGCGGCAGAGAGAGATTGTTGACTCTTTTAATTGTGCCATGTCAGCTTTGACTTGTCAAACACAACCCCTCTTCTCTCTCCTCAACCATTCTTCTTCTTCTTCTTCTTCTTCTTCTTCTTCTTCCTCCAATATCCATCAATGGCTTATTCAAACTCTTATCTTTTTCAGAGAACACAAACCCTAGATCCACCATAAACAATCTTCTTCTTCTTCTTTTAAATCCTCAGTTTCCAGTTTACATCATATTCCCTTGACACTTTTTTTTAAATCCTTAGTTTCTAGTTTACCTACCTAACCCAACACCAATTCAGCTATCCTGACCTATTCAAAACTCCCCTAATTCATTAATTATCAACAATTTCTCACCTTCTTAATTGGCTGCCAAGTTTCATATACTTATTCATATCACTATTCTCTCCTCTAGAATATCTAGAATTCAACTAGGGCGTGGTGGTCCTAGATTGAAAAGTCTTCGTTTTTCTCCACTTTCTTCGTGTATACACAGTTGACAATGGTCCATTTGAGCCTTCTTCTACCACCAAAAAAGGTTGCCATCATACCAATTAATATAAAACTACCCTCATATTTATAGGTTCTGCTGATTTTGTTTGAACCTTACATTTTGTTTTTTCTTCTTCTATCTTCTGGGCTTTGTTCAACTACCGAAATTCTCAACTGGGTATCCCTCAATTTGACTCTTCTGTCTTTATTTGAAGTACCTGGACATTTGTTTTCTGATCTTCTGTCTAGGAATTGTGACAATCCGCATCTGGGTTTTGTTCAGCTACCAAAATTCTCAACTGGTCATCCCTCAATTTCCTAGAATTTGAGTCTTCTGTCTTTATTTGAAGTACCTTACCATTTGTTTTCTGAACCCAGAAACAAACCTTGAAAGACACGACCTCAAAGTGAAATCAGAGCAGTGGAAAAACACAAACGACCACCAAATTGAACCCAAAAAAAAATTCCAGAAGAAGAAGAAGAAGATTGTTAATGGTGGATCTAGGGTTTGTGTTCTCTGAAAAAGATAAGAGTTTGAAGAAGCCATTGATGGATAATGGAGGAAGAAGAAAAGGAATGGTTGAGGAGAGAGAAGGGGGGTTGTGTTTGACAAGTCAAAGCTGACATGGCACAATTAAAAGAGTCAACACTCTTTCTCCGCGGCCACATCAGCATGCCACTGAGTTAAGTTCATCTTAACTCGGTGGCGTGTTACTGGGAGCAACATGTGGTCAAAGTTCATATTGTTCAGAACCAAATTGAAAGTTCGTATTATTAAGTCTTATATGACCAAAAGTTCGTATTATTAGAATCCAATTTCCCGTAGAATTAAGGTTTATTGCTTTCCTTTATCTTGCTTTAATTTCTCTTCAAGTCTTTAATTGTTCTTCAAGCTTTCTTTAATTTCTCTTGCAATTTTGTATTCAACTTTCTTTCCAATCAATTTCCATTGAAGAATTTTACAAAGCTTTGCTCTCTCTCTCTCTCTCTCTCTCTCTCTCTCTCTCTCTCTCTCTCTGGTTGCCATTGATGCTTTGATTCAAGCTTTCTAGTGCTAGCTACCACAAATCCAACTTTTAGTGAGGAGGAGGGCTAAGGGTCATAAATTCTACTCTCAAGTGAGGATTTGGGGATTCTTAGTAATCCAATTCACAATTTTCTTGTTTGTTCGGGGGAAAATCCAAGTGAAGGTTGAAGATTAAAGTGAAGATTTAGTTCTTTGGAGGTATAATTTCTTGTGCTCAATTTCATTGTTTATTCTAGTTTTCTCATTTATTGCTTTCTAATTGCTTCTTCTTTCATGCTTTCTTAGTGTTGATTGTTATTTTGAATCCATGTCTAGATTAGTTTAATCACTTTCTTTACATAATTTACCGCTTTCCACATTAAAAACTCCTTACGCAAACCAATTCCCTTGTAAAGCCTAACACCCATCCATGTGGATTCGACAACCCTTACCTCATAAAACCCTAAAAATACGCAACCGAACAGTACTTCTTGAGTCTTTGAGTGGACCAAAATGTTGTCAACAAGCGCAACCATAAATTGGTCTATACGCACCCATACACTTGGTTCATGAAATCTATGTAAACTGTTAGTACGTTGGTCAGCTCAAAAGGCATAACTAGAACTCATAATATCTATGTCAAGTCTTAGAAGCAGCCCCCGATATATCTTCTGACTTGATCCTGGTTTGATGATATCCTAGCCTCAAATTAACTTTCGAAACCATTTCAACTCCTGGTAACTGGTTAAACAAATCATTAGTGGGAGATAGGGGATACCCATTATTGACTGTAATCTTGTTCAGCTTTCTGTAATCTATGCATAATCTTAAACTGCCATCTCCCTTCTTCATAAAAAGTACAGTTGCCCCCCAAGGGAACATACTCTAGGTCCTAAGAATTTCCCTTATATCCGTTCACAACTAGGTTTTTGACTCCTTAAATTCCACGGGTGCCATTCTACTTGTCACTTTTGAAGTTAGGTTGCGCTCTTGGAACTCAATGGAAATAGTCACCCCAAAGAATGACTTAACACACTTTTGGGCACGATGTCTTAACTTTATAATCTTTATAGAGGCCATAACTTACCTATATTATGGTACACTACCTGTCCTTCACCAGGGAAATTACGGAGTCACTAGTTCCCTCTCTGATTCATTCTTGAGACTTGATAAAAGTATTTATTCCGCGCGAATTCCTGGCTTGCTCATTCCTTCGACATATTTCATGATCTTGTTGATTACCATGCCTAACCCTAAGGTCATTATTCGCGAATAAATAACTAAGCTGGTTATTCATAGGACCGTGGATTCATATTTTACATATCTTTCCAAATAAGCCTTTGCCAGTGAATATTAATTCTTCCTAACCACCCCAATTCACCGGGTGTTACTTCTTTTAACTATATGAACATTTTCATCTCTTCGTAAAATAAAAGGTCATGAGGCATACCTCCTTTTAACATTTATCCATATGACTTCCATTTTTGTGTCAAACGAGCTAATCCCTCTTCAAGTGTCGTATATCCTTAATTTAGTGTACAACTAAATCTCAAGATAAAAGTTCTTTAGAAACTGGTTCCTATATTGCCCGACTTTACACCATGAACTATAAAAGTTCCATACAGACCAATACTATGCACTTTACTCCCCCATTTTATTGTTCATACTCCAAGGCATTTATTTCCTATAAAAGGAATAGGTAGGTGCGGAGAGTAACCATGGTAATAGAAAGATACGATTGATGGTGAAATATGGATGATTCATTAGTGAACTTCCAGGCTAATGGTGAAACAAGGATTTACAACAATAGCTTTACTATTTCATGGTGAAATATGGATGATTCATGAGTTCAAGAGCACATATATATATTGGATGTGAATGATGGTTACCAAAAGATAATTGGTAATGATAGTGATTACAATGATTCCATGAATGAGGAGACCCATAAGAATACTTAAATGAACTTGGCATGGAGAAGAAGATATTGGTGTAAATTTTTGATTCCTAAATCAGGACAATCAATGTTTGAAATGCATGAGTAGTTGCGGCAACTATTTGGAGTGAGCAAGACATAGGTTACTGATCCTATATGGATAATGACCTTTATTGGAGCAAACCTTTGAATATAATATTATAGGTAGATTCTTTGTAGAAAATGATGGCCACTTATGGAAAAGAAAAGATTAGCCATTCACATAAATTAAGTAAAGTCCATCACCAATGAAATGACGAGTTGGTAGCAATTAAAGAAAGTTAGAGGCCATGAGAAAATTGATCATGAATCTGCAACAAATCGATAAGGACATTATCATTAAATGATCAAGGATAATTGACCGATAACCATGATAGAATCTCATAAAAACTCTTAAAGATAACCAATGACATAAAATGATAAACTTGGATTCACCATTGTGATGATAAGGAAAAATTTATCATGAGGATATACAATTTGACTGTGAGATATAGGTTTGATTCAAGTAATGAACATGAAGTATGATAGTCATGTAGAAGAGGCTTGAACCTCATAATGACTGTTCGTTAAAAAAAATGATTAGGGGGTTTTCGGTATATGGACATTGGCAACTGGGTAGGGTGTAAAGGGCTTTTAAATCCCAAAATCATGTCGGATGTCTCTCTACGAATTCCCTACATACATATGGAAATAAGCATATTCACCTGATCTTATCACACCCTTTTCCTGTCCTTAATAATAAATTTCTAACTCCATTCATTTTGCCCTTTTTTTCTCTATACATCTTTCCACTACAGTGCTTCATTACACATGAGTATGATAAAATCAATATCACTCGACGGGCATCCGGATATTTACGTCCGTTCTAATGCCCCTATCATGGATACTATGTTCATAAAACCTCTGTTCAACTTGTTGACCACTATCAGCAAGCCCTTCAACCCAAATAAAATATTCGAGAAGTCATAAACGCTTCTTTTCCTCATCACTTTGCGGAATTTTCAGCAGAGTTTCCCCAAAATACGATTACCTTAACTTAAAAGTACTTATGATAACCCTACATACGACATCTTAAACTTGATTTGGTACACTAAGGGCCACACGTCCATTTAAACATTTTCCATGCACTTCATAGTTTAACAAACGTCCTTTATTACATAAAACATTGTCATACGATGGTTCCCTTAACAAGAATCGAGGGAACATACACATATGTATGTATTTACATCCTACGCCGAGGTGTCAAAAATCCATGTACTACTTGTTCACAACTTCCTGTTTTAAAAACCATCTCTTGTGGTTACACTTCCCCTAAACATCAGTAAAGTCAGGCCTATTCGCCTTCGTCCCAAAAATTAGCTCAGGCGGCATTTAAACATAGTTCGATTGGCCGTATAGTCCTAGCTTACAATCATATCACAATTTACCAATTACAACCTGAACCGACTATACATAAACAGAATAAATTAACGTCACTATTCCAGTACCCCTATGAAACCATCTTTACCTACACATAAACAGAATAAATTAACGTTACTATTCCAGTACCCCTATGAAACCATCTTTGCCACTTCCGACCATCCTAGGTGGAGGTATAGACCCCATCGTCTGAGCCATCGCTCCCTTTAGATCTTAGGCCGCTTTTGGCCCATTTCTATCCTTATTTTCTCCTTGATGCAAACTAACTTTGATAACTGTAACATGGTTTTTGTACCCCAGTTTTGTCGTTCTCTCTCAGGGAGTTGGGGCTTGTAAACCTAATAGCCTATTTCAAATTCTCACCTACTAGGTTGGGGATTCATCATTCATTTAAGAGGGATTGGTTTTCAAGCAGATAAGAAACACAAGCAAAGACACAAAAAGAGAAGAAAAGGGTTTCGAGAGTTTTAGGCAACCAAAGGATTCATGGTTATGTGAGTTTTGTGGTTAGGAAGCAAAAAGATAGGATAAATCATATGAAAATCTTGTTGGAAATATGGCCACGGGATTTCCTCTTCCGAAGGTAATCCATATTAACTTCCCCGAAATCCACCATGGATCCCAGGGTTAATCGAACAAGATTCCCTAGTTAGCCTCTATCTCACTTTCATGAGATAGTGACTAACTATCCCGTCCTTAGCCTTCCATTGACAAGTGATTAGTAAATTAGAGAGTTTTCGATCCCTAATTCACCCCACTTGAAGGAAGGACTAAGGTGGGAATTAGATTTTTCCCACTAATTACCCCCTAATTCACTAACCCTTATAACTAATCATCCAATGGAGCTTTAATCACTCCCTTAACCCTAAAACCCTAGCCTCTAATCATATTAAAGAACAAAATAAAACCAACTAAAAATCTAAAACCTAAAGACATTACAAAAACCCAAAATAGAACTCTAAAACAAACTAAACCAAACTGACCTTCACTAAACCCTAATCAAGACCTAACCTAGACAAGACCAAAACCTAACCAAAACAAACCCTGAAGACACAAAACAGTCACCAAACAAACCCTAGACCAAACCTAACAAACCCAACAACCCTAATCTGACCTAAAAACTAAAACCCTAGACAAACCTTGTGAACCATAAAGACCTAAGAGAACCCTAACACTAACCAGACCCTAATCAAACCTCACCAAACTGACTTTGACTAAAACTCTAATGAAACCTTAAAACTTAACTCTAGCACTGGCTTTATACTAGACCCAACCCAACCTAATGTTGAAGACCCAAAACTGACCTAATAACCCTAGCAGAACCCTAGGACCCTAACACAGAACCAAACAAAACACTAGGAAAAGTTAACCAAAACCCTAAGACCCACATCCTAGAATCTAAGGACCAAGACAAAGAAGAAACAAAGAAAGAAAAGAAAGAAGAAAGAGGAAGAGCGCCTAATCCCTACACAGACCTGAGACAGAAAGACAGAAAACAAAGGAAAGAGAAAGAACAATATCAAAGCGAGAAATCAAACATCCAACAATCACAGTTTCAACCCACAAACTCAGATTCAATACCAATCAAACCAAAAATCGAAAACATTCAAATCAAATACATCTCAATACCAAGATTCAAACCAGATCAAATACCAACAACGAAATTCATCAACATTCCTAGAAAATTCGCAACATTACATCCAACATCAAATCCCACGGTATCGAAATAGTGAATTCAAACCCGAAGATTGATTGCAAAAACAGAATCAAACCTAAATCTAATAGCGAATAAAACCCTAATCTAAGATAACCCTAAGGATGGAGGCTGAAACCAACCATGAAGACTTCAATTGGCTCCTCTTCTCCCTTTTATAGTTGAATTCAAACC
This sequence comes from Portulaca oleracea, assembly GCA_029582165.1. NCBI lineage: Eukaryota > Viridiplantae > Streptophyta > Magnoliopsida > Caryophyllales > Portulacaceae > Portulaca > Portulaca oleracea. The sequence continues at coordinate 21,817,709 of CM055884.1, forward strand.
TTCCCTTCAAATCTGAGCCCTCGATTCTTCTTAATCTCGAACGGTCCAGATGCGTTTGGTATTTGAGGATGGAGATGATGACGATGGTGATGTGCCGCGCGCTCTTCTTCGCAACTCTCTCTCTCTCTCAACTGAATCTGTTGCAATCAAAGAGAAAAAGAGTGAGAGATTGAGAAATTCACGAGATAATGGAAAAGAGAAGAGATGAGAGATGACAGAGAAGAGATGAGAAGACAGAAGGAGAGATGGAGTTTGATGCGGTTATGGAGGGTGAGGTGGTTCGGGGCTGTTTGGTGCATTGGGGAAAACCAGAGAGGAAGAAGAGAAAGGGGAGACGGGAAGAGGGAATGGGGAAATGGGGAATTAGGGTTTAGGTGGGGGAGTTTGTATTCAGCAGGCTGGGGGAATTAATGGGAAAACGGGTTGGGTTATGGAGCTGGGTAGGCGGGTATTAGGGCATTAGGGTATTCGGGTTAGGCTGGGGTGGATTTGGGCTGGGCCGAATAATTGGGAGAAGGGTTTGGGTTTTAGAAATTAGGTTTAGTTGTAGGTTTTTATTTTAATTTTCAATTTTATTCAAATTAGTACTAAAAATAGCTAAAAAAAATAAAATATGATAAAATCTAATAAAATTGCAAAATTACTAAAAACATAATAAAAAGCCAAAGTTAATTATTAAAAACAAGCTAAAAGTCATAAAATAGAGGGGAAAAATCATGCAAAATCGGGTTTAAACACCCCCCACACTTAGACTTTTGCTCGTCCCGAGCAAAACAAAACAAAACTACCTAACTACTCCGCTTTCGTGGGAGGAAATTGGTGCATTTAGCGTATGCACCAAGCCCTTTAAACCCCGGTAGCCAGGGTGGACGAGGTGGGTCTCGTGAGGGTTTTTAGCGACTCTACCCACAAAAGCCAAGAGAAGAAATGGAAGAGAGAACGGAATGGAGAGTGAAAAACAAAACTAAAACTGGAAAGAAGAAAGGAGACACTCGCATTCATAACAACGCATCTAATTGCTCAACCGACTTTATCAATCACAAGGAAGGGGCGAATATAAACAAACAAGGATACTTAGGTCGAAGAGTTGTAATTCTTAGAGATTTTCAACCCCAAGCATTTCATGAAAAGCGTATTCCTCGTGAACAAGTGCAAGTGGGTTCTAACTAATTCCGAAAGACTCCAAGGACTCACACCCGAGCTTAAAAACAAACGAAACGAAAAAGGAAAGAAAAAGGAGTTGCCCTTCCCCGCATTTGGTCGCCTTTGGCTTGGTGAGGACCGTAGGTGATGCAAGGAGAGGCCCCACACTTTATAAACGCTTAAACTTTTCTTTCCCCCTTTTTTTTTTTTTTTACTTTTTAATGGTCGGTATTAGCCTTATTTTCGGGAATTAGATGGCCCAAAATAGGGTTTACCCTCCCAACACAGTCTTTTCCATACACACCTCCGTCGAGAATTCGATATAGGAGGAGCTTAAGGGGTAATAGCGCCGTACCGCTAATACCGGGCCCGTGTAGGTTGGCTAAGTGAATGGTGGTTGATGTCGTTCAGCCGACACGCCCCACTTAATCCGGTTATATAACTTTTCTTTTTTTTTTCTTTCTTTTTGCTTTTTACTTTTGCTTTTGCTAAACAGGAAAAAAAGAACAAGCTGGGACATGAATCCCTAGAATCTCCCAGTTTCAATCAGAACGTAAAAGGAATCGGGGTTTTTGCTAGACACTCAATGAAGGGAATCTAATTAAATGAGTCATGACAACAATTCAAACTAAGGCCTATTATTGTAAATATTGACCGCTTCCAAATGATTAACTAAGTCAATTAAACAACTATCTACACTATCATGGACAAGAACATCGCCTAAAGAAAAACAAAACACTTTTGGGGTTTTTTCACAACTTTTTCCCATTTTCTCTTTCATTTTTCACAACCTTTTTCACTTTTTTTTTTAAAATTTTAGCACTTTTTTTTCACTTTTTTTTTCACGAATTTTTCTAAGAAAGAAAGGCAACAAAAGAGGACCTAAAAGAACTAGGTGAGCTCCCTAAACATAAAGATCTCCCCCCCTACACTTAAAATGACACAATGTCCTCATTGTGGGAAAGATGACTCATGAAGGGTAGAAAAACTATAAAAACCATATATACAAACATCAAGCGCATAGAAAAGGGATGGCGTCTCGAGCCTAGGTCTCCATGGCTCCAACAACAAAGAAATCCCAACATAAAGCATACCAAGGGGTGCGCCAAAAGGTAAAACCAAGCATGCAAAAGAAAACAAACTAAACAAACAAAAATAAAGAAATAATTACAAAAAGAGAAAGGGTGGTAAGAGGGTTACCATAAAAGTCTTCAATAAAAGCAAGAAAGTACTTGGATAACCTCGATTACCAATGGAGCATCAGCCGCTCCTTATTCTTCAAGATTTGGGCCTTCAAGATCGGAAGAATTCAATGCTCGTAAGAGAAGATCATGCATCCTCGAATGCATTTCAGAACCATGAATGTATGAGAACACAAAAATCAATGAGTCATAATAGGTAAGTGTTCTCAACATTATCAAAAGCCTTAGAAAAATCACTAGAATGATGAAACAAGTGAATAAACAAGATTTTTCTAGGTGAATCTTCTAGGTAAACATGATATGGGTCAAGGAGGGGATCATAACCTCTAAAGGTTCCTAGGGACTCCAGGCATGCATAATTGGATGAGGGAATGATAATCAATGAATGAATGGGGATAACATGATTGGGAGAGGGAGATACATCATCACATTCAAAGCTCATAGAAGAATTGTCAACTTCCTCAACAAAATCATCGCAAACAAGTCCCAACCCAAGATTATCATCTAATTCATTAACCTCATCACATGTATGCAAAGAAAAAGTAGGACTACTCTCCAAGGCAACACTCTCAACATCGCATAAGGTTTCATCATTATCAACAACAATCTCAAACTCATCACATGAGGAATCTAAACATGAAGAAGGAATCGGGATTGCTAATAATTGAGATACATCATCTTGAACATCAAAGGTGAAAGTGTCACATTTAGGTTCATAATCCTCAACAAATGATTCATACTCACACAAATATGCATCATGAGGGATAGCTTCTACATAATGAGGCACACAAGTCAAAGACGAAGAAGGAGAGTCATTATCACCATTTTCACACAAAGGGGGTTCAACATGAATATCAGGGGATAATGGGGAAAAAGACTCAACTCTACTTGAAGTACATTCCTCAGGAGAAGATGGTCTTATCATGTGAGCATACTTAGATATTTTAGAAGTTAACGAATCAAGCTTTTCACTAAACTCTCTTTGCTTTCTATCTATTTGTTGCACACAATTCATGATATATTCAACATAAGTCGGGTCAACAACATGAGTAAAAGAGTTGGAAGTATGAATAAATGATTCAAATTGATCACAAGGGGAGGGGACATGCATAGGAATTGAAATAGGAGAGGAAGGAGTACTCACATATGGATCTTCCTAGCCCATTTCCCTTGATTGATCCACAAATGGAGATTGAGTATGTAAATCGTCATAAGGGGAAGGGGGACAAATATTCAAACTTCTAGCATGGTGAGCACATGGATTATCAAAATAATAACCCTCAAAATAACAATTCTTAAAATCACAAGCATCCCATATCAACCGAAAAAGTAATCTCCAAGCCTCATTATCATTTTCCATATTAAAACAAAAACAATCTAACATATAACGAGTTATAAAATTCACTCCATCATTAATAACAACCAACACTTCCCTTCTAGAATAATTATAACCTTGAGAAGTCCAATAAGCACGATAATCAGTCAATCTATCATAGTAATCACAAAGTAATTCATGCTCATCTTGGGGGAAGCTAAAACATACCATTTCGTTATTCATATTTTTAGATTTTTTTAACAACCTATAGGGAAAACTCAAGAAATAAAACTAAAAGGCTAGAAGGACGCAACTCCCCGGCAACGGCGCCATGTTGTGTAACGTGAGGTTTTTGTACCCCGGTTTTGTTGTTCTCTCTCAGGGAGTTGGGGCTGCTAAACCTAATAGCCTATTCCGAATTCTCACATATTAGGTTGAGGATTCATCATTCATTTAAGAGGGATTGATTTTCAAGCAGATAAGAAACACAAGTAAAGACACAAAAAGAGAAGAAAAGGGTTTCGAGAGTTTTAGGCAACCAAAGGATTCATGGTTATGTGAGTTTTATGGTTAGGAAGCAAAAAGATAGGATAAATCATATGAGAATCTTGTTGGAAATATGGCCACGGGATTTCCTCTTCCGAAGGTAATCCAGATTAACTTCCCCGAAATCCACCATGGATCCCGGAGGTTAATCAAACAAGATTCCCTAGTTAGCCTCTATCTCACTTTCATGAGAGAGTGACTAACTATCCCGTCCTTAGCCTTCCATTGATAAGTGATTAGTAAATTAGAGAGTTTTCGATCCCTAATTCACCCCACTTGAAGGAAGGACTAAGGTGGGAATTAGATTTTTCCCACTAATGACCCCCTAATTCACTAACCCTTACAACTAATCATCCAATGGAGCTTTAATCACTCCCTGAACCCTAAAACCCTAGCCTCTAATCATATTAAAGAACAAAATAAAACCAACTAAAAATCTAAAACCTAAAGACATTACAAAAACCCAAAACAGAACTCTAAAACTGTAGACACCGAGATTTGCACCCGATTTATCAATAAAACATTTGGACCGATACCAAGATGGATTATCGTTTCAATAAGCAAAGTAAGCAAAACAACAAAAAGAAGCGGCTCAGTCCAATAACAAAACCCGCACGGGTTTTATTCGAAGAAGATGGCCCAGAACCAAGGCAGGCCCAAGGCGCGCCCCTGACCCAGGCAGCACAAAGCCCGCGTGGGTTTTCTTTGCCCAAAACGCGCCGTTTTGCCGTGCGGATGTCAGCGATCTGCGTATGTAGATTTTAAAGCCCGCGCGGGTTTTATCTTCAAAAAATCCGGCGCCAAAATCACCTTGATCACCCTCCCTTGATATTAGCCCCATGTGTTTTTTGACCATAGCCTTGACTACGTGATTGCATGGCATGATCATGGGGTTGTGTGCCCCATGATTTTCCCTCCTAAACCTACCCTTCTCCAATTATAAATACCCCCTCCATTCTTCCACTCAAAGAAAGGCAACAACTCTCACAAACCACCCTCATCATACTCTCATCATAATTCTATCCCTACACTCTCTTAAACTTTCTCTATAAACACTCTCATATTATCATACCCTCACTCTACCAAATTCCCATATATCACATTTTCATTTCCCTCACTCTTTCATTCTTTTCATCCATCAAGTCAAGGCGAGGTCAAGATCTTCGAACGGCGTATTCGGGCTTCCAAATCAAAGAGGTTCGTTTTTTTTATATTTTCGTTCTTTATTGTTGTTTTAATCATGTAATTTGTACTTTAAATTCGGTTATATGTGCATATTTTATAAATTCATAAAAAAATTCATTTTATCTTGTATGTTAAGAATATAATATGGCGAAATTGATTAAACTTCCCCCCCCCCCCCCGCTCTTTTTCATTTAATGTCGATTTTAGTAGAGTTCGTTTTCTAACGGGCGAATTCAAAAATTCTTATAATTCTTGAATTCGTAACCTTACCCCCGAACTTAGAATCGGGTTTCGTAGACCGGAGTTATTTTATTTTATGGTTTGTTGGCTGACGACTCTTTACCTTTTTTTACAATCCGTTTAATTATTTAAACACTTGAATATGCGCTAACAATAATTAAAAATGGCTTAAGATTTCCCAATTCACTCAAGGTTTAAACCGAGAAAATGGGTCAGAAATGATAAAACCCATACGGGTTTTATGATTTCGATCGATTTCTACGGCAGAAAACAAGCGGACCCTGACAACAAACAAAACCCGCGCGGGTTTGGGCTGCTGCTGGCGGCCCGATTGCTTCATACGGGCCTGAGTCATCGTTTGGGCCAATTTTGAGCTATGTTTAAAATATTTCTGGCGTAGTTTCAAATATTTAAATAATAAAAAAACGGATTTGTAAAATAAATAAAATATCACCATCCCGAAAATGAATTTCATAAAATAAAAATATCCTTATTTAAGGATTAAACAACCTTAGTCGGCTCCCGATCGTTTAAGTAGCGCATCACGGAGAAGAAAGGTCTCACTTTTCCCGGGATCCTACAGATTGGCGATTCCACTGGGGACTTAAACTTAAAAAGAGGGTAAAACTTGAAAAAAATTAAATTAATTTGAAATTATAAAAGGGAGAAGTTGATTATTTTCGCGATTTTATAATTCTTTTTAGGCATCCTTTGCATACCGGGCCACTAATCGCGTCTTTTGACACGTTAGCACAAAGGTGACGGTTAAGTTATACCTAGGTGATTCCCTCGAGAGCGGGCGGGCCACTACTTGTGGGATGCACCCTACATCGCCAAGCATTTGGTCCCCTCTCTCCCCGAGTTACACTCAAAGGGCTTCCTTGAAGTTCTTTGAGCAATACCTCACACTCCTTACCTAAGGGTATGGAGCACGGAGATGAAAACGTGCGGTAGGCCATGTAATCCAACCATAGAAAAATCCATGAATATAGAACCTTGGTTTAGGGTATCCCCTCATGTTGTATGCTATGTGCTATGTGCTACCCCTTCCCCTTTTCCTTTTGTTTAGAGTCGACTCTAGTTTAGAGGTTTTGTTCTAGTCCATATAAAATTCATTGGGTTGAGAAAACAATTATTTATTAATTAGAATAATAAACTCAAAAAAGCATCATGGTTAGCCCAAGTGGAAGGGCCCATTTATGCTTATTTTAATTAATAAATAAAAATTGACTCGCCTTTGATGATATTATATGGCCCTTTACGAAATTCTCTTGGCAAAGGTCTAAAAATTAATTAAATAGTCTAACAAAGTTGATGGATATCGTTTTAGATTGCATAATAATCACTAAGCTCGAGAAAATTAATTTGTCGATTTAATTAATAAATCCACTGCATTTATGGCCGACCCGTTGTTAGGCCCAACCATATTGGATTTGTTGATTAGGCTCATAAATTAATTATGACTCACTTATTGTTGACTTTATTCAATCCTTTACAATCCATTTTTCTCAACTAAAATAAATAAAAATAAATAAATAAATAAAAAGAGGTAAAAAAAAGAGTGGGTCGTCGGTCTTGTTGAGCATTATTCTAATAGTCATTATGGTTTGAGCCGTCTAAATTAGTAGGCCAAGTTATGGATTCTCCTTAAAACGGTCAGCCGTAGTTTGGGCCCATCCGAATTGAGAAACACTAACTTGAATCTATCGATTTAAGACCCGCTCGTTGTGTCTGGCTTTGTGCGGCCCTTTATAATGTTCTGTCCATAGGTCCATATAGAGTTAGGTCATGCACTCCCAAAAAGTGGGTGATCCCTTGCGTCAGCATATATGTGTTGAGTCAGTAGGATCATATGAGTCTTTAGGGCATGCATGCATCGGGTAGTATGTGTTAGAGTATGTCATTGAGTGTTCTAATTTTAAATTTCCATGCAGGCATCCTTGGTGATCGACTCTGAGCCCGCATTCGAGATCCGCGAACTGGTCGTTTGATTCTAAACCCACATTACGATCCATCTACAACTAGCAACAACACCATGTCTGGAGAGCAATTCCAAGAGATCCCGGTCCAAAGCACTGAAGCTAACATCACAAAGCATTTGGATGAGCTCTACACCAAGATGTAGGGTCTGGTCTTTGCTAATTCCCTAGAGCAGGAGCAGAAGATGGGTAAAAGGTTGAATGAGCAACAATAGGTGATGGATGGCATGCTGCAGGCCATCACTAAGATCAACACCAAGTTAGGGTTGAATGCTGAAGAGGATGATGAAGAAATGCAGGGATATGAGTTTGAACCCGAGATCATCAAGGTATCCCCAGATTTCGGAGGAACAGGGATATCTAAGACTAAGGCTAATATACTTGAAGTGTCAAAACCTACAAGAGATCCCGCTGTTAAGGCTCTTGAGCAGAAGTTAGAAAACCTCACCAAGGCAATGAGCTCTGTGTCGGCTTTTGCTGTCAAGTACTTAGAAGTTCCATTACCTGTTCAGCCAACTTTGAAGATAGCTGACAAGGTTGAAGTGCCGAATATTAGATTCAAACCTTCTGAGAACCCTATTCATCATGTAGAGGAGTTCATGAGGCTGGCGCCCTTGAATCGAATCGATGTTGACCTATACTCTACCGTCTTCCCATCCACTCTAGATGGAGAAGCAAAGGTATGGTATCACGCTATGTTGCCCCAAATCAAAGCCAATTGGACCGAATTGTTCAAAACATTCATCCACCACTACACACGCATCTAGAAGAAACAAGCTATAGTAGATGATCTAACTGCTATGAAGCAACGAGATGATGAGTCCTTTATGGATTACTTCGAGAGGTGGCACACAAAATTGTCCCACATCAATGAGGCAACTCCTCTCCGTCTGCAGTTGTCTACCTTTAATCAAGGACTCAAGAGCAGCCTATCCAAACACTTGGGATATCATGTCGTCAAAGACTTTGATTACCTGAAGGACATCTGTGTCCAATTAGAAGCCATGCAGAATGATAAGACAACTTCGCCTGGATGGAAAGGGTCCAGCTCCAACAGGAGGGCTACTAGTGTGGCTAGCCACCCTCCTAAAATCATGGAGACTAACTATATCCAGCGCAAGGGGCCTTATGTACCGAAATATGAGACTTATACGCCATTGGATGTTCCTTATTCTCAGGCCCTCGACCGTCTGGTTAAGAAGGGAATCCTGGTTTTTCCCTTACTGAAGGAAGAACCAGAAATCAAAGGCAGAAATTGGGATGCCAACCAATTCTGCCGCTATCACCCCTGCCGAGGTCACGAAACTAAGAAATGTTGGACCCTAAGGAACAAGATATAGGATATGATAAGGGCAGGGACGTTACCAATGCCAAAAGCTGCCAAGAAACCAAACAATCAAAGTAATCCTATGCCCGAGCATGCAAATGCTATTTTATGTGGGGATTTCAGCTTCGACCCCTCTGCTTTGATTATAGAAACATGTCAACCTGTCCCCAAAATAGTTGGGTTCCCCGAAGGTCTACTCATTCATGGTATATGGGATAGCGACGAGGATGATGAGCGTGAGCATTCTGAGAAAAAATGGACGGAGACAGATGAATCAGATGATGTAGCATTCCTTACTTGGTCTGGTCGCCACAACAATAACAGGAATACCACCATCCCAGTGGCTATTCCTAACCTTACACCAACAAATGGCAGTGACAATCAGCGCTCTCTTGAGGATCCTCTTCTTTCTCAACTCAAAAAGACTGGGGCTGAGGTTACCATATGGCAACTCATATGCACTTCACATGCCCATAGGCAGAAGATGTTGGATGCCCTTACAGTACTCACGGTATCACCTGCAACAACTCCTGAAACAATGGTTGCTCATGTGACTACCCAACAAGAAATGATCACCTTTGGGATTGAAGATCTACCACAGGGTAGAGCATCTCATAATAAAGCACTGTATCTTACAGTGCAATGCTCCAACAAAACTATCCCGCTGGTTTTGGTTGACAATGGGTCAGCTGTAAATGTGTGCCCTTGGAGGACGACACAGAAATTGGGAGTACAACAACAACACCTGGCTTAAAACGGTGTACAACTCAGGGCTTATGACAATTCGCCCTGGAAGTCTGTCGGATCTGTAATGTTTCCTATTACTACTGGTAGTGTCACGCGGAATACGGAGTTTGTGGTGCTGGAAATTCCAGCCTCCTTCAATTTGCTACTAGGGAGACCTTGGCTTCACGAGTGTAATGCTATAGCGTCCACCTTACATCAGCAGGTAAAGATGTTGGTTCAGGGACAAGTGATCACTATCTCAGGAGAGTCCATCAATGCTGTTTTCACTCCTAAACTGTCAACTCTCGAGGTGGAGCACAACTCAATGGACGAAGAACTTCACAATTTTGAGCTCGTGGCAATGATGAGCAAGGATGAAGCACCTTTTGACTTCGATCCCTACTCAAACCCCAAGGTACATGCTATGCTCAAGAAACAAGGACATTTCTCGGGAATGCCGCTAGGAAAGAATCCGAAGAATAAAATCCCTCCTGTAGTCAAGACTTTTAAGCAGAAGGGAAGGTTTGGCTTAGGTTATAAGCCCACTGAGAAAGAGGCTAGGTTCGCAAAAATGGCTATCATTGAACAAAAGAAAATGGACAATCCTCCCACCTTATTCCAAGTAAAGCCCTATCCACTCACTCTGAATGGACAATTTGTCAGGGAAGGTGATGACTTCCCCTACTATGGGTTTCCGGAGCCATTCTATCTGAAGAACAGAGGAGTTCAAGTTGCTGGACTGGAAGTCTTCGATGATTGCTCTATTAATATGGCTACTGTCTTTGTTCCCGCTCGGGACAAACAGCCTCAATTAGAATGGACTCATCTTGTTGGAAGCAACATCTTTGGCATGCTGTTTGGACAAGAAGCTGTCCCGGAGAAATCTGAAGCCGATGTTGTTATTGCTGCGCTGTCTAACTCAAGCTTTGATCCAAGTCTTATGATTGCTGAAGACGGAGAGGTTAAGGCGGTCTCGTGGGTCAACGCTGAGGAGAATAATTTTTCTTTATTTGTAGGAGAGTCTATTCCTAAGGACATAGAGTCAGGTTTTAGTGGTCTAGAGTCAAGTGATCTGGTCTTGAGTCTGCTGGCGATGTATTCCTTTCTGCATTCAATAAAATGAACCTTTCTGCTTACTCTAATTCTTCTTTTCCCTCTTCCCTGAGCTACTGCGCCAATAATAATCGGGAATTTAATGAACCCTTAAAAGAATTTTCTAATGAACATGAGCATAAGATGGCGCTTTTGGAAGACACCATCACCATAAATGTAGGCACAAAAGGACAACCTCGGGGATTGAAGTTAGGTAGCTCGCTCACAGCAGAAGAATGGGTGTCCTTTACAGAGCTTCTCAAGGAGTTTGTGGACGTGTTCGCATGGTCTTACGAAGATATGCCTGGGATTAATAGGGAAATTGCGGAGCATACTATCCCTCTGCTTCCTGGCGCAAAGCCTGTTCGACAAAAGGCTAGAAGGATCAAGCCTGAATGGGCTAAGAAGATTGAGGAAGAAGTGATCAAGCAGCTTAACGCTAAGTTCATCAAAGCAGTCCTATATCCCGAATGGATTGCTAACATTGTCCCGGTACCCAAGAAAGATGGGAAGGTGCGCATGTGCGTAGATTTTCGAGACCTTAACAAAGCTAGTCCCAAGGATAGTTTCCCTTTACCACACATCGACGTATTAGTGGATAACACTTGCGGACACGAGCTACTATCCTTTATGGATGGATATGCGGGTTATAACCAAATCAAAATGGCGGAAGAAGACATGGAGAAAACCTCATTCACTACACCATGGGGAACATACTGTTATGTGGTTATGCCTTTTGGTCTCAAAAATGCTGGAGCAACATACCAACGGACAGCCAACACCCTACTTCACGATATGATGCATGTAGAGGTGGAGGTTTACGTGGATGAAATAATTGTGAAATCAAGAACAAGGGAAGGACACATTCCTAACCTTCGCAAGTTTTTCCTTCGACTTTGCAAATACAAGATGCGGCTTAATCCAGCAAAGTGCACCTTCGGTGTCACCTCAGGGAAGCTGCTAGGCTATGTGGTTAGCCAACGAGGCATTGAAGTTGACCCTACGAAGATAAAGGCTATTCAAGAGTTGCAGCCACCTAGGACAGAAAAGGAGATAAGGGGTTTCCTGGGACGAGTCCAATACATCAGTAGGTTTATCTCGAAGCTCACCATGACTTGTGAACCTTTGTTCAAGAAACTAAAGAAGGGAAGCAAAATAGAATGGGACGATCAATGTCAAGCGGCCTTCGACAAAATCAAGGAATATTTGCAATATCCTCTAGTCCTCCTGCCGCTAGTACTAGATGAGCCTCTACTCCTTTACCTTACAATAACTAGCTCTGTAATGGGGGCTGTTCTAGCTCAGAAGGCCAAAGGTCAAGAGAGCGCCATCTACTACTTGAGCAAGAAATTCTTAGACTATGAAAGTCGATATGCAGACATAGAGAAAATGGCTCTTGCGCTAGTGTGGGCCACCAAGAAGTTAAGACATTATATGCTTTCACATACTATATATGTGATAGTTGGGAATAATCCTATCAAGTTTATCATGGAACGACCTACGATCAACAATCGCATCGCTTGATGGGTGGTCATGCTTTCGGAGTTCAATCTTCTATACTTGCCTCAGAAATCCATCAAAGGACGGGTTGTTTCGGATTTCCTAGCCGCTTGTCCATCAAAGGAACCTCCGAGTACTCACTTCGAATTCCCAGATGAGGACGTGTTTTTCACTGACGAAATCACATGGGAAATGTACTTCGACGGAGCTTCTAACCAAATGGGCTGTGGAATAAGAGTACTATTGATTTCTCCAGAAGGGGCACATGTCCCTGTATCTATGAAGTTGGACTTCGATGCTACTAACAATGCTGTAGAATATGAAGCATGTATCAGGGGTTTGCAAGCCGCCTTGACCTTAGGCATACGCCATGTAAAAGTATTTGGGGATTCTAGCCTTATCATTAAACAAGCTAAAAATACATGAAAGGTCCGGAATGAATGCCTCATGGCATATCAACAAAAGCTTTTAGGACTTGCTGACCAATTTGAGAAAATCAGTTTCCAGTACCTCTCGAGGGATCACAATGAACTAGCTGACGCCCTAACCAAATTGTCTTCAATGATAGCCATACCATCAGGCACGCTTCAATTACCAATAGTAGTGGAGCGACAGTCTGAACCGACATATGTTTGCCACTTGGAAGCACAAGAGGAAGAAACTGAGGACTGGTTCCATGACATATACAATTTTTTTCGAAAAGGAGAATATCCAGCTGAGTTGGAAACTCGAGGACAGCGAGCAGTCAGATCTCTAGCAACACAATACTGCTTAATCCAAGATCGACTCTACAAGAAATCACCTATGGGCATTAATTGTTGTGCATTGACGCTAAGAGTGCCAAGGAGATCATGACTACTGTACATGGAGGAGAGTGCGGTCCCCACATGAATGGACGAATGTTAGCAAAGAAGATTTAGAGGGCTGGTTACTATTAGACCACTATGGAGGCAGATTGCTTAGAGTTCGTTCGAAAGTACCACAAATGCCAAGAATATGCCAACCTACAACATCAACCTCCGTCATACGTGACTACTTTGACATCTCCGTGGCGATTCTCGGTATGGGGTATTGACATCATTGGCAAGATACAACCAACCGGAACAGGAGGACATGAGTACATATTGGTCGCCATCGACTACTTCACTAAGTGGGTGGAGGCAGCCTCTTTTGCCAAACTCACATCCAAACATGTGGCCAAATTCATTCTTCAAGACATCATATGTCGATACGGAGTGCCTCATGAGATCATTAGTGATAACGGAAGCCACTTTCGAAAGGAGGTGGAAGCCTTGCTCGCCACTTACGAAATCCAGCATCATCGGTCTTCGGCATACCGGCCTCAAGCCAAGGGAGCTGTGGAAGCGGCCAATAAGACGGTGTAAGGGATTATCAAGAAGATGGTTGTCAGTTACAAGGATTGGCCAGATAAATTAGCATTTGCCCTATGGGGATACCGAACCTCTATACGAACTACTATAGGGGCAACACCGTATTCCTTGGTATATGGGATGGAAGCAGTATTACTAATTGAAGTAGCGATCCCTTCGCTGCGAATAGTGGCAGAGAGCCAGTTGCCAGAAGTTGAATGGGCCAGGTGGTGCTGCTAAATAGAAGGATCTTATCAACGTCCATGAATGAGAAATTGATAAATCATAGATCGCAAGGTTTGAGGAGCTGATGTTGATAGATGAAAGGCGATTAAGAGCATTACATAATGTGCAAGTTTACCAAAATAGGATCACTCGAGCTTTTAACAAGAAGGTGAAAAGTCGTTCACTTCAAGCAGGTGATTTGGGGCTTAAGGAAATGAGGGCACCTATACAGGAGCCAAGAGGAAAATTTGCACCTAATTGGAAGGGTCCTTACATGATTAAGGATATTTTGCCAGGAGGGGCAGCTCGGCTTGCTACCATGGATGGAGAAGATATAATTCAGCCCACAAATTTGGATCAGCTAAAGCGATATTACGCTTAATATCACCAAGCAACTGCGAAACCAATTTTTAGACACTTGGGATATATTTAAGTACTTAAGGAAAATAAAGTTTGCAAGAGCACAATATTTGTGAACATATTTCTCCTTTATTAATTGAAAATCCAAATACATTATTTGTAACATAAGAAAATTCAAAAGGCATAATTAAATACAAGACTATTCTGGCAAAGCAGTTTCAGTTCCTTCACTCCATCCATCTTCTAATCTTGTTTCACCTTCTTTACTTCGCCAGTTGTCTCATGGTCGATCTCCATGTCTTTGGGTCCGTTAATTGCTTTCTCTTTGTCCTTGGGCTTATATGGCCTGCCTGCCTGATTTCCGTGTATCAACTCTCAGACCAAGTCTATCTTTTACTAAGTCCCTCGCGCCAAGACGGTCTTTTACTGAGGTACGAGGATCCAACCTTTCCTTCACGGGTGCTTGCCTTCGTCTTGCTTCCCTAGCACGGCGAGACTCAATAGCAGGAATCGACCATCCATGATAACCAGCATTTGCGATGTGAGACACATGTATTTTTGGCGGAGATTTGAGAGTTGGTTTTCTCTCCCAATACTTCAACCATGACTCGATCATCGAACTTCGAAGCATCAATTGATCGGGAGTGTCACACAGTAGCTCAGGAATGTCTTGCTTACGGCCCATCTGGCGCTTCACTCGCGCCGGGAAATAAAAGGTCATGTGCGTCAAGCCGGCAAGACACACATAGGCATTACGGAAATCATGGGTCACATACTCGGAAATGTGCCACCATTCGATCCACCATACGATCTCCCGAGGCTCCTTTAAGAACGCAATCCATTCCGTTACCGAGCAGAGATCGGTGTACTTTCTCTTTCTTTGACAATAGTTCGCCAACGCCGATGAAGTCTGGGGTTCTTCGATGAGGCCCAAATGCTCCATTAACCAGATCTGTCCAACTGTTAGCCAAGGTTAGGATTGCACACCAATTCTCCCAAACTAAAAAAAAAAAAAAAAAGAGAGAAAACCCGCGTGGGTTTTGTAAACAGTAGGGGCAGAAAAGAAAAAAGTCAGACAATGGTAGAAGGGATACCTGAAGTAGCGGCGGGCTCCCTCGAAAGTCATGCTCTAGATTCGGATCATCCAGGCCCATCATGGTCTCCGCTAACATTAGGGGCACGAGATTGTAGCCTCGGGACATGTCGTCGACGATTTGAATTAAATTCGCCGGTCCGGTTCTTTTGCCGCCATGATAAAAGCAAAACTCGCCGAGGAGACATAACACAAGCGCTCGCACTCGTATCACTGGACCAAATTCCAAAGTATCGGGAGATTGAAAATATTTGACTATAGTTTGGAAGTGTACCTTTTCACCGAATATCGCACTCCCGATGACCCGAGACGGAAGGCATAAGAGCTCCTTGTATTGCTTGGGGGTGTCCATTGGCGTTGGAGGCGACGTCGGCCGAGCAAAATGATTTGTCCCTAAGATCGAGGACCATTCCTCCGGGAGCGGACAAAATTCCTTCCACGCGAAGCGGAAGACATGCATTTTCGGATCCCAAAAAGTCTTCGCCGCACGGAGAAAACCATCGTTAATCCTCACTTGTCGAAGACTCAACAAGCTCGTCAGTTTGTATCTTCCGAGCTCTTTGTTTTCTTCCTTGAACATAGTGCTCATCCAAGTTGCAAGTTTCTTCTCGAAAGCCATGAGAATAGGGGGGTGTTCTTTGTGTTCTTGAAGAAGACTTTGAAGTGATGATGAGGAGTAATGATTACATGCATAACATGAGGTATTTATACACCTCCATTCAAGCTCAAAATGGAGAAATATAACCAGCAACGATCACATAGTCGTTGCCTTCCATATCTCATGATTTCAGCCGATCAAGCAACGACTAGTAAAAAACAAAGGGAAATAAAATCAAAACCCGCGCGGGTTTTGATGTGTCCAGGACCGCGTTCGCACTCGCCCAAGCCCAAAGCCCAGGGCTTGCTGAGGAGATAGCCCGCACGGGCTTTCAATCGACATGGGCTGCCTCTCCGCAGCTCGGCCCACCCGCTTTTGATTATAGTTGGGCCCTGGAATTAAATTGGCCCGTTCGTGTATTTTTAATGTTTTGGATCTTGGCCTGATGATGCGCGGTTCTGAAATTTTCGCTCGAGTTTACTCTGACACTTAAGGTTTCATTTTCTTTTATTTTCTTTTCTTTTTGGGGAAGCGGGATTAAATTGGGATTAATCCCGTCAAGTAGAGAGTCGTTCAATGCATCAATAAAATAACGTTGTGTGTTCACCAAGTGTTGCATATAAAAATAAGAAATAAAATGCACAAAAGTCTTGCATTAAAAATAAAAAAAAGAGGTAGTACAAATTAGCTTCGCGCAAAAAAAAAATAATAAAGAAAAAAAAAGATGCATAGAGTCCTGCTTGTTTTTGGTTTGGTCACCACAGGGAGCCCGAATCACCGCTGTCCTCGACCAGATCGGCACCAGCATGAGAAGTCCCAGTCTTAGAAGCGCCGGTATGCAAAATAGGTGTCCCGAGTAGTAGTCGAGAACCGGTATGCTGGCGCGAACGAGGAACTTCGAAAGGATGCACGCTCGACGGTGATGAAATGGAATGCTCCCGTGAACCAGCTAGCCATGAATGATCAGGAACACGCCACTCAACAGAAGGGGTAGGCCATACAAGACCAGTTCTGTAACCGGGGGCTCGCCAACCAGAAGAGGTAGATCCTCCTAGCCAAGAGTGTTGGGGTGCAGACCACTCTTGCGTATCCACAGGCCATGAAGGACCCATTCCAGGAGTCGGGACTGGCCATCCAGCAGAGTAAGAGCCAGAACCAAAGGAGGAGGCATCGTATGGGGTAGGACGTGAAGTAGCGTCATCCGTTAGGGCCTGATTGACAGGATACCCTACGGATGCACCTGAGTCATGGTCCTTCACCACAATCTCTCGACCACGACGAGCAGAACGCACTGAAGTTGGAGTACGGCGGGAGTTAGACGGCCGGTTGGTAGCACTCGATTCTGAAGCATCCTCCACCCAATAAGAGTGAGGCTGAGTATTGCAACCGTACCCAACGCTGTGATGTGACCCCCCTTGGCCAGGATGCTCTTTGAGGGACATCTGAGCCATGTCTTCGTTCACAGATTGACGGCCTCTGCTAGCAGAACCGCTACGATGTGACCCCGTAGAATGATGACTTTCGGCCATGATGCCTTTACCACGACCCTCCGGCATAGCTGCTAGAGGAGGACGAGTGGACCCACTAACCTCCTCCCGCGATCGACCCCGGGAAGAATATTCCCTGCCAAGAAGCGGCGGGGGCTCGATGCGAGGAACTCCGCGATGAGATCGTCGAGGTGGTTCGGAGAACAGACTCGGCATCGACCTCTATGTCGGCACGCGGCGGTGTTCCGCGATATCTGCCGAGCAGTAAATGAGCGGTTGGCGTATTTCAACATAGTACTCCATTCTTTGGTCGATTGCACGAAGACGGACCATCGTGGTGAAAGGCAATAAAGACAAAGGTTACATGCATAATTGGCACATGAGGTAAAAGGAAGCAAGGGATGGGGATTACCGATTTCGCTCAAACTCTTGGGCGAGCACCTTGATCGCTAGTCTCAACCTCCAAGAAACCGCCGATCTTTCTTCCCGCCAGTTGGGCCTCCACCTCAGCAGCCATAGCATAGGGCCCCAACTACAAGACTTTATGGTTAGGAGTCGATCAAAGGCACAACATAAAGAAAAGTGAGAAATACCTACCACTCGGGGCACTAGACGGCTCAAGTAGCGTTGGAATTCCTCATTGAAATGCTCCTGAGGAACGTCATGCACGAAATTGTCGAAATCACGACCGCGAATCCAATCTCTCAAGACGTCCGGAGCGACGCGCCAAGGCTCGAACATGTGCTCTGGAGGATAATGGGGTATGAGGCTAGGATATCCACCTAGGATCTGCCTCGTAGCTCTCTCCCCCAGGTACCACATGAAGCCCGAGGGTCCCTCCATCAAGATGCGGAGGTGAGTATCGTGCTCCACTTGTTGCAAGGGGGTGGGCAATCCACTCAAATCAAACCCCGCCCATAGACGCCAGTTCACGTGGTCCTGTGAAAGAAAGAGGGTCATCTCAAGAATGAAGAAAATAATAAATATGTCAGGCACGAAGAAATACCGGGGTGAGATCATCCAGTATGCGACGAATATGGTCAAGGTTGCCCGACTGGAATTTCTTCCCTCGAATACCCTCAGCAATCCAACGTTCAGCAGCTGAGACCGTCCTATTTCTCTTGGAGCGAATACCCAAGGACAGGATATACTCATATGTCCATGACTGCATGATTATAAAGTCAAAAGAAATAGCAAAAGAGTAGCAAAACTACAAAGAGAAGAGTCTCGGGTACACACCTCGAGCACCTTCCACAAAGAAGGACCGTACTGAAAGTGGGTATGAGACTCGTGGAGGTACACTGGGTCATCATCCAGCGTTAGTCTGACACCGCGACGAAGCCAGAGGAGGAAATTCGCATACGCAGCCTTGCCCCAATTCAAGTGCCAAACCTCGTTCAAGTCCAGGAGATTCCGGAACCAGGGCAAAGTAATGTTATCTCCCCGGTTAGCAAAACGAGTGGCGGAAATAACATAAGCCAAAAAGATAAAGCGACGTTGATCTCTAGGAAAATTCTGAAAGTTGGCATTACAGATAGCTGCCTCGAAGTGCACATAGGCGAGGTTGGACAGGCCCTGACCTGGGCCTAAACGCGCTGACACTAGACCCAGTAAGTCCAGAACCATCGGCGAGATCTCGGCGCTAAAGACTATGTCACGCCCACCCCAAGGAAGACCAGTGATCATAACAAAATCTGTGGGGGTAATTGTCATCTCACCCACAGATAGATGGAAGGAATTGGTTGTATCCCAAAACCTTTCCGCCATAAGCGGCCTATCACGCGAAATGTACGGCCTGTCCAGGCCACCGGCATTTCCAGAACGGCATAAGTCCTGCCGCAGTAAGGGTGTTGCTAACGAAATCCCCGGGAATCGAATAAGCTACCTTAAGGAGATCCTTTAGAACACCGGGAGTTTTCAGATTGTCCTCCTAATGGCAAAACGGGAAAGGGCAAAATTAAAGTCGGGGGCTCACCTATGCCATTGACTGAATGCATAGTCTTTCGGGCCCTAGCTGGACCCAGCATCGACACTGGGCCCACAGCCATGGCCCGCGAGATAAAGGAATTTGGCAAAAAGAATCTGCCGGCCCAAATAAGTCGGCCCAACAGAGCTAAAACCCACACGGGCTTTACTTCAGCTAATGGGCCGCCCATCCAGGCCCAGTTTTTCTTTTTTCGGGGTTTATGGCCCAGAAAACCCACACGGGTTTTGGTTCAGCTAATGGGCCGCCCATCCAGGCCCAGTTTCTCTTTTTTTCAGGGTTTATGATCCAGAAAACCCGCGCGGGTTTTCCATGTTCAAGTGGGCCGTCTGTTTTTTGTTTCCTTCGGGCCGAATATGCATACAACCTATTCCTTTTTTCTTTGGGTTGACTTTTGATCCATCTCTCAAAATAAGTTGCGAATAAATAAAGGGGCATTGCGTGGACATGCATTGCATATACATCAATTTAAGGCATGCTTAAAATAATAAAAAAAAATCGACAAGACATGAGTAATAAATTCGTGCTTGCTCATTTTTCATTATTAAAACTAAGCATCAAAAGAGGAGTTTTCGGCAGGTTACCTTGCCATGGGAACGGTGGAACCATGCATGCTTCCAAGATTGGATAGTGAGATCCGAAGGGTCAGCATTTGCACCCGGGATAAAATTGTGCCTCGAAGACATCTCATGAGGCCATGCCGCCGCATGTGGAAGAGGAGGATTTCTGCGACCTCTGCGATGCATTTTCTCAAGAACTTGAATTATCTCCAAAAAGTACTTTTTTTTCTATAGAGAGAGAGGAGCTAGGGAGATGATGAAGAAGAAGTTGAAGGTGTGAATGAAAGAGATGAAGCTTGGCATTTATGGAAATGAAGATTGAATGTGAACCGCTCGTTTCTAGGACCCGCCTCGAAATGCCAAATGAGTTTCATTGGCCGAAAATCCAAAGGTCATCTCTTTGCCACTCAAGGAGGAGACCAAGTCATGTGGCTCTCCCTCATCCACACAAGGCCTGGGCCCCACTATGATTCCCTTCACGAAAAAAAAAGAAAATAAAACACCAAAACCCGCGCGGGTTTTGGGTGAGCTATGGGCCCAGTTCTAGCGGCTGTTAGTCGAGTGGTTTGTAAGACCACGGTTTTATCCTTCTTCCACAGGGAGCTAGGGGCCTTAGCTGCAACTAGTTGACTCTAGGTATGGTTTATGATCATGAAAGGATGAAAGAATTTAGGGTGAAAACAACACAAACACGCTATGTTCAGTCAAAAAGGTAAAACAATGGGTGTCGGGAGACTTTCGGGATGCAAACGGGAATGAGGAAATGGGTTTGCAACAAGAGAGTAACGAGAAAGGGAAATCAAATGGTAATTCCGTTAAGAAAACCCACCGGACTTCCTCTTTCAAGGATATTCCGAATTAACTTCCCCGAAATCCATAGACAGACCCGGGAAGGTCAAAAGAACGAAATTTCCTAGTTAGTTTCTATTCGCTTTCGCGAACTAGAATACTAATTATCCTAATTCCTACCTTCCAACAAGCATTGGATGTATTCGGGATGCTTTCGCACCTAAATACATCCCGCTTGAGGGAAGGATAGGATTACGAAGTTGATTTCCTAACTAATTACTCACTAAAATTGCTAACCCAAACCTAATTACCCATTCACACCCTTAATATCTCCCTAACCCATTAAGGTTCTAGCCACTAAACATCCTAACTATCATGTTAATAACATCAACAACTTCATTCATGCTTAAAAGAGTGAACAAGATGACAATAAACATTCAATAACACCAACAATATCAATAATAACAAAACAGATATTAGTAAATAAGCAATAAATTAGAGAGAGAAAGGTTAAGAAATGCTCGTTGATTGTGATGACAAGGAAGAAAACTTCAGAATAATAAATCTCCAATGCTCCAAAGTCCAGAATAATCCTCAAACTTCCAATAATAATCAAGAGAATCCAATACAAGAACTAATAGTCACAGTAAAGATCTTTCTTAATCCCTCTAATCTAAGACTTCCCAAAATGTGATAAAGAGTGCTAAAAGTATCCTAAAAGATAAGTAAAGCTGCTGTCTCCTCCCCCCTGGTTAAAATGACCTAAATACATTAAATAGTAATCAAGGTTGTTACTCAAAACACATCATTTTACACAACAGACAAAGCGGCCCAGAGACCGTGGGCACGGTGACCGTGGGCGTCTGCGCAAGCGGCGATTTCTTCTGTTCGCTTCGCACCGCCGTGGGCACGGTCCCCATGCACCGTGGTCACGGTATAGGCGATTAGGGCTGACAACTTTTCGCTCCTTCGCACCGCCGTAGCTGCGGTCTTGGGAGACCGTGGCCACAGTCTAGTTCGCTCAGCTTCTTCTTTAGGCATGGTGAAGATCCTACCGTGACCACGGTCAAAGTTACCGTGACCACGGTCTAGTTCGGGTGGAAGGCCTCTTCACTTTGGTCTTGGCTTCATCATACCGTGGCTACAGTTCATGTGACCGTGGCCACGGTCTCTTTCGGCCACAGTTCCTTCCAGGGTACTCTTCACTCATTGCCTCCGCTTCCGCTGCCTTTGACACGACCAGGGCTCGGGGAATCTTAGGAAATCTCGGGATTCCCAAGATTGGTGCAAAATTTGGCCCATTTAGATTCGTTTTGAGTGAAACAACTAAAACGCATTAAAAGTTATTAAAACAACTACGAAACAAGTCAAAAGCCTAAGGATTTAGGCGGTATTTAGACACGAAATCGGGTCTAAACACCCCCCCACACTTAAACCTTTGCTCGTCCCGAGCAAAACAAAACAAAACAAAACAAACTAACACAAACTCCTCTGTCGTGGGAGAGAAACGAGTGCATTTAGCGTATGCACCAAGCCCTTTGAACCCCCCGGCAGCCCGGGTAGACGAGATGGACTCATGAGGGTTTGTAGCGGCTGTACCCACAAAAGCCAAAGAGGAAAGAGAGAGGGGAAAGTGAAAACAAAACCGAAGAAGACAAAAAGCACGAAAAACAAGGGCTTTGATTCACAAGATCTCGCAATCCAAACCAAGAAAACGCGATTAAACCTCCCAAAGTAACTGTTAGGAGCATCTCAAAAACACCAAACTCAGAAAAAGATCGATCTTGAAGATTTTTGACTCCCTACACCTTGTAACAAGCGAAACTCCACAGCAAAAGCACAACAAGGGTTTAACGGGAACCAAAAGGCTTTAAAAAACTCACGTCCGAATTTGAAAACAATGAAACAACCGAGAGGAGTGTTTCCCACCCTCGGATTTGGTCGCCTTTGGCTTAGTGAGGGCCGTAGGTAATGCAAGGGGAGGCCCCGCTCTCTTTTTAGAAGCAAAACGTTACTAGCCTTACTTTCGGGAATTGGACGGCCCATATAAGGGGTATACCCTCCCAACACGGTCTTTTCCATACGCCTCTCCGTCGCAAAGCGATATAGGATGAGGGTTAAGGGGTATCCAGTGCCGTACCACGAATACCGGGCCCGTGTAGGTTGGCTAAGTGTATGGTGGTTAATGTCTTCAGCGACAAGCTCCACTTATTCAAGTTATTATGTCTTATGAAAGCTTTCTTTTTTCTTTGTTTTCCTTTTTCTTTTTTTTTTTTTGCACTTTTTGCTTTTGTTAAACGAGAAACAAAAACAAACTCAGACACAAGCCCTTAGAATCTCCGGGTACCCAACAAAACGAGAAAGGAACGGGAGTCTCACAAGACACTTAGTGAAGGGAGTCTATTAAGGGTAAGTCTCGACTAGAACCCGAGTTAGGGTCGAAAATGCTCCAACCGATTACTTTTAGAAAGAAGTTTAAGAACGACTTCTCAACTTCGATAACGAGATCCAGGAAACAAAGCAAAACAAAAAAACAAAACGAAAAGAAAAACGAAAAGGTTTTCACTCCCTTTTTTTCTCCATTTTCACACAAAAAAAAAATTTAAAATTTTAAGCAAAAACTAGGAAACAGAGAATAAAACGACTAGGTGATCTACCCTTGAAACAGAATATCTCCCCCCCACACTTAAAACTCCACAATGTCCTCATTGTGGGAAGGTGCCACATAAAAAGGGTAGAGAACCTACAAGACACAAACAAACGAAAACAACTAGCAGGTAGAAAATGGTGGCGACCCGAGCCCACACGGCTCCAACAGCAAACGAAATCCCAACACAGACACTCATAGAGGTTCGCCACCCAAAAGAAAACCAAGTATGCGACGGATCATGATAAGGATTCACATACAAAGAGTAAGGTGGAAAGATATTACCTCCATCTCTTCATAAACGTTGAAAATAGCGATCCGAAGTCATCGTTCAAGAGAGATAGATCAACGTTAGAGTAAAAGACGATTATTCAATTATAGAATTCGCATGCGAGACCAAAAGCAAAAGAAAGGAAAAACTATCTTAAGAGATTATGAAAGAAATTGAAAAGATGAAAAACGAAAAAAAAACATTAACAATATATACATTGCCAGTGACTTACCTTATCCCCGAATCTCACTCGTTAAGGCAGGAAATAAGGGTGAAACTCGATACAACTAACCGAAACAGCTAAATCATTGCATTCATCACAAAAAACATTCTGTTACATCCCATTAATGACCCAAAATACAACGAGAAATGCTGAAACAACAGTCCAACCCACCAAAAACAACAAACAAACAACCCTAAGACAACCATCAGACAATCGTCCAACAACCCGACAAACATGAATGATAAACAAGACAAGGAAAAACCCGAGCAACCTAGCTGAATAATCCCCAAAATATGTGAGCTCATGCCAAAAGAAATTGAGAGACCAACAATCCAAAACCGCCAGACATCGCAACTCCAAAACCCGAAGAAGCACTCCCCCACACTTATACTTCACAAAATAAAGTAAATAGACAATGATAAAGGTCTGGTGGGGGTGCTTACAAACGGTCCTCAAGCGGACCCTCCCGGCGGAGAATGGGGTTGTGGCGGAAAGAAGGATGGGTAATAGGGATTCACATAGTCAGGAGGTGCTGGGAAACGGCCCTCAACAGTGTAATGATGGAAACTCCAATCACGCATGAAGCGGTTTTGTTGGCGGAGGTACTCTTCGTGGTGCTGCAGGTGTCGTTGGATGTTCGCAAGCTGCTTTTGTTGATCCTCGAGCAACTTCACCTGGGAACGGAGAAGTTTGTTCTGCTCACGAATCTCGATACTCAAGCCTTTGATTTCAGAAGTGATTTGGTCCAGATCGCCATGCTGTGCTGAACTCTCTGGCATCTTCTCATGGGTATTCTCCTCAAACTCTTGCAATCAACTAGAAATGGGGATAGGTGCACCGCCAATTATCCGCGGCCAACAATAAAATTGCCCGCACGACCAATTTTCTTTATTTGCAATATCGAGCCATTCTTCGGCATGAGTTGGGTCGAGAGAAATGCAGATTTTCCTATCGCCATAACCATGATGGTAAACGGTGCGTGAATGACGCTCAGAAATTATCTCCATTTCGATCAACAACTCCTTATCAATGGCGATAAGGACATAGCGCGGCTTCCATAATCCCAGGTAATCACCAAACCCTTGCTTCCGGAAGAAGTGACATATTATATGGCCCATTCCAAGGTTGGTGAAGTTATCAGTTATACTCATCTCCCCTAACCAATGTAGGATGCAAGAACCTAAGTTCACTCGTTTCCCCTTCAAAGTATTGTAAATTATGAAGAGATCGTCCGGACGAACATGTGATCGTTCCTCATCTCGCCCAAACACTGAATTAGCAATCACCAAATGGAATAACCGGACAGCAGGATTACAAAAATCTTGTGCTCGAGATTCCTTAGGGCAGCAAAACTTCGCCTGACCTTCTTCGGAGTCGACAAGTGCTCTTCTCCAACAAGTTAACCGCTTCCACGCTTCTTGTTCATCGAATTCCTCACACTCCCAGAAGTATACCCCATCCTCTAGTAGTTCCAAAGCTTGGCAAAACTCTTGAACAGAACATTCCAGCTCCCTATCACCCACTCTATAGCTGAAAATGGCCTCAGGGTACCCATCACTAAAGACTTGAAGTGAACTCATGAATTCAAGTACGGGCTGGTCTATAATTGGTTCCTTGATATTGAGAAGTGCTTTCCAGCCAAGTACCTGAGCGAGAGTGTCAAAACTGGACCGACAGTAAAGAGTGTTGATTGTCTCATCACAGAGAATCTCTGGAGCGTCGATGTGTCGCTCCTGGAGTTCAGCATAGCGAGTCTTGTGTGGTTCATCACGAAAAGTAACCTTGGCATGGGGACAACTTTTGATGAACATAGCTAGTTGAGCCCTTCTCAATTCGAGAGAAGATGGCAGATGTGGTGGTGATGGAGGGAGCTTCCTAGGCCGACCCCTTTTTGGTTTCATCATTCTAATGTTCAAAATTCAAGAACCCTAGATCTAGGTAGAGAAAAACGCACACAACAACCAAAATTAACTAGTAAATCGAACTTGAATGCATCAACAAATAAGGAATACCTGAATTGAGGTGATGGAGAACTCTTCTTGCTAATTTCGACTCCCACAAGCAACAAGAGACCTAAAATTTGCTTGAAGAAGGTCCGAAAATGGCGAACACAGAAGCTAGGGCACGGTTGGAGGAGAAAGTTGGGAGAAATGGAGGAATTGGTGGTGGGTTTGTCGAAATTTGGAAGAGAGTTAGAGGTTTAAGGTTTGGTGAGGGTTTTCGAAGGTGAGAGTGAGGAAGAAAGTGAAAGAGAAATGAGGGGGAAATAATATTGAACCCCCGACATATCGCAGGTTTTCGACAGACCGTGGCCATGGTCCATATGACCGTGGGCACGGTGTGATTCGGGTGAGGGAAAAAGAAGGGAAAAAGCAGGGCGGAGACCGTGGCTGCGGTAAACCTTACCGTGGTCACGGTAATGTTCGGGACCAAAATTTCCAAGAATCATGCTGCGATGAGACCGTGGCTGCGGTGACTTCCACCGTGGTCACGGTGATCTTCGGCTTGGCTAAACTGGGAGCAACTTTGAGTATGCTGACCGTGGCTGCGGTGACTCCCACCTTGGGCACGGTCCCTTTCGGTTCATCTCTAGCATCTACAAGACTCAAAACTTGGAGAAAAAATGTTAAGTCCTAAAATCTACCCTCTTGTCATCCACTCCCTTTTCTTTCTCGCTCAAATATCATTCAAGGACACTCTTCAATCGCTCAAAAACACTTTCAAACCCCGACTCTCATAGAACCACTCTCAATTTTTTTTCTCTCTTTTTTTTTCATTTTAAAATTTTCTAATAAGATAAAACAAAGGAATTGAAGAAGAAAGGCACTAAAATAAAGGAAATAAAAATGAAAGACTAAAAATTGAAAGAAAACACTAAAAGAGGGGAAGTAGTTCATACCTCTCCCGGGTGCTTGTTTTATAGGTCCTAGCTCGACCTTTTCCAATGCTTTTCAATTTCCAAAATCCGCGAGGTATGTCACAACTGTCCCGACATATTCCTCGCCCATGATGTATGGTTTGAGTTTCGATGAGTTTGCTTTGAAACACTTCCCTTGGGCATCTTTCAACTCAACTACTCCATCGGAAAGAATTCTCACTATTTCGAATGGTCCGGGCCACCGTGATCTCAATTTCCCAGAGAACAACTTTAACCTTGAATTGAAAATGAGAACTCTATCGCCTACCACAAACTCACGTCGGTTCAACCTCTTGTCATGCCATGCTTTCGTTCTCTCCTTGTAGATCTTGTTATTCTCATATGCATGACGCCTCAACTCCTCAAGCTCTTCTAATTGAAATAACCGACTACCTCCGGCCGCCTTGATATCGAAATTCAACTTCTTGATTGCCCACAGGGTTTTGTGCTCAAGTTCAACGGGGAAGTGACATGCCTTCCCGTAGACAAGACGGTAAGGAGTAGTGCCGATCGGTGTCTTGAAAGCGGTGCGGTATGCCCACAAAACTTCATCCAATTTTTCTGCCCAATCTTTCCATGAAGAGTTAACCGTCTTCTCTAAGATCTCCTTGATGGCACGGTTGGAGATTTCCACTTAACCTTGTGTTTGTGGATGGTAAGGAAGTCCCTTCTTATGCTTGATGTCGTACTTCTCCAAGAGAGACTCGAATCTCTTTTCGATGAAATGGGAACCGTTGTCACTAATGATGACCCGTGGAATGCCAAATCTTGGGAATAGGGTCTTTTTCAAGAATTTCGAAACGGATTTCCCATCACATCTTACACATGGTATGGCCTCGACCCACTTTGTGACATAGTCTACTGCCACTAGGATGTATTGGAAACCCCTTGACGACGGGAAAGGACCCATGAAGTCCAATCCCCATACATCGAAAGCTTCCACCTCAAGAATATAGTTCAATGGCGCTTCATTCTTCCGGGAGATGTTACCGGACCTTTGACACCTGTCACATTGCTTGACATGCAGATGGGCGTCACGAAAAAGAGTCGGCCACCAATAGCCGGTTTGCAAAACCCTTGCCGCCGTCTTTTGGGGGCCACCGTGACCTCCCATCGGAAATTCATGACAATGGGTCAAAATAGATTGCACTTCACTCTCGGGAATACATCGCCGGTACATCCCTTCATTTCCAAGACGGAAGAGGAAAGGATCATCCCAAAAGTAATGCTTCATGTCGTGGAGGAATTTCTTCCTTTGATGATGGTTCAAGTGTTGAGGGATCACTTCGCTCGCCAAATAATTCACAATATCCGCATACCAAGGATGCGAGTTGATAGCCAAGAGTCGCTCGTCCGGGAAAGCGTCTACAATCGGTTGGGTGTCTTCCGAGTCGACAAGAATCCTCGAAAGGTGATCGGCTACGACATTCTTTGTGCCCGCCTTATCGCGGATTTCCAAATCAAATTCTTGCATAGGCAAGACCCACCATATAAGTCTCGGTTTTGTCTCCTTTCCCATCAAGTATTTGATAGCGGCATGATCCGTGTAGACTACCACCTTAGAGAACATGTGGTATTGCCAAAATTTGTTGAGCGCAAAAACGATCGCCAAAAGCTGCTTTTCCGTGGTAGTGTAGTTCCTTTGGGCGCTATCAAGCGCATGGCTTGCGTAACAGATGACCCTTGGCTTCTTGTTTACTGTTTGGGTCAAACACGCTCCTATGGTGAAGTCGCTCGCGTCGGCCATAATCTCAAAGGGTATCGTCCAATCCGGAGGTTGAACTACCGGAGCGGAAATCAAAGCCTGCTTCAACCTATAAAACGACTCAAGGCACTCATCAGTGAAAATGAAAGGGGCATCTTTGCACAAGAGGTCAGTTAGAGGTCAAGCAATTTTTGAAAAATCCTTGACGAACCCGCGATAAAAGCCAGCATGGCCAAGGAAACTACGCACCCCCTTAACGGAAACTAGGGGTGGTAGGGGCTCTATAACCTCAACTTTGGCCTTATCTACTTCGATGCCCTTAGAAGAGATTAAGTGACCCAGAACGATACCTTGTTCCACCATGAAGTGACATTTCTCCCAATTCAGAACTAGATCCACTTCCTCACAACGAGTTAACACTTTCTCCAAATTTAGCAAACAGTCATCGAAAGAATTACGTGTACCGTAAAAATCATCCATAAAGACTTCCATGCATTTTTCAATGAAATCACTAAAAATAGCCATCATACAACGTTGAAAAGTCCCAGGGGCATTACATAAACCAAATGGCATGCGACGATAAACAAATGTCCCATATGGGCAAGTGAAGGTGGTTTTTTCTTGATGTGAGGGGTGGATTGGAATTTGAAAGAAACCCGAGTACCCATCCAAAAAGCAAAAATGCGAATCACCCGCCAACCGTTTTAACATCTGGTCAATAAAGGGAAGGGGGAAATGGTCCTTCTTTGTTACTTTGTTTAATTGGAGGTAATCGATACACATCTGCCAACTGGTGACGGTCCGGGTACTAACTAGTTCTTTCTTGTCATTTTCAATTACGGTCAATCCACCCTTCTTGGGCACACACTGAATCAGGCTTGCCCATTCGCTATTTGCGATGGGGAAGATGATCCCAGCAGCTAGCAACTTTACTACTTCCTTTTTAACCACTTCATGCATGTTGGGATTTAAGCGACGTTGGGGTTGCCTGGTAGGCTTGGCATCTTCTAGCAAATCAATCGAATGCATGCATATGGAAGGGGATAAACCTTTCAAGTCTTCTATCCTATAACCCAATGCACCCCTATGTTTTCTAAGCAAATCAAGCAACTTGGACAATTCAAAATCATTCAAATTCGTATTCACAATGACAGGATAAGATTTCTCATCATCCAAGAAAGCATATTGGAGGGAAGGAGGTAAAGCTTTAAGCTCTAAACGAGTAGAAGATTGAATTTGAGAAGAAGACATACCTTTGAAGATCGCATCTTGAATCTCCATACACTCCATATAAGGCTCATCAATAATATTCTCCTTATGCATGGGTGAAGAGTCAAGAAGGTTGGTGAAGAAAGTAGTATCCGTGTCGTCGGTCTTAAATTGGAAAGACTCCAATAAGCAAGCTACCAAGGGATCATCGCAAATAGATTCAAGAAGATGGGAGTCCTCAATATACTCATCAACAAGGAACTCCATCATATCAATGGCATAGCATGAATCCCCATACGAAGGACCCTTCAAAGACCCCTCAAGTTGAAAAATTATGCTTTCATTCCCGACATTCAACGATATGCTTCCATTCTTTACATCGATAATGGCTCCCGCCGTAGCAAGGAATGGCCTTCCCAAAATAATTGGGATGTTGTTATCTTCCTCTATCTCCAAGATCACAAAATCACAAGGAATCAAAAACTGCCCCACTTGGACCGGGATGTCTTCCAATATTCCCAACGGTCTTCGCACGGAACGGTCGGCCAATTGAAGATTAATTTTTGTAGGAGAAAGATCGTCGAGATTTAACTTCTTGCAAATCGAATAAGGCATGACGTTTACACTTGCTCCTAGATCACAAGGGCACGGCCAATGCGCATATCACCAATGGTGCATGGAATAGAAAAACTTCCGGCGTCGGCTAATTTCTTCGGTGATTTGTTATCGATAATTGCACTACAATCCGCCGTCAAATGGATCGTAGATTTCTCTTGAATTCTTCTCTTGCTCGTGAGAAGCTCCTTCAAATGCTTCTTGAAGGACGGAACTTCAGAAATGGCATCAAGAAATGGAATGTTCACTTGAAGCTTCTTGAGCATCTCAATGAATTTTGGAAACTTTGCATCGGATTTTGGCTTTGCTAACCGATCGGGAAAAGGGATCGGTGGTAGCTTTGGCTTCTCACTAGTCTGGATTGGTTCTTCTTCCACCATTTTTCCTTTCCCTCTCCTTAACTTCCCCATCTCCTCTTGTTCTTTACTAGACTCTCCCAATTCATCCTCATGTGCTCTCTCAACTTCCTCACCCAATACTAACTCACTTTCCCGCTTCTCCAACAAATCTTCCTCATCCGAGATATCCACCACGTCACCTTCCTTGTCACCCAAGACCTCCTCTCCCACCATTCTAGGTCCATCAGTCTCCTTGCCACTCCTCAAAGTAATCGCATTAAGTTGCCCCTTTGGGTTAGGTTGGGATTGGCTAGGCAAAGATTGGATAGGTTGAGATTGTTGTGCCAATTGGCCCAATAGTAACTCGAGTTTCTTAATGCGAGTTTGGTCTTTTTCTCGGTCTAAGGCCATCTTTTCTTGAGATAAGGCTATCTTCTCTTGAGCTAAGGCCAACTTTTGGAGGGTTTGGTAAAGGGTTTCTTGTTGTGATGGTTTGGGTGCTTGGGAAGGTTGACCTTGGTGAGGATTTTGGTGGTGGATTTGGTGGTATTGGCGGCGATTTTGATTTGGGAAACCGGGGGGTGGGTTTTGGTTTAGGGGAGCTTGTTGGTTGTATGCGTAATTCCCACGGGGACGAATGGGGGTTTGATTGGTATAGGAGAGGTTATTGTTGGGATAGATGGCTTGGACTTGCTCGGTTTGATACTCTTCACATCGCTTCGAAGAATGTGGCCCTCCACAAAGATCACATACCAAGACTCGGGCATCCGAAATAAGCATAGGTATTTCTTGGGCCGCCTTTACTTGCCTCGTGGTTTCCTCCAAAGCTACCTTTTGTTGCATCTCAAGAACGGCATTCATGAGAAATTTAATGGTAGGGTTGCTTTCTGGAGGAGGACCATCTCTTGGACCACGGCCGCCTCCCAAATGAGGAGAGTTTTGAGATAGCTCGTGAAGAAATACGTTTGCTTCCTCTGCCGTCTTCTTGAGGAACATGCCCCCCGAGGCATGATCGATGGATTCTCGCAAAGAGCTACTCAATCCGGAATAGAAGTAATGCAATAATAACCAATCCCCAAGATTATGATGTTGACACCTTGGAGACCTTTGAATCTCCCCTATGCTTCGAATAACGACTCATCGGGCTCTTACTTGAAGCTCATGATGGCTTGCCTCAACCGATACGTCTCATCATTGGGGAAAAACCTTTGAAGAAAGTCGCGGCTAAGGGCATCCCATGTTGAATAAGTTCTGGGCGGACACGTGTTGAGCCATAATAATGCTTTCCCCTTCAAGGTAAGAAGGAAAAACTTCAGCTTCATGTATTCGGCGGAAACTCCATTCATTTGTACGAAGCCGATGTGTTGCTTGAATCTGTTGATGTGGTCAATAGGATTTTCATGCTCTCCTCCATGGTACGGGGTGTTCTCAAATATTTCCAATAAATATGATTTGAACTCGAACGATGCATTCGGTGGTAATTCTGGTAATGTGATGGGATCGCCTCCCGTATCCGACGATGGTAAGGAATATGATGCTAAGGTACGGGGTGGAACTTGCTCTCCTTCAGCCATTGGAATTTCGATCGTCTCTCGCTCCCTTTGTTGTCTAGCTCGTCTCGAGCCGGCGTTAGCTTGTCGAATAATACTCTCCGGATTCGGGTTCGGTGGAGTTACAGGAGTTTGGCCTCGTCGAGAGCGAGTCCGCATGCACAAAAGGAACAAACAGAAGAATCAAATTTCCAGTAATTAAGGATAACAAAATCTCTAGCAGTGAAATGATTTTAAGCAACCTAAAGCCAAAGAGCTAAGCTAGGTGCGCTTGCTCCCCGGCAACGGCGCCATTTTGTTAGTCGAGTGGTTTGCAAGACCACGGTTTTATCGTTCTTCCACAGGGAGCTAGGGGCCTTAGCTGCAACTAGTTGACTCTAGGTATGGTTTATGATCATGAAAGGATGAAAGACTTTAGGGTGAAAACAACACAAACACGCTATGTTCAGTCAAAAAGGTAAAACAATGGGTGTCGGGAGACTTTCGGGATGTAAATGGGAAAGAGGAAATGGGTTTCGCAACAAGAGAGTAACGAAAAAGGGAAATCAAATGGTAATTCCGTTAGGAAAACCCACCGGACTTCCTCTTTCAAGGATAGTCCGAATTAACTTCCCCGAACTCCATAGACAGACCCGGGAAGGTCAAATGAACGGAATTTCCTAGTTAGTTTCTATATGCTTTCGCGAACTAGAATACTAACTATCCTAATTCCTACCTTCCAACAAGCATTGGATGTATTCGGGATGCTTTCACACCTAAATACATCCCACTTGAGGGAAGGATAGGATTAGGAAGTTGATTTCCTAACTAATTACTCACTAAAATTGCTAACCCAAACCTAATTACCCATTCACACCCTTAATATCTCCCTAACCCATTAAGGTTCTAGCCACTAAACATCCTAACTATCATGTTAATAACATCAACAACTTCATTCATGCTTAAAAGAGTAAACAAGATGACAATAAACATTCAATAACACCAACAATATCAATAATAAAAAAACAGAGATTAGTAAATAAGCAATAAATTAGAGAGAGAAAGGTTAAGAAATGCTCATTGATTGTGATGATAAGGGAGAAAACTTCAAAATAATAAAGCTCCAATGCTCCAAAGTCCAAAATAATCCTCAAACTTCCAATAATAATCAAGAGAATCCAATACAAGAACTAATAGTGTTAGTAAAGCTGTTGTCTCCTCCCCCTGGCTAAAATGACCTAAATATATTAAATAGTAATCAAGGTTGTTACTCAAAACTCATCATTTTACACAACGGACAAAAGCGGCCCCAGGGACCGTGGCACGCAGTCGAGTGACCGTTGCCCGCGATCTGCGTAAAGGCGGCGATTTCTTGTCTTCGCTTCGCACCGCCGTGGGCACGGTCCCCATGCACCGTGGTTACGGTATAAGCGATCAGTGACAACTTTTGCTCCGCCGCTGCCGTGGCTACGGTCTTGGGAGACCGTGGCAAGGTCTAGTTCGATCGACTTCTTCTTTAGGCGTGGTGAAGATCCTACGTGACCACGGTCAGAAATTCTGGCGACGGTCTAGTTCGAGTGGAAGGCCTCTTCACTTTGGTCTTGGCTCCATCATACTGTGGCTATGGTTCATGTGACCGTGGCCACGGTCTCTCTCGGCCACAGTTCCTTCCAGGGTACTCTTCAGCTGTTGCCTCCACTTCCGCTGCCTTTAACACGACCAGGGCTCGGGGAATCTTAGGAAATCTCGGGATTCCCAAGATTGGTGCAAAATTTGGCCCATTTAGATTCGTTTCGAGTGAAACCCTTCGGAACTACAAAAGCAACTAAAACGCATTAAAAGTTATTAAAAAACCTACGAAACAAGTCAAAAGCCTAAGGATTTAGGCGGTATTTAGACACGAAATCGGGTCTAAACAGCGGCCCAATGTTTTGTAGCAGCCCAATGAGGATAATGAAACCCGCACGGGTTTTCTACATGGAGGAAAGAAAATCAATTTCAAGCGGCCCAATCTCATGTGGCCCAGCAGGAATCATAAAACCCGCACGGGTTTCCTGCCAACAAAAAAAAAATCTTTTTCAATGGCCCAAGTTCAACGTCCCAAAGAGTCCCCAACATTTAGGTAAAAATCTGAACCCATTTACATTTTTGCAAAAACTGGTATCTCCTTTTGTGATGATTTCTAGGTTGCCGCATAAAGGAGCACCATCATCCGGTCGCCGCTAAAAGGGACCATCCAACATGTTGCCGTATAAAATAGCATCATCATCCGGTCGCCGCTAAAAGGGACCATCCAACACGTTGCCATATAAAAGAACACCATCATCCGGTCACCGCTAAAAGGGACCATCCAACAGGTTACCGTACAAAAGAGCACCATCATCCGGTCGCCGCTAAGAAGGGACCATATATCATCCGGTTGCCATACAAAAGAGCACCAACAGCGACAGTTGTCAAACGGTTGCCACCTAAAGGCCACCCACGATGTCGTCAGCATCAGTCATCCAACGGTTACCAACTAAAGGTTACCGATGACCTCTTCATCAACAGCAGCAGTCGTCCAGACGGATTCTACCTAAAGGTCTCCAACGACGTCTACAGCAGCAGTCGTTCAAACGGTCGCCACTTAAAGGCTACCAACGACGTCATCAGCCGGTCGCCATATGAAAAAAAGCACTGCCAGCCTTAAGACAACCATCAAGTCTACTTTGACCTTCTTCCTATTCGGACTCGATCAATGTGGTGGCTCTCTGTAGACACCGAGATTTGCACCTGATTTATCAATAAAACATTTAGACCGATACCAAGATGGATTATCGTTTCAAAAAGCAAAGCAAGCAAAACAACAAAAAGAAGCGGCCCAGTCCAATAACAAAACCCGCACGGGTTTTATTTGAAGAAGACGGCAGCCCAAGCGCGCTCGAACCAAAGCGAGCCCAGCCAGCGGGTTTTCTTTGCCCAAAACACACCGTTTTGCTGTGCCGACGTCAGCGATCCGCGTATACAGATTTTAAAGCCCGCGCGGGTTTTATCATCAAAAAATCTAGCGCCAAAATCACCTTGATCACCCTCCCTTGATATTAGCCTCATGAGATTTTTGACAATAGCCTTGACTACGTGATTGCATGACATGATCATGGGGATGTGTCCCCCACGATTTTCCCTCCTAAACCTACCCTTCTCCAACTATAAATACCCCCTCCATTCTTCCACTCAAAGAAAGGCAACAACTCTCATAAACCACCCTCATCATACTCTCATCATAATTCTATCCCTACACTCTCTTAAACTTTCTCTATAAACACTCTCATATTATCATACCCTCACTCTACCAAATTCCCATATATCACATTTTCATTCCCCTCACACTTTCATTCTTTTCATCCATCAAGTCAAGGCGAGGTCAAGATCTTCAAACGGCACATTCGGGCTTCCAAATCAAAGAGGTTCGCTTTTTTATATTTTTGTTCTTTATTGTTGTTTTAATCATGTAATTTTACTTTAAATTTGGTTACATGTGCATATTTTATAAATTCAAAAAAAATTCATTTTATCTTGCATGTTAAGAATATAATATGGCGAAATTGATTAAACTTCCCCCCGCTCTTTCTCATTTAATGTCGATTTTAGTAGAGTCCGTTTTCTAACGGGCGAATAATTCTTGAATTCATAACCTTACCCCCGAACTTAGAATCGGGTTTCGTAGACTGGAGTTATTTTATTTTATGGTTTGTCGGTTTCCTTAAATCGGCTGGCAACTCTTTACCTTTTTTTACAATCCGTTTAATTATTTAAACACTTGAATATGCGCTAACAATAGTTAAAAATTGCTCAAAATTTCCCAATTCACTCAAGGTTTAAACCGAGAGAAAATGGGTCATGAAATGATAAAACCCGCACGGGTTTTTTGATTTCTGATCCAGTTTCTCTGGCCCGGGAAAGCAAACGGACCGACCCAACAACAAACAAAAGCCGCGCGGGTTTTGGCTGTTGTTGACGGCCCAGTTGCTTCCTTCTGGGCCTGAGTCCTCGTTTGGGCCAATTTTGAGCTATGTTTAAAATATTTCTGGCGTAGTTTCAAATATTTAAATAATAAAAAAATGGATTTGTAAAACAAATAAAATTTCACTATCCCGAAAATGAATTTCATAAAATAAAAAATATCCTTATTTAAGGATTAAGCAACCTTAGTCGGCTCCTGATCGTTTAAGTAGCGCATCACGGAGAAGAGTTGTCTCACTTTTCCGGGGGTCCTACAAAAACAAACTAACCAAACTGACCTTCACTAAACCCTAATCAAGACCTAACCCTAGACAAGACCAAAACCTAACCAAAACAAACCCTGAAGACACAAAACAGTCACCAAACGAACCCTAGACCAAACCTAACAAACCCAACAACCCTAATCTGACCTAAAAACTAAAACCCTAGACAAACCTTGTGAACCATAAAGACCTAAGAGAACCCTAACACTAACCATACCCTAATCAAACCTCACCAAACTGACTTTGACTAAAACCCAAATGAAACCTTAAAACTTAACTCTAACACTGGCTTTATACTAGACCCGACCCAACCTAACATTGAAGACTTAAAACTGACCTAATAACCCTAGCAGAACCCTAGGACCCTAACACAGAAACCAAACAAAACACTAGGAAAAGTTAACCAAAACCCTAAAAACAACTAAACCACAAACCCACGTCCTAGAATCTAAGGACCAAGACAAAGAAGAAATAAAGAAAGAAAAAAAAAGAAGAAAGAGGAAGAGCGCCTAATCCCTACACAGACCTGAGATAGAAAGACAGAAAACAGAGGAAAGAGAAAGAACAATATCAAAGCGAAAAATCAAACATCCAACAATCACAGTTTCAACCCACAAACTCTGATTCAATACCAATCAAACCAAAAACCGAAAACATTCAAATCAAATACATCTCAATACCCAGATTCAAACCAGATCAAAATACCAACAACGAAATTCATCAACATTCCCAGAAAATTCGCAACATTACACCTAACATCAAATCCCAGGGTATCGAAACAGTGAATTCGAACCCCAAGATTGATTGCAAAAACAGAATCAAACCTAAATCTAATAGCGAATAAAACCCTAATCTAAGACTAACCCTAAGGATGGAGGCCGAAACCAACCATGAAGACTTCAATCGGCTCCTCTTGCCCCTTTTATAGTTGAATTCGAACATTCCCTTTAAATCTGAGCCCTCGATTCTTCTTAATCTCGAACGGTCAAGATGCGTTTGGTTGTTGAGGACGGAGATGATGACGATGGTGATGTGCTGCGCGCTCTTCTTTGCAACTCTCTCTCTCTCAACCGAATCTGTTGCAATCAAAGAGAAAAAGAGTGAGAGATTGAGAAATTCACGAGATAATGGAAAAGAGAAGAGATGAGAGATGACAGAGAAGAGACGAGAAGAGACAAGGAGGGATGGAGTTTGATGCGGTTATGGAGGGTGAGGTGGTTCGGGGCTGTTTGGTGCGCTGGGGAAAACCAGAGAGGAAGAAGAGAAAGGGGAGACGGGAAGAGGGAATGGGGAAATGGGGAATTAGGGTTTAGGTGGGAAAGTTTGTATTCGGCAGGCTGGGGGAATTAAAGGGAAAACGGGTCTGGTTATGGAGCTGGGTAGGCGGGTATTAGGGCATTAGGGTATTCGGGTTAGGCTGGGTGGATTTGGGCTGGGCCGAATAATTGGGTGAAGGGTTTGGGTTTTAGAAATTAGGTTTAGTTGTAGGTTTCTATTTTAATTTTCTATTTTATTCAAATTAGTACTAAAAATAGCTAAAAACAATAAAATCTAATAAAATTACAAAATTACTAAAAACATAATAAAAAGCCTAATTTAATTATTAAAAACAAGCTAAAAGTCATAAAATAGAGGGGAAAATCATGCAAAATCGGGTTTAAACCATAACTATAGGGTTCGGTGCTACTTGTACAACCTTTATACCATCAGAATCATACGACGGAACGGGAGAAAAGAATTGGAGTCCAAAGAGGTCGTGAAAAATAATATGATATCTCCTATATGAAAATACCCTTGAAGTCCACGTACTCCTAAAGTTGCAACTGAAAGGTCACAATGGTCCACGCTCCTGACATTTGGATCTTTTCCTCGTGTATGTCCTGGTTATACGTGTAGAGGAAATCATGGTACTTGTTTTGGAATTCTATACATGGATGACTAGATGGAAGAGTCGCCAAAAAACGGTGAACTCATCACACTTGATCATGGTATTGAGACTACAAATTCTGCCTTAACATAATAAAGACTTCTATAAACTTAGAAATATGTGTGGGGACTAGCTCCCTTGGTTCCATACGGATAGCGTAAGGGTGTGCCAATTCCAGATTCGTCATCTATCGTAAAATAAAATAAAGTGATGTTCACGGATGGGTAAATATGCTAACGCAATAGAACTCATGATTCCCAATCTTGTAAGGACCTTCATTATGAGGACCAATATCTTAAAAACTAGATCAAGCGTCACTAACTCATTACTAACTCTAGCCACCAAGTTCAGTTGTCCTCCAATACACACATAGATTGTTACGTACTTTTTATACCATAACTTATTCCCATGAGGGTTAACCTTTGCTCAAAACTTTTAGTCATTCATCTCCCACTGAATCGCATCGCGTCAATATCATATTTTCATAAAACTCCTTTCATATCATGTCCTTACTCATACTTTCCTCAAATAATCCATATCATCAACGCAACTCTTTTAAAGCCCTCATATTACCTTCACACTCATACCACGCTTTACTTTCAATTCCTAAAAGTTCCCAAATTGTTTTGCTCTGATACCACAACTGTAACACCCCTAAGTTGTTAACCACTAGATTAAGCTAAATACTTACTTAACCCAATGATTAGCACAACGGATTATCACCCAAGGGTTTTACCGCCGTCCACAAGAGTGGACAAGGCTATACACTATCCCATACCACATAAGCCATAACATGAACTTACACATAATGCAGATCACTAACCACCATTATACATAACCAAAACTTAAACAAACTTTTCAACATAAGCCATAAACCCCAGGTGTTATAAATAACTCCAGATAATGGCTCATTTGCTTAATACTCAACCAAACTCTTATTTCACCTTCCCTTATGCTGGTCTAGGGGTTCGTCCTTCCGATACCTTTCCTTTTCACTTTGTCAGGTTCCCTAAGACGAAAACATACAACTTCAAAACGTGAGATAAACTCAGTACGCATACCCTTATAATGTAAGAATCTTTTCATAATCAATTTTAGTTAGTTAGCGCGGTTCTAAATTCATTTAAGATAAAGTAAACAAGAATAACAATAATAATAAAGATAACAATAACATAACTTAACATAAGTTGTAACTTAACTTATAACATAAAATCATTACTTAACTCAGACCACAACTTGTAACCTAATCAATATAGAACAACATGAGTTCGTAACATAACTCATAACTTAGTTCATAGCATAACACATAACTTAAACCATACTCGAAATCATAACTGAAAATATAACATATAAATCATAACTTAAGACATAGCACAAATCATAACGTCAAACATGACATAAATCATAACTTGAAAAATAACATAATTCATAACTTAAAGTCCATGAAAACTAAGGCACGAATAACCTAGGTGTACACAAAGGCACAAATAACCTGGTGTGTACAAGGCACGCTGACATGGGCGCGGCCTTTATTTAGGTAGGAAAAACTCAAAACTTTACTTGTTTTATTCTTACTCTTAATCTTATTCTTACACTTAAACCTATTCATAAACTTAAACTTATTCTTAAACTTGTTTAGAGACTTAATCAAAAACTTACTCTTGAATCCAGTCTTGTCCTTAGATAAAACTTAACTCGTGGGAAAACCTTTGACGTACTCTTATTTAACCTAACATAAAACATGATCACCAGAAGTGAAGTAACATATAGTCTCTTAAAAATAAAGATAACTTACTCATGAGCTTAAACTTTACTCTCACCCATAAATCCAAGTCAAAAGCATGATTAGTAAACTTGAACATGACATACGTAATTTGCATATGAAATTCATATGACATACGTGATTTATAATCATATGAAATTCAGAGTAATGATAAGATACTTGATTATAA
Organism: Portulaca oleracea; assembly: GCA_029582165.1. Lineage (NCBI taxonomy): Eukaryota > Viridiplantae > Streptophyta > Magnoliopsida > Caryophyllales > Portulacaceae > Portulaca > Portulaca oleracea. The sequence continues at coordinate 21,858,028 of CM055884.1, forward strand.
ATAGAATTTAAAGTTAACTTTTAAAAACTATAGGCAATATGCGTACCTGAACGCCTGAAAACTTACACACCAACTTGGACTTGCACGGACTTGAACAGGTGGACGCAACGACCTCTTAAGAACTTTGAGGAGAACAATAATCATGAATTAGAGCTTATTCTTATTGAAATTAACAATGAATATCCTAGTGGGACTCTAGGATTACATATTGACTTGATTAGTTTCCTATGGTTCGCTTGGGAGGTCATATTTCTTCCACATCTATCGGAAAATCATGCAAGAGGACTGTTCGGAAAGCTAGACCCACATACTCTAGCTTTCTATTTGATATGAGGCCTAAATATAAGAGAAAAGAGGGTAAAAACCTCTAACACAACTGTTGTCCCAAAACATACAAGAATGGAGACTAGTTTTTCGGAAAATCATAACTCGGGTTGTAGACCTCAGTTAGGGACGTGTAAGCTGTCTATGGAAAGCTTGAAAGACATATTAAAACTTTCATGTTGGCCACAAAATGATTTGGACATGAGAAAGACCCAGATTTAGGTCATGAACACAGATCAGTAACTTAAAAATTCTGGCCAATTCAGGTTTACTAACGATGGTTCGGTAACTCATAACTTTCACCCTTGATGTCCTATGAATACGCAATAGATCTTTCCAGAAAGCTTAACAGATGCTCTACAACTTTCATGTTGAATACTTAACCTAACAAGGTCCCCAAACTACCTTAAAATATGCGTCAATACACTAACTTCAGAAATCGTATAAAAATGCACATGCTTACGGTTTTGGCCATAACTTGAGATATACATATCGAAATCCCGAAATTCCAAAATCGAGTGTTAGCTAATATCTTAGGCTATCTATTCATGCTATAACCTAGTTCAAACACATTTTATACTCTCTAGAATTTTCGAATTGTAACCAGAAGTGAAAACCATGTCATTTTTGGTCTTGCAAGTACTTTAAACTTAGGTGATCTACACTAATCCTTTTCAATACACCCTGGAACATAGATACTCAATTTCCAGCACTATAAACATCCAGAATTCATTCATGAAGGCCATATCTCACAAATGCAAGGCAAAGTTTTAACATATTTCAACATTCCAAGCTTGATTCTTTACACATACAACATTAAACGCCATAAAACTCCATACTTTGACAATCTAACCTTAAACCGTGTACATGCAACTATAATTATCCATAAAACTCATACTTCCATAGTGAGTATATCATCCAAATCATTATGCATGTCCATATATAACATAATTTCTACGCATCCAATATTTAAATAGCAATCTTTCACATACTTGGTTAATTACGCACTAACATGCTTTATAATCTCAATAACCAACACTTAAACTTACACAACAAAAGATTATTACTCTTAAAATCATGAGTTTCATTATTAACTCAGATTTCATTCATAATCTTTACTACCTAAATGAGAATGAGAGATGGGAGAGATTACCACACAAAATGAAGAGGGAAGAAAGGGGGAAAATGGGAGCACGGTGGTGGCAGCTGGTGGTCGGAGCTGGTGCCGGCGGCCGTCGAGGCTGGCCAGGCAGCCGGACAGAGGCAGAGGTGGCTGGGAGGTGGTGGCTCGACACATAAGAGGGAGGAAGAGTGAGAGACATAACCTTAAAAAAAAATGAGACTAGTATCATCCTAGTCTCATATTTATAAAAATAGATGAAGCCCAATTTCCCTTCTCCCAACCCATGTGGCCGGTGCAAACGTTGGCCCAAATATAAATTATCAATTCTAATTTTCTTCCTTATACTTAGATTTTCCCAAACCCGATTCACTTAAACTTGATACCCCGAATAATATTTATTGAGTGAACCTATTAAACATGAATTAAACATAAACATTTCTTGGGTACTGTGATTATTATTTTTATAAATAACTTTGGAAAAAGAATAGAAAAAAACATTTCGTGATGATTACAAATTATAATCGGGGAAAGGAACTTGACCAAAATTAAGTTTCTAATCTAAGATCTTGACAGTCGTTGTACTGTTTAAGTCCTGCAAAACACAAACAGGTTAGATGAATTGGGAACACGCCCTTTAATTATTACCTTTAATCTTGTTCAATTATTTTAATTAATATGTCTTATGGGGTAGTTAATGTTGGGTTATTACACACTTGCAAAAAACAAAAACAGCTATATCCTACTTTGACACATGCTTTCTGATCCCTTACACTTGCCCCCTTCCCTGTCACTGCCATCTTACTCTTTCTTCTATTTGAACAACATTAGAATCTCTTTAAAGTTTCTTGCAAGAACCTCAACTGGATATGGTATGGTAACGCTCAGGAAAATCAATTATAGAAAAGCCAAAGTCAAACTAACGTTAACGGAAAAATAATTCAGCGTAAGTCTCAACTCTTATTTGGGGCGTCACTGTCGTATCCCCGAAGGAATACAAGGCAAGAAGGGAAACTAACAACCATCCAACTATAACAAACTGAACAACTTCAAACTTAGAAACAAACTTAACATGACTAACTTCAAGTGTTTCTAAAATGAAACATAACACGACTAATAAAACCTAAGCATGCCAAGCCACACTGCTAATTCCCGCTCCCAGCATATTTATCATCACCTGAAAACAAAACATTTCAAAAAGGAGGGGGAAATCTCAATAATGTCTACCCCTAACCGTTAAAGCAATTCAAGTTCATTTCAACTCATTTAAGGGAAAGGGGAAAACAATTAAACCATTCTACAAAACCTTTAACCCTTAGCTATTTTTCCTCAACCCAACCAATTCATTTTATTATGCGGGTGGGATGTCACATCCCTTAAAGTAACGAATATCAGACTGGATCCCAAATCCTCTGCCTACCACAAGCTACGACCAAAAATTATCAACAGTTCACATTTCCGCCTACCACAAGCTACGACTAGGGTCCCAGACCCTTTGCCTACCACATGCTACGACCAGAATATCAAGAGTTCATATTTCTGCCTACCACAGCTACGACCAGGGTCCCTGACCCTTTGCCTACCACATGTTACGACCAAATACACCCGCTTAACATTTCACTTGAATTATTAGTATCTTATGCAAATCTCAGCTCACAGCTTTCAAGTCAAACCCAACACAGGTTATCAAAACCAATAACAAAACTACTCATAAAAGACCATCACAATTTCTCAACTCATAAATCAACAATCACAAATAAATATCAAAAACAAATGACAACATTTTTCACATAAAGTCCCCTTTGGGATGCCAATTCCAAAAACAAATTAGAAATCAACAAAACACATTTGAAGTGCATCCCAGTGGTGATTAGGGCATAGACATTACCTGGTTAGCTTCACTTCACAGAAAACGAACACACTTGAGCTCACTAACGACGTGAATTAGCTCGGACCTAAAAAAGAAATAATTACTCTAATTAAAACGTGCCCTTCAAAGTTAGTATTAACTACCATCTATCTAAACCTCCCCTAGGAACACTATTGGTTCCCATCATTCATGAATTTACACTTTAAATTACCCAACACATTCCAAGTAATCACATAATAAAACAAAATCAACCCTTTCACTCTACAACCCTTTCACTAATAATTAATAACAACAAGAACACTCACATAAAAAGGGTCCTAACTTGACTTTTTGACATCCTATGGATCTGGTTTTAGACTTTTCAGAAACCTCGGAATGTCTACTAAAAGTCTTATGTTGAAGAAAAGACCAAAAACACACTCTAAGGTCCTCGAAAATGGTCATCAATCCTAACTATCCAGATCTAACCTAGATCTAGTAATCGGGGTATAACTCGACTTATATAACTCCAAAGTCCGATCGGAAACATTTATATAAATACTAACATCTTAAGGAACCTCCTGTTCAAACGGTTTGGTGAAAGGACGAATATACTATCTATGGTGACCCGTTCTTTACACATCATCGAAACTGTCCCGTTCTCGGCTCTCATATAATTGATAATTTCGGTTCTAGCTTTCACCATTCGATCCCGAGGTCCTAACTTGGGTCTAAAATAATAGTTAAGGTTAAAGTTTATACCTTAGTCCACCCAAAGTCTAAAAGTTACCACTTATAACAAACAATTTAAACCTTTTTAGGTAAAGAACATAATAATAACAACGTAATATTAACACGTAGTAGTCACGTAATACGAAACGTTCGAAATTTTAGTATACATGATATATTAAAAAAATTTAAAACAGTAGGAAATATTTTAAAAACTCTTTTTGCGAATTATAGCATAGAAAAAAAATATATAAACTAATATTTTAACTAAAGAACTACAAAATAAACTATACATCACAATTTTGAACGATAACCATAAAATAGTTTTCAAAACTATAATTAACCTTACTTAAGACCCCAATATACATCATTACTTAATTGTAAACAATGAGTTCGAAGTTAACAAATTAAACTAACACTAATTTATGCATGAAATAATAATAACAAGACCTTAACATGATTTACATACCATATTAATCATATATTAACACATAAATCCCTAAAACTACAATCGTAAATATTTAAATTACAAACAGAAAACTACTTCTAGTTACCTAATCAGAACCAAGTAACCAATAATGAGATTAATAAAGTAATCAAGAAAAACTAAGAATCAAAGTAACAAACGAATACTAACTAAACGAAATAGGGTTTTACGTAAAGAGTTAGTTGACGGCTGGCTGGCGCTAGGGCAGGCAGCGACGGCAATCGGGCAGGCGATCATTGGGTGGTCAGTGTCGGGGTCGGCAGAGGTCGCCTGGTGGTGATCGAGGCACAATAGCAGCAACCCGGGTCCCCTTGTGTTTGTGTTTGTGTTTGTCTTCGTTCTAAGCAGCAACGACGACGTCAACGGGGCGCGGCGGTGGCGCGACGATCGTAGGTGGTGGTTCAGACAGTCGTTGGCCGGTGTCAGGGTACTGCGGTGGCTAGCGGGATTCTCTTGGTGTTGTTGCAAACGTTCGGCGGCCCGGCGCGCGTGAAACGTCTGGCGGCAACAACGACGCCGGCGGCTCCAAGGGAGGCAACAGCGGCTCCGTCGACTTAGTTGACGGGCGGCGGTTAATGAGGGTCGTGCATGCTTCTGCCTGGCAGCCTCGGGTGTGTCAAAAAGTTGGTGGTCGTTGGTGGAGGAGAGGGACAAGAAGGGCTGCAGGAGAGGCTAGATAGAGAGAGATGGGGGCTCGGGGTGATGTTGCATCGCGCAGCAGCCAGCAGGAGAAGAGAAAGAAGGGACGAAGGTTTTAATTAAACAAAAATCTAGGGTTTAGCTTAGAAGGGTATTTATACCTATAATTAATTGCAAGAAAAATTCAGAAAATTAGAAAATTAATACAGTTGATAGTAATTAATTATTTGTAATACTAGATTTTCCAAAATCTCTAAAATACCATATAATTAACTAAAAAAAATCCACATGAATAATAATAGTAATAGCACTTAAGGTCATACATATAAAATTACTAAAATACCCACATTCCTAAGCACATTCCCATAACATATTAAATTACTATTTTACCCTTGTTAGTCCCTCAACGATCCTACGAGCTCAAGTGTTAGCAAAATTAATCGCCAATAGCTTCTCAAAAATTAACGTAGTCAACTTAAATACTAACGTCATAACGGTCAACAACATTGAATTTTTCGGGGTTTTACATCATTACCCCATTAAAAGAAGTTTCGTCCTCGAAATTTAAACTGAACACCGACGGTCTGTCAAATGTGTGTAACGGTAGGTCTAACCAAAACCTCGGGGTTTCACATCATTACGGACTTTAAAAGAGTTTCATCCTCGAAACTCGACGCACCTTATGTGTTGAATAGGTGTTGATACTTCGACCTCATCTCCTAATCGTACGCGCCTTCCTAGGTGACTTCAATTGGGGTATAGCTTGCCCATCGCACTTTTACTTGAGGGACGGTCTTTCCACCGAGCGACTTCTTTGAGAAATCTAGAATCTCTTGCGACTGCTTCTTGTAGGTCAGGTCCTCTTTCAGCCTCTAAACTCTCATCAGAGGTCTTGTTCTTCTTCCAGCCCCTCCTCGGGGATGTATTCTGTACCCACCTCAGGTTTTCAAGTCTTTTAGAGGAGTTAGAGTCTCGTCCTCATAGCAACGGTGGCGATGTGCCATCTAGCAGATGTCAAAACAAAAAGCATGCACTTGCAACACAAAAGGAAACAAAGAAAAAGAAACACATCCCATTCCCCAGAGATATTGCTTATAGTCGTTCTCACAATGAATGTCCCTGGTTGAAACCATCAACTTAAAACTAAGTTTAAACCCGATTTACCCTAATCTTCTCCATCATCAATCTTATAAAAACCCAAAATAAGATCTTTAGAACACACCAAACTGATAATTACCAACACCCAAAATGTTATACGATCCCACTAATTCTCCCCATAAACAAACCTTTGCTTCCCTACCAAGGTAGCATAAAATAAGGTTAGTTTCTCAACAGTTTACATCTATACCCCTAAATAAAACCAGGATTTCTAACTTTCCTCTAACTTAACTATAAGGTTCTATTTCCTTTCATTATTAAGATCACTATTATATAAACCAACACAAGACTATCTGCGAATATCTGTACCGATATGACATAGCTTCCTCAAGACAATCTTATTATCCGTATGAGAGGTTCCCAAAAATAGTCTTCACACGTCAGGTACTAACATGGCGCCTCAAATGATAATTAAGCCTTATGTTTTCATCAATTAGAAAGACAAAAAGCTAAGCTCAACTACCCTACACAAGATCAATACTGTAATTAATTTGTCAAATCACCCTTTAGCTCCAAAACACTTAACCATGCTAAAAGAGACTTCTCACTTAACTTACAGATACCTAACAAGAACTAGCACTTGCCTATCATTACCCTCTCAACCCACTCAAAATGAGTTTCGTCCTTGAAACTCAAATAATGCTACACCAACCAATGCCTCGAACGGGAATCGAGCTTAACCCGATAAACCTTTATAGTATCTATTTGACTTCAAATATTGCTATTTCAAGTTATACTCAACTGCAACTTGAGAGTTTTCATGTACTTAAACCTTCCAAGTCATTCTTAATGACCACTGCTATTTTGGAACCACTAACTGTGGTACTAATCACTTCCATCACATGTGTCAAGCACAAAGAGTATAGGGATCTATGTTACACGATAACCTACTTCGTACATCTCATCATTTATCTTTCATTAACGGTAATCTCCATAACCAATATAAGTAACCAGACATGATCCAACACTTCACTCATGAGCTCCTCCAATATCTTAAGCACTAGATACTCATTACGTCTAATTTCTTCCCTAATAGTTCTGGATAATAGACGTCACCATCAACAGAGATTGACAAATCAAAGAAAGAAATTGCTCTAATAAACATGTGATAATCAAACAAACTCAGTTGGATGGTACTGAACATAATTGATCAAATAATATTTCCACAGATTCATCAAATGTAAATAGATTATCCCAGAAAATATTCAGACAGGCCAATCAAATGATATAATTCATACAGAACTTAACTAGGTAGGATTCAGACAGTATTGTGGGCATCAAATACTTGCAGCTTTCATCATTGGTTATACTCACTTCTCCGACGATCGACTCACTTCATGTACACAATCATAAATAAAATGCTCGCAATAGGGAATAGACAGTTACATACATACTCACATGTTTGCATATATATGGATGGCAGTAAGCATATAAGAAACCCTGAATCGTGATGTACAACAGAAACTCACTTTAAACATTCAAGAGAGAAATATTAAAATAAAATAGTTACAGATCAAGTACATCTCCATCCCATAGTAAATAAGACCTTTTTAAAGTATCACTTTGTCATTCTTAACGATCTAATCACCTAGACAACTTCCCAACTTAATGTAATAATAATTGCACTATTCCGTCTCAATGACAGCGCCCTCAACCATCACATCATTGGATTTTTTTTTCACCACACAGTTCCTAATGTTCATTGATCCATAGATCTTTGTAATACAACTTAAGATCCCTAAAATACAATAACCTTAAAAGATTTCACTTAGCTCAACATTACCTTAAAAACATTTACCTACTTCAATAACTTGAAAACCAAAATTAGTTTTAATCCTTAGCTTGAAGGCTCATAATCGATATCCATGAGTCCAATTTAAACGTACGATCATCAACAAAATATTCATCTCAACCTTTATCCCAAAATCAATTTCTTTTTCCCTTAAAAGTGGCCCTTGAAACTCGATACCCTGACCAAAATCAAACATAATCCAAATATTACTCAGAAGCCCTTCATTTGCTCTCAATACTTCAAAGAAATTATGTTCATTCAATCTTATAGGAAGTCTCCAACTTAGCGTACCACCTAAAATCAAATTAACCACGAGATTAAGCACAAGACCTTCACTTCAACTATACCCCTCAACTCGGATTTTACCAACACTTTCCTTACAAAGATTCCTTTAACCCAAGACCTCGACTTAGAATGAATAGAGTTTAATAACAAACATTCATTTAACCCCAAAACCAAAAATTTCAAACAAAGGTCAACTTTGCCTAGGAATTTTCAAGTATTCCGCAGGTTCATAAGTCAAAGTTCATCCCCAGTCATCATAGTCCATATACCAAAAACCCATAAATACAACTTGAAACCTTAACTAAACCCAAAGTGTTTAATAGAGATACTCGAGATATTCAATCGAACATAATATTCCCAAATACTCAAATATCAAACTCCAACAATAATATTAGCTTCATGCATAACACCTCTTGGTACGAGAAATAATAAATCAAAACAAAAGTTGAAAATAAAACACATTAATAGAAACATGAAGAAATAATCAAACCGATGCAACCCAATCCACACCTACACTCACACTCCGATTTTAGCTTCCTAAGTCTCAAGCTAGATACCTAATTGACACTTAGGAGCTACTAGGTCGCAACCCAGAGCTCTGATGCCATTCTGTAATGCCCCAAAAATTCAATTATAGAAAAGTCAAAGTCAAATTAACGTTAACGGAAAAAAATTTCAGCGGAAGTCTCAACTCTTATTTGGAGCGTCACTGTCGTATCCCCGAAGGAATACAAGGCCAGAAGGGAAACTAACAACCGTCCAACTATAACAAACTGAACAACTTCAAACTTAGAAACAAACTTAACATGACTAACTTCAAGTCTTTCTAAAATGAAACATAACACGACTAATAAAACCTAAGCATGCCAAGCAACACTGCTAATTCCCGTTCCCAGCATATTGATCATCACCTGAAAACAAAACATTTAAAAAATGAGGGCGAAGTCTCAATAATGTCTACCCCTAACTGTTAAAAGCAATTCAAGTTCATTTCAACTCATTTAAGGGAAAGGGGAAAACAGTTAAACCATTCTACAAAACCTTTAACCCTTAACTATTTTCCTCAACCCAACCAATTCATTTTATTATGCGGGCGGGATGTCACATCCCTTAGAGAAACGAATATCAGACCGGATCCCAAATCCTTTGCCTACCACAGGCTACGACCAAAAATTATCAACAGTTCACATTTTCGCCTATCACAGGCTACGACTAGGGTCCCAGACCCTTTGCCTACCACAGACTACGACCAGAATATCAAGAGTTCACATTTCTGCCTACCACAGGTTACGACCAAATACACCCGCTTAACGTTTCACTTGAATTATTAGTATCTTATGCAAATCTCGGCTCACAACTCTCAAGTCAAACCCAACACAGGTTATCAAAACCAATAACAAAACTACTCATAAAAGACTATCACAATTTCTCAACTCATAAATCAAAAATCACAAATAAATATCAAAAACAGATGACCACATTTTCCACATAAAGTCCCCATCGGGATGCCAATTCCAAAACAAATTAGAAATCAACAAAACACATTTGAAATGCATCCCAGTGGGAATTAGGGCATAGACATTACCTAGTTAGCTTCACTTCACAGCAAAATGAACACACTTGAGCTCACTTACGACGCGAATTAGCTCGAGCCTAAAATAGAAATAATTACTCTAATTAAAACGTGCCCTTCGAAGTTAGTATTAACTACCATCTATCTAAACCACCCCTAGGAACACTATAGGTTCCTATCATTCATGAATTTATACTTTATATTACCCAACGCATTCCAAGTAATCACATAATAAAACCAAATTAATCCTTTCACTCAACAACACATTCACTAATAATTAATAACAACAAGACAGATTACAACACTCACATAAAAAGGGTCATAACTTGACTTTTTGACATCCTATGGATCTGGTTTTGGACTTTTTAGAAATTTTTGGATGTCTACTAAAACTCTTATGTTGAACTCGAGACCAAAAACACGCTCTAAGGTCCTCGAAAACGGTCATCAATCCAAACTGTCCAGATCTAATCGATCTAGGTCTGGTAATCAAGGTATAACTCGACTTATACAAGTTCAAAGTCTGATCCGCAAAATTTCTATAAATGTTAACATCTTAAGGAACCTCTAGTTCAAACTGTTTGGTCAAAGGACGACTATACCATCTATGGTGACCCATTCTTTACACATCATCGAAACTGTCCCGTACTCGGCTCCCATATAATTGATAATTTCGGTTCTAGCTTTCACCATTCGATCCCGGGGTCCTAACTTGGGTCTAAAATAATAGCTAAGTTAAATTTTATACCTTAATCCACCCAAGGTCTAAAAGTTACCACTTATAACCAACAATTTAAACCTTTCTAGGTAAAGAACATAATAATAACAACGTAATATAAACACGTAGTAGTCACGTAATACAAAACGTTCGAAATTTTAGTATACATGATACATTAAAAATATGTAAAACAGTAGGAAATATTTTAAAAACTCTTTTTGCGAATTGTAGCATAGAAAAAAAATATAAACTAATATTTTAACTAAAAAACTACAAAATAAACTATACATCACAATTTTGAACGATAACCATAAAATATTTTTCAAAACTATAATCAACCTTACTTAAGACCCCAATATACATCATTACTCAATCGTAAACAATGAATTCGAAGTTAACAAATTAAACTAACCCTAATTTATGCATGAAATAACACTAACAAGACCTTAACATGATTTACATACCATATTAATCATATATTAACACAATAAATCCCTAAAACTACAATCATAAATATTTAAATTACAAACAGAAAACTAATTCTAATTACCTAATCAGAACCATGTAACAAATAATAAGATTAATAAAGTAATCAAGAAAACCAAAGAACCAAAGTAACAAACGAATACCAACTAAAGGAAATAGGGTTTTACGTAAAGAGTTAGTTGACAGCTGGCTGGCGCTAGGGCAGGCAGAGATAGCAATCTGGCGGGCGATGGCTGGCTGGTCGGTTTTGGGGTCGGCAGAGGTCGCCTGGTGGTGATCGAGGCACAATAGCATTAACCCGGGTCCCCTTGTGTTTGTGTTTGTCTTCGTTCTAAGCAGCAACTACGACGTCAATGGGGCGCGACGGTGGCGCGGCGATCGCAGGTGGTGGTTCAGACAGTCGTTGGCTGGCGTCAGGGTAATGTGGCTGGCGGAATTCTCTTGGTGGTGTTTCAAACGTTCGGACAGCAGCAGCGACGCCGTAGTACGTACAACAGCGACAACACCACTACGGTGGCTCCAAGGGTGGCAACGGCGGCTCCGACGACTCAATTGACCGGCGGAGGATAATGAGGGTCGTGCATGCTTCTGCCCGGCAGCCTCGGGTGTGCCTCAAAAAGTTGGTGGTCATTGATGGAGGAGAGGGAGAAGAAGGGGTGCAGGAGAGGCTAGATAGAGAGAGATAGGGGTTCGGGGTGAGGTTGCATCGCGCAGCAGGGGAAAAGAAAGAAGGGACGGTGGTTTTAATTAAACAAAAATCGAGGGTTTTGCTAAGAGGGGTATTTATACCCATAATTAATTACAAGAAAAATTTAGAAAATTAGAAACTTAATACAGTTGAAAGTAATTAATTATTTATAATACTAGATTTTCCAAAATCTCTAAAATACCATATAATTAACGAAAAATAATACACATGAATAATAATAGTAATAGCACTTACGGTCATACATATAAAATTACTAAAATACCCACACTCCCAAGTACATTCCCATAACATATAAAATTAATATTTTACCCTTGTTAGTCCTTCAATGATTCTAGGAGCTCAAGTGTTAGCAGAATTAATATTTTACCCTTGTTAGTCCTTCAATTGATGCCCACACACATACTCTTCTCCTCACTAATTCCTCAACCATTTCTCTATCCAGTTGTTTCCTTTCATGCACAATTTCATTCATGTGTTTTCATACTGCCCACACTATTACATAGAAGCTGGCCATCCACAGTCCTTCTCTTGTTTTATTATTGTAATTCATTTCCGTCCATCTTCTAAATAGCTCCATGATGCTTTCCACAAGCTAGTGTGATTTGGTGGCCCAGATCCTCCATTAAACCTCTCCACACATACTGTGCAAATTGGCACTTGAGTAACACATGGTCTGCCTCTTCATCTGCAAAGCGACATAGTGGGCATTCATCAATTTCATCTGGCAAAATACCTCTACTCCTCATATGTGTTCAAGTGCTCAAGTTCCCTTGTAGTGTCACCCACACCATGAATTTGACTCTTGGTGGAATTAGGTTGTTCCATGCATTGCAAACTATAGAGTCCACTTTAGTTCTACCCCTTGCTATCTCTTCTGTTCTTATGAGGGATTTGACTGAGTATTTAAGTTTACCACTCCATTTTATCTTGTCCACTTGGCCTTTCCTTGGTAAATTTCCTTGGAGTTTTGAATGAAGATTTTGCTCCTACTTCCATTTCTTGTAGCGTCAAACCCTACTCGCAGTGTCCATCTCTAACATTGGTCATCAAACCACCCCATATCTCTAATTAGGCAGTTCTTCTGTTCGGGTATTCGGAACAGACTCAGAAACAACTCTCTTAGGGGCTTTTGATCTAGCCAGCTATCACTCCAAAACCTTGTTTTACTGTCATCCCAATTGCAATTTGCATTTGTTGATAAAGCTTTCTCGTGCCACGTTTCTGTCCAGCGCCATTAATTTAATGTCCTTCCAAAGCCCTGCTTCACACCTCTTATACAGATTAGGTAACTTTGCTTCGTCCTTATTGTGTATAGACTTAATAACTCTCCTCCACAGCACACCTTCCACACTTCCAGACCTCCACCACCACTAAAATAGGAACGCAACACTCTTTATGTGAATATCACCCACTCTTAAACACCCCGAGCCTTTGACATCTGTACTACTTCCCAACTTATTGGTGTATAAACTCTTCCTCTCTCCTTTCCAACCCATAGAAATCTTCTCTGTATGCATATCTCCTTTGCCACTGTCTTCGGCATCTTGTAAATGAGAGATAGTATATGGGCATGGTCTTTAGGACTGCCTTCAACAACACCAACCGTTCCGCTCTCGATAAGCAGTTTGCCTTCCAACTACTGAGTTTCCCTTGAAGCATCTCAATCACTGGCCTCCGAGATTTCTTCATTTTTCATATTTGCTCCATGTGGGACCCCCAAATATGTTATAGGCACTTCAACAAGTTTGCACTTCAGCAACCTCGCCATATGATGGCTCCGTTGTGTGTCCCTGCCAAAAACAGCCACGTTAGACTTTGCATAGTTTACTGATGTATGTGCGCGCAACTCTATCAATCAGAGTGCAAAGAGTTGGACAACACCAAAAACCAATTAAGAGCTTGTTGTCCTTAATTAAGCTATCTTTGGTATCAAAGACAACATCAAGGAAAGGAAGACAAAGAAAGAAAAGGATAAAGCTTGTGCTCTAACTGTTACAGACCACACCATAGTCAGAATCACAAGGGCTCGCTCAACTCACACGTGGAGATACAGACCACACCACTTCAAGTATGAATCAAGCTCTACTTACCACCTTCTAAGCTTGTCAAGGCTTAGTTACAGTCAAGTAGAAAGTCGAGAGTTGTTAGAACACTCATAAACAAAGAGAAGCAAAGCTCCACCTACTTCATAAACTCAGCATCAATGAAATAGTTTATAGAAGCTTTACCTAAATACCAAAGCAAGTAACTAGCTGACTTACTTTAACCGAGGTAATGAGGTTTCCTAAGTGTGAAGAAACCTCTAATCAGCCTAGATTATACGTAATTATATCCAAATGACCTGCTTAAGACTAATCATGTACATAATTACATCGTTTACAATCAAAACAAGACAACTATGGCCAAGTTGTTGTTGACTGCCTCTAATTGGTCCAACACTTGTTCTTCCATGCATTATTTATCTCCACTTGGTCTTAGATAATGTATGAAGCTCTTGAGTGCTTGTTGTAACCATTAGTTACTGAGGTAATTCGATAATGATAGGGAAATGACCAAAGAACCCCAAAAGAAGCTAAAATTCTGAAGTACTGTTTTAGCTTGCTCTACCAATGCCTCCCTGGATTGTTACTGCGGCAGAAAATGTCCAAAGAAAGCAGTAGGTTGCACTCTTCTTCCGTAGATGCTAGGAAAGCTGGAGAGTGTAGGAAAACCTACAGCTCACATTTCCTTCCTTTATACAGCTTGCACGAGCGAGCTTTAGGAACCTTCCTGTTAAGGTTGGGGTTCTGTAAAAACTCAACTCATAAACTGAGTTTTGTTCTAAGGCCAAGCAACCCTTCATGCTTGATCCTGGGGTATATTAATACTTCACTTCTAGACCTACAAATTTCCCCAAGGACCTTTCATCCCTTTCCTCTTCAATGTAGCTGAATGAGGGTCTTAAACTGTCTTGATGTGATTCCAGTATGAACCAGCTGAATGCAGGATCTGCTTGGAAAATTAGGGTAAGAAAAGAAACACTATGGTTCAGTCTAAACCATAGCTGAGGTAGATGAGGAATTTACATCATTTATAGATAATCCAGAGAACTCCTCAAACAATTTCAACACAGCTACTATGTCCATCAATTGCTCCTTATCCGTCATGGCAAAGATCAACATATCATTCATAAACTGCAGATGGGTGATCCTAATTTTTCTTCTACCAACTACAATTCCCTCAATATATCCCCTCTCTACTGCCGTCTGAAGCATTTTGTTAAGTAACACAACCACCTACACAAATACGAACGGTGAAAGAGGACCACCTTGTCTTGGCCCCCTCTCCATCCTAAATGGCTTTGTGGGTGCACCATTTACAATAATTGAAATTCTTGCCCCACTCAAGCAGCTTCTAACCCATCCAATCCATCTCTCACCAAACCCCATATGTTCCATTAACTTGAGTAAAACTCCCTCATTTATTCTTCTTCTCAACCAATTGATTGCCTCTAAAGCGATCATAGCTCCATCAACAATCTGTCTCCCTGCAACAAACGTTGTTTGGGTTTCTCCTATTAGTCGTACTTTCTTTAATATGTTGCTCATCCCTTTAGACAACACTTTATATGCACAACAACCATACTAATTGGCCTAAAGACTACTATATTTCTAGCATTCTTCTTTTTAGGTATGAGGGTCACCCAAGTACTATTCAAAACCTCTAGAAACTCTCCTGTCTCAAAGAAGTTTTGGATGACATTAATAAAGTCCTCTCCTACCACTAGCCACAACTTCTGGATAAAACCCATATTATAGTTATTGAACCTTGGAGCTTCATTTGGATTGCATTGCTTAACTGCCTCAACAATTTCTTCTCTCGATACTTGATACTCGAACATTTTTTTGTCCTCTTCTGCGAGCTGTTTGGGCCCCAATTCTAAAATGTCAAACCTCTTAGTAGTTCTTGTCTTATAAAGGTTCTGAAAGAATTTTCTCACTTCCCTTCTGATATCTTTCAGCTCTGTGTAATTCCTCCCTTCAACTTGACTTTCTTCCATCAACTTTCTCCTTCTTCTCATTGTCACAAATGTATGGAAATATCTTGTGTTTTTGTCTTTGTCCTTTAAATTTAGGCATCTTGACTTCTTCTTCCACACCCTTTCCTGACGCACCATCAAGATTCTGAGTTAGGCGCGAATCGCTTCTCTTCTAGCATTATCACAGTGACTCAATGGACTCAATTGCCACTTTTGAGTCAATGTCTCCAAACGCCTCTCTATTCACTTCTTTAATGGTTCCTTCATTGCTTTGAATCGCTTCTGCAGTGGTGGATGCGACATTTTCAGCCATTCTTGCTCAAACATTCCCACAAAATAAGGGTAGCCGAATAACACATTCCATGCTCTAAATGAAGTTGGTCCCCACGTGATCTCTGTTGATGAAAGCATCATTGCGTAATGATCCGACAATCTTTGATCCCTGCAGTATGCTTTAAGCCCCTGAAATTTCGTTAAAATCCTGTAATCCACAAGGATCCGGTCAATTCTACTAGCAGCATTTGATCTCAGGTATGTAAAAGGTTGGTCCACTAGCATATCTAGAGCTTCCATGTCTTGTATAAACTCCGGGAATTCCTTCATCCCAATCACCATTTCAGTACAACCTCTTCTTTCCTCAGGCTTCAGCACCTCATTGAAATCACCCATCAGTATGAATGGGTGTTGAGTTTGAGTTTTCAGCTATCTCAATTGCCCATATAGTTCGATTCTCTCTATGTGTGTGTTTGGTGCATAAACCACACATATTGCACACTCCATATCTTCCTCCTTCAGCTTGCCCTCCATACAAATCTATCTTCCCCCTATTTCCTACCTACCACAAATGACGTCCTCCTTGTGCCACATAATTATCACACCTCCAGACTGCCCTTGAGGTTGTACATCCAACAAATCCATATCACGCTTGCCTTAACACCTTTTTGCCCCTCGTTGATTGAAACACTTGTCTTTTGTTTCTGCCAACCCCATAATTCTCACTCTTTCTTTTGAAATGAGGCTTCTAATGTGTTTCTTTTCTCTGTGAACCTACGCCCCTCGCATTCCACACCTCGAGCCTCATTTTACCTTCGTCTATTTCTTCTTTTACTTCTCTATTTCCGATACTTACTTCCTTTTGTATCTCTGCTCCTGTTTCCTTTTTGCCTCCGACCTTTCAGCAAGATCTCCTCCTCCTCTTGGCAATCTTCAACTAATAGGAAGCCAATGCCAACCCAATCCGATTGCTTTTGTGGCTATTTTATTTCTGATCTCCTCCGAGTTAATTTCTTCTTCTTCTTCTCTTCTTCTTCCTAGCATTGTACTTCAATTATATGGCCCTACACCACCTGAATCGCACCTCGATGTACTCTTTGGGTTGCACGGGTAGCTTATGCTAAATTGTCACTCTCCTCTAGTTGTACTGTATGCAGCTCTAGTTTGGTATTAACTACTTGGTTACTTATCTGGCCCTCCTCATCATTGTTGTAATGATTGTTCCCTAGACATTCTCTGCCTACTTCTTCACTCCTTTATTGGGCTTGCTGTATTTCTTCCCAATTGTTTATTCCCAAAGCTTCAAACAACTCGCTTCTCAAGACTTGCACACCTGTTCAGTCATACTTCTAACCTTCTCAATGTATCCATTATTGCTGAGTTGTTGTAATAACTCTTCTCGGTTATCGCTAGGTATGCCTTTGCTGATTTGCATCGTGTGACTACCCATCTGCTGTGAGCCTATGACTCTTCAGCTAGCTCTCCATTGCATGGTTGGAGCTGTTCAACTGCTTCTACATGCGTTTCCTCGACCCTTTCAATCTCCATTGTTGAGTGTTGCAGGTTTAATATTTGATTGGATTCATTGGAACTTTCTAGGACCTCTTCTTCATCATCACTTTCTTGATCAGCATTCCTCCCGACACCACTTCCACCCTTTTGGATACTATACAGTGCATGTATGAGCTGGCTTTGTTGGCAAAGACCCTAAATGAAACGTCGTCCAGGGTTAATAGCACTTCACCTGCAATTCTCTTGAACTCTTTTGTCACTCACTACGCTCTTATGTTTTCAAAGTGTTCGGCTCACTCAACATTTTGTCCCAAACTCACCAACACCCCCCAACATTGAATACACTTCTGAAAGTTCTCCCAACTCCAGCCATGTGAGGGAACACCATGAATGTCTACCCATACTCTTTTTTCCTCGCAAGTTTCATATTTCGTCCACCATCTTATATCGTTGCACCACACCTCCAAATCTCCCAGATTCTTCAGCACTGTTAGTCGAGTGGTTTGTAAGACCACGGTTTTATCGTTCTTCCACAGGGAGCTAGGAGCCTTAGCTGCAACTAGTTGACTCTAGGTATGGTTTATAATCATGAAAGGATGAAAGACTTTAGGGTGAAAACAACACAAACACGCTATATTCAGTCAAAAAGGTAAAACAATGGGTGTCGGGAGACTTTCGGGATGCAAACGGGAATGAGGAAATGGGTTTCTCAACAAGAGAGTCACGAGAAAGGGAAATCAAATGGTAATTCCGTTAGAAAAAAAAACCCACCGGACTTCCTCTTTCAAGGATAGTCCGAATTAACTTCCCCGAAATCCATAGACAGACCCGGGAAAGTCAAAAGAACGGAATTTCCTAGTTAGTTTCTATTCGCTTTCGCGAACTAGAATACTAACTATCCTAATTCCTACCTTCCAACAAGCATTGGATGTAATCGGGATGCTTTCGCACCTAAATACATCCCACTTGAGGGAAGGATAGGATTAGGAAGTTGATTTCCTAACTAATTACTCACTAAAATTTCTAACCCAAACCTAATTACCCATTCACACCCTTAATATCTCCCTAACCCATTAAGGTTCTAGCCACTAAACATCCTAACTATCATGTTAATAACATCAACAACTTCATTCATGCTTAAAAGAGTAAATAAGATGACAATAAACATTCAATAACACCAACAATATCAATAATAACAAAACAGAGATTAGTAAATAAGCAATAAATTAGAGAGAGAAAGGTTAAGAAATGCTCATTGATTGTGATGACAAGGGAGAAAACTTCAGAATAATAAAGCTCCAATGCTCCAAAGTCGAGAATAATCCTCAAACTTCCAATAATAATCAAGAGAATCCAATATAAGAACTAATAATCTCAGCAAAGATCTTCCTTAATCCCTCTAATCTAAGACTTCCCAAAATGTGATAAAGAGTGCTAAAGTATCATAAAAGATAGGTAAAGCTGCTGTCTAAATCCCCCCTTTTGCTAAAATGACCCAAATACATTAAATAGTAATCAAGGTTGTTTCTCAAAACTCATCATTTTACACAACAGACAAAGCGGCCCTTGAGGACCGTGACGCGCAGTCGAGTGACCACGGCCCGGTCTGCGTAAGGCAGGCGATTTCTTCTCTTCGCTTCGCACCGCCGTGGGCACGGTCCCCATACACCGTGGTCACGGTATAGGCGATTAGGGCTGAACTCCTTCGCACCGCCGTGGCTACGGTCTTGGGAGACCGTGGCCACGGTCTAGTTCGGTCAGCTTCTTCTTTCGGCATGGTGAAGATCTTACCGTGAGCACGGTCAAAGTGACCGTGACCACGGTCTAGTTCGGGTGCAAGGCCTCTTCACATTGGTCTTGGCTCCATCATACCGTGGCTACGGTCCATGTGACCGTGGCCACGGTCTCTCTACCACGATTCCTTCCAGTACTCTTGGTAGTTGCCTCGCTTAGTTGCCTTTGACATGGCCGGCCCTTCTAATCCTCTCCCTTTGACACGACCAGGGCTCGGGGAATTTTAGGAAATCTCGGGATTCCCAAGATTGGTACAAAATTGGGCCATTTAGATTTGTTTTGAGTGAAACCCTTCGGAAACTACAAAAGCAACTAAAACGCATTAAAAGTTATTAAAACAACTACGAAACAAGTCAAAAGCCTAAGGATTTAGGCGGTATTTAGACACGAAATCGGGTCTAAACACCCCCCCACACTTAAACCTTTGCTCGTCCCGAGCAAAGCAAAACAAAACAAAACTAACTAACACAAACTCCTCTGTCGTGGGAGAGAAACGAGTGCATTTAGCGTATGTACCAAGCCCTTTGAACCCCCCGGCAGCCCGGGTGGACGATATAGACTCGTGAGGGTTTGTAGCGGCTGTACCCACAAAAGCCAAAGAGGAAGGAGAGAGGGAAAGTGAAAACAAAATCGAAGAAGAGAAAAAGAACGAAAAACAAGGGCTTTGATTAACAAGATCTCGCAATCCAAACTAAGAAAACGCGATTAAAGCTCCCAAAGTAACCGTTAGGAGCATCTCAAAAACACCAAACTCAGAAAAACGTCGATCTTGCAGATTTTTGACTCCCTACACCTTGTAACAAGCGAAACTCCACAGCAAAAGCACAACAAGGGTTTAACGGGAACCAAAAGACTTTAAAAACTCGCGTCCGAATTTGAAAACAACGAAACAACCGAGAGGAGTGTTGCCCTCCCTCGCATTTGGTCGCCCTTGGCTTGGTGAGGGCCGTAGGTGATGCAAGGGGAGGCCCCGCTCTCTTTTTAGAAGCAAAACTTTTCTTTTCTTTCTTCTTTTTCTCTTTTTTCTTTCTTTTTGGTTTTTAAAAGTCGGTATTAGCCTTACTTTCGGGAATTGGACGGCCCATATAAGGGGTATACCCTCCCAACACGGTCTTTTCCATACGCCTCTCCGTCGCAAAGCGATATAGGAGGAGGGTTAAGGGGTATCCAGTGCCGTACCACGAATACCGGGCCCGTGTAGGTTGGCTAAGTGTATGGTGGTTAATGTCTTCAGCGACACGCTCCACTTATTCAGGTTATTATGTCTTATGAAAGCTTTCTTCTTTCATTCTTTTCTTTTTCCTTCTTTTCTTTTCTTTTTGCACTTTTTGCTTTTACTAAACGAGAAACAAAAACAAACTCAGACACAAGCCCTTAGAATCTCCGGGTTTCCAACAAAACGAGAAAGCAACGGGAGTCTCACAAGACACTTAGTGAAGGGAGTCTATTAAGGGTAACTCACGACTAAAACCCGAGTTAGGGTCGAAAATGCTCCAACCGATTACTTTTAGAAAGAAGTTTAAGAACGGCTTCTCAACTTCGATAATGAGATCCAGGAAACAAAGCAAAACAAAAAAACAAAACGAAAAGAAAAACGAAAAGGTTTTCACTCCCTTTTTTTCTCCATTTTGACACAAAAAAAAAATTAAATTTTAAGCAAAAACTAGGAAACAGAGAATAAAACGACTAGGTGATCTACCCTTGAACAGAATATCCCCCCCCCCACACTTAAAACTCCACAATGTCCTCATTGTGGGAAGGTGCCACATAAAAAGGGTAGAGAACCTACAAGACACAAACAAACGAAAACAACTAGCAGGTAGAAAATGGTGGCGACCCGAGCCCACACGGCTCCAACAGCAAACGAAATCCCAACACAGACACTCATAGGGGTTCGCCACCCAAAAGAAAACCAAGCATGCGACGGATCATGATAAGGATTCACATACAAAGAGTAAGGTGGAAAGATATTACCTCAATCTCTTCATAAGCATTGAAAATAGCGATCCGAAATCGTCGTTCAAGAGAGTCAGATCAACGTTAGAGTAAAAGACGACTTTTCAATTATAGAATTCGCATGCGAGACCAAAAGCAAAAGAAAGGGAAAAACTAACTTAAGAGATTATGAAAAGAAATTGAAAAGATGAAAAACTAAAAGTATGAACAATATATACATTGCCACTGACTTACCTTATCCCCGAATCTCACTCATTGAGGCGGGAAATAAGGGTGAAACTCGATGTATACTAACCGAAACAACTAATTCATTGCATTCATCCCAAATAACATTCGGTTACATCCATCCATGACCCGAAATACAAACGAGAGATGCTTAAATAACAGTCCAACCCACCAAAAACAACAAACAAACAACAAACAAACAACCCTAAGACAACCATCCAACAACCCGACAAACATAAATGATAAACAAGGCAAGGAAAAACCCGAGCAACCTAGCCTAACAATCCCTAAAATATGTGAGCTCATGCCAAAAGAAATTGAGAGACCAACAATCCAAAACCACCAGACATCGCAACTCCAAAACCCCGAAGAAGCACTCCCCTACACTTATACTTCACAAAATAAAGTAAATAGACAATGATAAAGGTCGGGTGGGGTTGCTTACAAACGATCCTCAAGCGGACCCTCCTGGCGGAGGACGGGGTTGTGGTGGAAAGAAGGATGGGTAATAGGGATTCACATAGTCAGGAGGTGCTGGGAAACGGCCCTCAACAGTGTAATGATGGAAACTCCAATCACGCATGAAGCGGTTTTGTTGGCGGAGGTACTCTTCGTGGTGCTGCAGGTGTCGTTGGATGTTCGCAAGCTGCTTTTGTTGATCCTCGAGCAACTTCACCTGGGAACGTAGAAGTTTGTTCTACTCACGAATCTCGATACTCAAGCCTTTGATTTCAGAAGTGATTGGTCCAGATCGCCATGTTGTGCCGAACTCTCTGGCATCTTCTCATGGGTATTCTCCTCAAACTCTTGCAATAAACTAGAAATGGGGATTGGTGCACCGCCAATTATCCGCGGCCAACAATAAAATTGCCCGCACGACCAATTTTCATTATTTGTAATATCGAGCCATTCTTCGGCATGAGTTGGGTCGAGAGGAATGCGGATTTTCCTATCGCCATAACCATGATGGTAGACGGTGCGTGAATGACGCTCAGAAATTGTCTCCATTTCGATCAACAGCCCCTTATCAATGGGGATAGGGACATAGCGCGACTTCCATAATGCCAGGTAATCACCAAACCCTTGCTTCCGGAGGAAGTGACATATTATATGGCCCATTCCAAGGTTGGTGAAGTTATCAGTTATACTCATCTCCCCTAACCAATGTAGGATGCAAGAGCCTAAGTTCACTCGTTGCCCCTTCAAAGTATTGTAAATTATGAAGAGATCGTCCGGACGAACATGTGATCGTTCCTCATCTCGCCCAAACACTGAATTAGCAATCACCAAATGGAATAACCGGATAGCAGGATTACAAAAATCTTGTGCTCGAGATTCCTGAGGGCAGTAAAACTTCGCCTGACCTTCTTCGGAGTCGACAAGTGCTCTTCTCCAACAAGTTAACCGCTTCCACGCTTCTTGTTCATCGAATTCCTCACACTCCCAGAAGTATACCCCATCCTCTGGTAGTTCCAAAGCTTGGCAAAACTCTTGAACAGAACATTCTAGCTCCCTATCACCCACTCTATAGCTGAAAATGGCCTCAGGGTACCCATCACTAAAGACTTGAAGTGAACTCATGAATTCAAGTACGAGCTGGTCTATAATTGGTTCCTTGAGAAGTGCTTTCCAGCCAAGTACCTGAGCGAGAGTGTCGAAACTGGACCGACAGTAAAGAGTGTTGATTGTCTCATCACAGAGAATCTCTGGAGCGTAGATGTGTCGCTCCTGGAGTTTAGCATAGCGAGTCTTGTGCGGTTCATCACGAAAATTAACCTGGGCACGGGGACAACTTTTGATGAACGTAGCTGGTGGAGCCCTTCTCAATTCGAGAGAAGATGGCAGCTGTGGTGGTGTTGGAGGGAGCTTCCTAGGTCGACCCCTTTTTGGTTTCATCATTCTAATGTTCAAAATTCAAGAACCCTAGATCTAGGTAGAGAAAAACGCACACAACAACCAAAATCAACTAGTAAATCGAACTTGGATGCATTAACCAACAAGGAATACCTGAATTGAAGTGATGGGGAACTCCTCTTGCTAATTTCGACCCCCACAAGCAACAAGAGACCTGAAATTTGCTTGAAGATGGCCCGAAAAATGTTGAGCAACAGCAGCTAGGGCACGGTTGTAGGAGAAAGTTGGGAGAAATGGAGGAATTGGTGGTGGGTTTGTCGAATTTTGGAAGAGAGTTAGAGGTTTAGGGTTTGGTGAGGGTTTTCGAAGGTGAGAGTGAGGAAGAAAGTGAAAGAGAAATGAGGGGGAAATAATATTGAACCCCCGACATATCGCAGGTTTTCGACATACCGTAGCCACGGTCCATTTGACCATGGGCACGGTGTGATTCGGGTGAGGGAAAAAGAAGGGAAAAAGCAGGGCAGAACCCGTGGCTGTGGTAAACCTTACCGTGGTCAAGGTAATGTTCAGGACCCAAAATTTCCAAGAATCATGCTGCGATGAGACCGTGGCTGCGGTGACTTCCACCGTGGTCACGGTGATCTTCGGCTTGGCTAAACTGGGAGCAACTTTGAGTATATTGGCCGTGGCTGCGATGACTCCCACCGTGGGCACGGTCCCTTTCGGTTCATCTCCAGCAACTACAAGGCTCAAAACATGGAGAAAAATTGTTAAGTCCTAAAATCTACCCTCTTGTCATCCACTCCCTTTTCTTTCTCGCTCAATTATCATTCAAGGACACTCTTCAATCGCTGAAAAACACTTTCAAACCCCGACTCTCATAGAACCACTCTCAATTTTTTTTTTAAAAAAATTTCTAATAAGATAAAACAAAGAAAGAAGAAAGGCACTAAAATAAAGGAAATAAAAATGAAAGAACTAAAAATTGAAAGAAAACACTAAAAAGAGGGGAAGTAGTTCATACCTCTCCCGGGTGCTTGTTTTGTAGGTCCTAGCTCGACCTTTTCCAATGCTTTTCAATTTCCAAAATCCGTGAGGTATGTCACAACTGTCCCGACATATTCCTCGCCCATGCTGTATGGTTTGAGTTTCGATGAGTTTGCTGTGAAACACTTCCCTTGGGAATCTTTCAACTCAACTACTCCGGCGGAAAGAATTCTCACTATTTTGAATGGTCCGGACCACCGTGATCTCAATTTCCCAGAGAACAACTTTAGCCTTGAATTGAAAATGAGAACCCTATCGCCTACCACAAACTACGTCGGTTCAACCTCTTGTCATGCCATGCTTTCGTTCTCTCCTTGTAGATCTTGTTATTCTCATACGCATGACGCCTCAACTCCTCAAGCTCTTCTAATTGAAATAACCGACTACCTCCGGCCGCCTTGAGATCGAAATTCAACTTCTTGATTGCCCACAGGGTTTTGTGCTCAAGTTCGATGGGGAAGTGACACGCCTTCCCGTAGACAAGACGGTAAGGAGTAGTGCCCATAGGTGTCTTGAAAGCGGTGCGGTATGCCCACAAAACTTCATCTAATTTTTCTGCCCAATCTTTCCTTGAAGAGTTAACCGTCTTCTCTAAGATCTCCTTGATGGCACGGTTGGAGATTTCCACTTGACCTTGTGTTTGTGGATGGTAAGGAAGTCCCTTCTTATGCTTGATGCCGTACTTCTCCAAGAGATACTCGAATCTCTTTTCGATGAAATGGGAACCGTTGTCACTAATGATGACCCGTGGAATGCCAAATCTTGGGAATAGGGTCTTTTTCAAGAATTTCGAAACGGATTTCCCATCACATCTTACACATGGTATGGCCTCGACCCACTTTATGACATAGTCTACCACCACTGGGATGTATTGGAAACCCCTTGACGACGGGAAAGGACCCATGAAGTCCAATCCCCATACATCGAAAGCTTCCACCTCAAGAATATAGTTCAATGGCGCTTCATTCTTCCGGGAGATGTTACCGGACCTTTGACACCTGTCACATTGCTTGACATGCAGATGGGCGTCACGGAAAAGAGTCGGCCACCAATAGCCGGTTTGTAAAACCCTTGCCGCCGTCTTTTGGGGGCCACCGTGACCTCCCACCGGAAATTCATGACAATGGGTCAAAATAGATTGCACTTCACTCTCGGGAATACATCGCCGGTACATCCCGTCATTTCCAAGACAGAAGAGGAAAGGATCATCCCAAAAGTAATGCTTCATGTCGTGGAGGAATTTCTTCCTTTGATGATGGTTCAAGTGTTGAGGGATCACTTCGCTCGCCAAATAATTCACAATATCCGCATACCAAGGATGTGAGTTGATAGCCAAGAGTCGCTCGTCTGGGAAAGTGTCTACAATCGGTTGGTTGTCTTCCGAGTTGACAAGAATCCTCGAAAGGTGATCGGCTACGACATTCTTCGTGCCCGCCTTATCGCGGATTTCCAAATCAAATTCTTGCATAAGCAAAACCCACCGTATAAGTCTCGGTTTTGTCTCCTTCTTTCCCATCAAGTATTTGATAGTAGCATGATCCGTGTAGACTACCACCTTAGAGAACATGAGGTATTGCCGGAATTTGTTGAGCGCAAAAACGATGGCCAAAAGCTCCTTTTCCGTGGTAGTGTAGTTCCTTTGGGCGCTATCAAGCGCATGGCTTGCGTAATAGATGACCCTTGGCTTCTTGTCTACTCTTTGGGTCAAACACGCTCCTATGGCGAAGTCGCTCGCGTCGGCCATAATCTCAAAGGGTAGCGTCCAATCCGGAGGTTGAACTACCGGAGCGGAAATCAAAGCCTGCTTCAACCTATAAAATGACTCAAGGCACTCATCAGTGAAAATGAAAGGGCATCTTTGCACAAGAGGTCAGTTAGAGGTCGAGCAATTTTTGAAAAATCCTTGACGAACCAGCGATAAAAACCGGCATGGCCAAGGAACTACGCACCCCCTTAACGGAAACTGGGGGTGGTAGGCGCTCTATAACCTCAACTTTGGCCTTATCTACTTCGATGCCCTTAGAAGAGATTAAGTGACCCAGAACGATACCTTATTCCACCATGAAGTGGCATTTCTCCCAATTCAGAACTAGATCCACTTCCTCACAACGAGTTAACACTTTCTCCAAATTTAGCAACAAATATCGAAAGAATTACCGCATACGTAAAAATCATCCATAAAGACTTCCAGGCATTTTTCAATGAAATCACTAAAAATAGCCATCATACAACGTTGAAAAGTCCCAGGGGCATTACATAAACCAAATGGCATGCGACGATAAGCAAATGTCCCATATGGACAAGTGAAGGTGGTTTTTTCTTGATGTGAGGGGTGGATTGGAATTTGAAAGAAACCCGAGTACCCATCCAAAAAGCAAAAATGCGAATGACCCGCCAACCATTCTTACATCTGGTCAATAAAGGGAAGGGGGAAATGGTCCTTCTTTGTTACTTTGTTTAATTGGCGGTAATCGATACACATCCGCCAACCGGTGACAGTCCGGGTACTAACTAGTTCTTTCTTGTCATTTTCAATTACGGTCAATCCACCCTTCTTGGGCACACACTGAACCGGGCTTACCCATTCGCTATTTACGATGGGGAAAATGATCCCAGCAGCTAGCAACTTTACTACTTCCTTTTTAACCACTTCTTGCATATTGGGATTTAAACGACGTTGGGGTTGCCTGGTAGGCTTGGCATCTTCTAGCAAATCAATCGAATGCATGCATATGGAAGGGGATAAACCTTTCAAGTCTACTATCCTATAACCCAATGCACCCCTATGTTTTCTAAGCAAATCAAGCAACTTGGACAATTCAAAATCATTTAAATTCGCATTCACAATGACATGATAAGATTTCTCATCATCCAAGAAAGCATATTGGAGGGAAGGGGGTAAATCTTTAAGCTCTAAAGGAGTAGAAGATTGAATTTGAGAAGAAGACATACCTTTGAAGATCGCATCTTGAATCTCCATACACTCCATATAAGGCTCATCAATAATAATGTCCTTATGCATGGGTGAAGAGTCAAGAAGGTTGGTGAAGAAAGTAATATCGGTGCCGTCGGTCTCAAATTGGAAAGACTCCAATAAGCAAGCTCCCAAGGGATCATCGCAAATAGATTCAAGAAGATGGGAGTCCTCAATATACTCATCAACAAGGAACTCCATCATATCAATGGCATAGCATGAATCCCCATACGAAGGACCCTTCAAAGACCCCTCAAGTTGAAAAATTATGCTTTCATTCCCGACATTCAACGACATGCTTCCATTCTTCACATCGATAATGGCTCCCGCCGTAGCAAGGAATGGCCTTCCCAAAATAATAGGGATGTTGTTATCTTCCTCTATCTCCAAGATCACAAAATCACAAGGAATCAAAAACCGCCCCACTTGGACCGGGATGTCTTCCAATATTCCCAACGGTCTTCGCAGCAGTCGGCCAATTGAAGATTAATTGTTGTAGGAGCAAGATCGTCGAGATTTAACTTCTTGCAAATCGAATAAGGCATGACGCTTACACTTGCTCCTAGATCACAAAGGGCACGGCCAATCCGTATATCACCAATGGTGCATGGAATAGAAAAACTTCCCGGGTCGGCTAATTTCTCCGGTGATTTGTTATCGATAATTGCACTACAATCCGCCGTCAAATGGATCGTAGATTTCTCTTGAATTCTTCTCTTGCTCGTGAGAAGCTCCTTCAAATGCTTCTTGAAGGACGGAACTTCAGAAATGGCATCAAGAAATGGAATGTTCACTTGAAGCTTCTTGAGCATCTCAATGAATTTTGAAAACTTTGCATCGGATTTTGGCTTTGCTAACCAATCGGGAAAAGGGATCGGTGGTAGCTTTGGCTTCTCAATAGTTTGGATTGGTTCTTCTTCCACCATTTTTCCTTTCCCTTTCCTTAACTTCTCCATCTCCTCTTGTTCTTTACTAGACTCTCCCAATTCATCCTCATGTGCTCTCTCAACTTCCTCACCCAATACTAACTCACTTTCCCGCTTCTCCAACAAATCTTCCTCATCCGAGATATCCACCACGTCACCTTCCTTATCACCCAAGACCTCGTCTCCCACCACTCTAGGTCCATCAATCTCCTTGCCACTCCTCAAAGTAATCGCATTAAGTTGTCCCTTTGGGTTAGGTTGGGATTGGATAGGCAAATATTGGATAGGTTGAGATTGTTGTGCCAATTGGGCCAATAGTAACTCGAGGTTCTTAATGCGAGTTTAATCTTTTTCTCGGTCTAAGGCCATCTTTTCTTGAGATAAGGCTATCTTCTCTTGAGTTAAGGCCAACTTTTGGAGGGTTTGGTCAAGGGTTTCTTGTTGTGATGGTTTGGGTGCTTGGGAAGATTAACCTTGGTGAGGATTTTGGTGGTGGTTTTGGTGGTATTGGCGGCGATTTTGATTTGGGAAACTGGGGGGTGGGTTTTGGTTTAGGGGAGCTTGTTGGTTGTAGGCGTAATTCCCACGGGGACGAATGGGGTTTGATTGGTATAGGAGAGGTTATTGTTGGGGTATATGGCTTGGTCTTGCTCGGTTTGATACTCTTCACATTGCTTCGAAGAATGTGGCCCTCCACAAAAATCATATACCAAGACTCGGGCATCCGGAATAAGCATAGGTACTTCTTGGGCCGCCTTTACATGCCTCGTGGTTTCCTCCAAAGCTGCCTTTTGTTGCATCTCAAGAACGGCATTCATGAGAAATTTCATGGTAGGGTTGCTTTCTAGAGGAGGACCATCTCTTGGACCATGGCCGCCTCCCCAATGAGGAGAGTTTTGAGATAGCTCGTGAAGAAATACGTTTGCTTCCTCTGCCGTCTTCTTGAGGAACATGCCCCCCGAGGCATGATCGATGGATTCTCGCAAAGAGCTACTCAATCCAGAATAGAAGTGATGCAATAATAACCAATCCTCAAGATTATGATGTGGACACCTCTGTTGGAGACCTTTGAATCTCCCCCATGCTTCGAATAACGACTCATCGGGCTCTTGCTTGAAGCTCATGATGGCTTGCCTCAACCGACACGTCCCATCATTGCGGAAAAACCTTTGAAGAAAGTCGCGGCTAAGGGCATCCCATGTTGAATAAGTTCCGGGCGGACATGTGTTGAGCCATAATAATGCTTTCCCCTTCAAGGTAAGAGGGAAAAACTTCAACTTCATGTATTCGGCGGAAACTCCATTCATTTGTACGAAGCCGATGCGTTGCTCGAATCTGTTGATGTGGTCAATAGGATTTTCATGCTCTCCTCCATGGTACGGGGTGTTCTCAAATATTTCCAATAAATATGGCTAGAACTCGAACGATGCATTAGGTGGTAATCCTGGTAATGTGATGGGATCGCCTCCGTGCCCGATAATGGTAAGGAATATGATGCTAAGGTACGGGGTGGAACTTGCTCTCCTTCAACCATTGGAATTTCGATCGTCTCTCACTCCCTTTGTTGTCTAGCTCGTCTCGAGCCAGCGTTAGCTTGTCGAATAATACTCTCCGGATTCGGGTTCGGTGGAGTTACAGGAGTTTGGCCTCGTCGAGAGCGAGTCCGCATGCACAAAAGGAACAAACAGAAGAATCAAATTTCCAGTAACCAAGGATAACAAAGTCTCTAGCAGTGAAATGATCTTAAACAACCTAAAGACAAAGAGCTAAGCTAGGTGCACTTGCTCCCCGACAAGGGCGCCATTTTGTTAGTCGAGTGGTTTGTAAGACCACGGTTTTATCGTTCTTCCACAGGGAGCTAGGGGCCTTAGCTGCAACTAGTTGACTCTAGGTATGGTTTATGATCATGAAAGGATGAAAGACTTTAGGGTGAAAACAACACAAACACGCTATGTTCAGTCAAAAAGGTAAAACAATGGGTGTCGGGAGACTTTCGGGATGCAAACGGGAATGAGGAAATGGGTTTCGCAACAAGAGAGTAACGACAAAAGGGAAATCAAATGGTAATTCCGTTAGAAAAAAAACCCACCGGACTTCCTCTTTCAAGGATAGTCTGAATTAACTTCCCCGAAATCCATAGGCAGACCCGGGAAAGTCAAAAGAACAGAATTTCCTAGTTAGTTTCTATTCGCTTTCGCGAACTAGAATACTAACTATCCTAATTCCTACCTTCCAACAAGCATTGGATGTAATCGGGATGCTTTCGCACCTAAATACATCCCACTTGAGGGAAGGATAGGATTAGGAAGTTGATTTCCTAACTAATTACTCACTAAAATTGCTAACCCAAACCTAATTACCCTTTCACACCCTTAATATCTCCCTAACCCATTAAGGTTCTAGCCACTAAACATCCTAACTATCATGTTAATAACATCAGCAACTTCATTCATGCTTAAAAGAGTAAATAAGATGACAATAAACATTCAATAACACCAACAATATCAATAGTAACAAAACAGAGATTAGTAAATAAGCAATAAATTAGAGAGAGAAAGGTTAAGAAATGCTCATTGATTGTGATGACAAGGGAGAAAACTTCAGAATAATAAAGCTCCAATGCTCCAAAGTCGAGAATAATCCTCAAACTTCCAATAATAATCAAGAGAATTCAATACAAGAACTAATAATCTCAGCAAAGATCTTCCTTAATCCCTCTAATCTAAGACTTCCCAAAATGTGATAAATAGTGCTAAAGTATCATAAAAGATAGGTAAAGCTGCTGTCTAAATCCCCCCCCCCCTTTTGCTAAAATGACCTAAATACATTAAATAGTAATCAAGGTTGTTACTCAAAACTCATCATTTTACACAACAGACAAAACTGGCCCGCAGGGAACCGTGGGCACGGTCAGGGTGACCGTGGCCACGGTCCTGCGTAAGGCAGGCGATTTCTTCTCTTCACTTCGCACCGCCGTGGCTACGGTCTTGGGAGACCGTGGCCACGGTCTAGTTCGGTCAGCTTCTTTTTTCGGCATGGTGAAGATCCTACCGTGACCACGGTCAAAGTGACCGTGACCACGGTCTAGTTCGAGTGCAAGGCCTCTTCACTTTGGTCTTGGCTCCATCATACCGTGGCTACGGTCCACGCGATCGATCGGTACTCTTGGTACTTGCCTCGCCCGCTCCGCTGCCTTTGACATGGCCGGCCCTTCTAATCCTCTGCCTTTGACACGACCAGGGCTCGGGGAATCTTAGGAAATCTCGGGATTCCCAAGATTGGTACAAAATTGGCCCATTTAGATTTGTTTTGAGTGAAACCCTTCGGAAACTACAAAAGCAACTAAAACGCATTAAAAGTTATTAAAACAACTACGAAACAAGTCAAAAGCCTAAGGATTTAGGCGGTATTTAGACAAGAAATCGGGTCTAAACAAGCACCTTTATCACTCCCTCCTTTAACTCTAAAACTATGATAAACTTCATGCTACTCACTGCAACGACCTTTGTGACAAGACCCAATGTTTGTATGATGGTTGAAGTCATTGTGTACAGTTCCCTTAGGTGATGACTTATGCACAATATACTTCTCTGATGCCATTCTAGCATCTCCTTATTTGTTATTCCTTCAATTCTACTTACCTTCTCCTCCGGTCATCTATAGTTCTCGCCCTTATCTGTTCCCTTAGTTCCCTTTCTCACCCACACCTGCTTGACTCTCCTTTTTCCCATGTTCCTTACGCCTTGTTTCTTCCTTGCCATTTGGACCTCAATTTTATATCCATTGATCATTTTTTATTCATTTTCAGAATGCTTTCTCTTACGCTTGCTCTTCTCCAGAACCGAACAAAACCGAATCTTCCTCTGACACCTCTCCTCCATGGAATGAAAGCCTCCATTACTTTCCTAAACCTCGTAAACACTCCTTTCAATCCATATTTGTCTAGTGTTTCTAGCAGATTTTGGATAAAGATAGTTTTGTCCTCTCTTCCCTCTAGGGACCACCTTTGTCTCCTTTCGCTCTCCATTTTTTTATTCTTAATGAGTTGTTTTGTTATGATTGTTTTGGCCTAGTTAAAATAGCAATTTGTCCCTAAAAACCATCTTTATCCAGAAAAACTAATCTACCAAATACACGTAAAATATATAATCTACATTGTGTAAACATTTTGCTTACTAGTAAGAAAAACCTATTTTCACTCAAAAGTATTTATATCCTCTTTGGTATCAAGCAAAATAAAATAAAAAGAGGACCCTAGATATGCAAAAGTATCATATCCCAAGTTAAAATCCTTTGTACTACTATATTCATCTACCAAAATTAAAAATCAATCTTTGCATTCTGCTCGGTTTTGTTTGGCTAACTAACCTGACAAAAGAATTTTTGTTGGGTCTAATGGCCCAAATTCTATTTAAGCAAATGGACGCTGCCAGCGGGATGTCGGGCACTACCAGCGTCTCTCTGCGGAAGTCGGGGTTTTAGGTGCTACCAACAATCTGCTGGACGCTACCAGTGCTTCTCTCATATTACCCAAATACACATGACGCGGCCAGCGTCTGTTAGGCGCTGCCAGCGCCTTCCATGTGGATCTTTTGTTTGTAGCGGACCTTCCCTTTTGCTATCTATGTTATGTAATATTTAACCTAGTTTCCTTTTCTTCTCTTCTACTATAAATATAGGTTATTATTAACCTATTCATACACACTTGTAATTGAGAAGTTCTTCACCTCTACCCATCCCTAGATTGTGAGAGTATTTTGAGAGTTATTAGTTTTGCCTTCAGATTATTCTCGTTGTGTTATACAACCGTTTGGGATATGTCTTGTAATCTCTCCCCTTATACTAGTG
This sequence comes from Portulaca oleracea, assembly GCA_029582165.1. NCBI lineage: Eukaryota > Viridiplantae > Streptophyta > Magnoliopsida > Caryophyllales > Portulacaceae > Portulaca > Portulaca oleracea. The sequence continues at coordinate 21,891,324 of CM055884.1, forward strand.
GATTATTGCTCCGTTGCCGTCCGTGGTTTTTTCCCGCTTTGAGTTTCCACGTAAATCTTGTGTCTTTATACTCTTTATTTTAATTACTGTTTTTGTCATATTTTTCTGAATTTATACATTCTGATAATTTTCTCTTCCCCTGCAAATATTAGACCTTTTACCTCGATCCTAACAAGTGGTATCAGAGCGAGGTTGATTTTTTTTCTTTGCCTAGTTCAGGATGTCTGCAGTTTAAGTTTGATATTAAGAAGTTCGACGGCGTAATCAATTTCAGTATTTGGAGAGTTCAGATGAAGGCCATCCTTACTCAGAATGGATTGAAGAAAGCTTTGGATGGGAAATCCAAAAAGCCTACAAATATGAGTGACGATGTTTGGGAAGATCTTGATGTCAGGGCTCTTACGACAATCCAATTATGTCTAGCACCTCAGGTTCTCCGCGAGGTGTTGAACAAAACTACTACTGCAAAACTCTAGTTGACTTTAGAGTTTCGCTACTTGACTAAAAGTCTCGCCAACAAAATTCGTCTGGAAGAACGTTTATATACATTCTCCATGGCTGAAGGCACACCCATTCAAAAACATATTGATGAGTTTAACTCCATTATCATTGATCTGGCAAATTTGGAGGTTACTATTAAAGATGAGGATAAGGCTATTTTGTTGGTTGTCTCTTTGTCCCATTCATATAAGCACTTTAAATAGACCATGTTATATTCTAACAATGAAACCTTGTCCTTCGAGGATGTCAAATCTAATTTGATGTCTAAGGACAAATTTGATCTTGAAGTGCATTCTGATAAAGCTGAAGGCTTGATTGTTAAATGTGAAACTACTAATAATGGGTGTTCTAGTGATAAAGCCAGATCGATGTCTAAAGGGCGTTCCAACAACACATGTCGCTATCGTAAGTCTGGTCATGATGTATCTGAGTGTTATAAATTAAAAAGCGAGTTAGAGAAGGAACAAATTTTAAAACAAACTCAGAATAATGCTGAAGCTGATATTGTTCTAGATGAAGATGATGCTGAAGGTTTTCTTGTTACTCCTCTTTAAGAGAGTAATAAATATAATTGGGTTCTTAATAGTGGTTGTACTTATCATATGTGTCCTTACAAGGATTGGTTTTCGACATATGCTCCTACTGGTTTGGGTGTTGCTCATATATGGCCAACAGTGCCCAAAGCAATGTTCTTGGGATTGTACTGTTAATATCAAGACTCATGACGGAGCTATCAGGACTCTCACAGGCGCTCGTCATATTCTTGATTTGAAGTGTAATCTCATCTCTCTAGGCACTCTCGAATCCGAGGGTTGTAGGTATTCAACTAAAGGTGGAGTTTTGACCATATCTAAGGGTCAAACTTTATTCAAAGGTTCCATGCAGGAAAGGCGGTCTTTATATTCTACAGGGTTCTACAGCCGGTTCTACAACCTCATCTCTTTCTGAATTCAAGGCTGACTTGAACTCAGTTGATGCTCATCACATCTGATTGCCCTTTGGGGTTTTATGACAGTACCGGAGAATTTGGCCCAAGGTGGAGACTGTTGGGTATAATGGCCCAAATTCTATTTAAGTAAATGGACCCTGCCAACGGGATACCAGGCGCTACCAGCGCCTCTCTGCGGAAGTCGGGGTATTAGGCGCTACCAACAATTTGTTGGACGTTGCCAAAGCTTCTCTCGGCAAAGCACAAATACGCATGACGCGACCAACGTCTGTTAGGCGCTGCCAGCGCCTTCCATGTGGATCTTTTGTCTGCGGCGGACCTTCCTTTTTGCTATATAGGTTATGTAATATTTAACCTAGTTTCCTTTTCTTCTCTTCTACTATAAATATATGTTATTATTAACCTATTCACACACACTTGTAATTGAGGGCTTCTTCACCTCTACCAATCCCTAGGTTGTGAGAGTATTTTGAGAGTTATTATTTTTGCCTTCTGTAGACACCAGGATTTTGACACATAAAATAATACAAAAATAAAGAGTGGAAGACAAAAAAGAAGTTCGATAAATGCATGCATTTTACATGTATTTTGTTCATCTAGAGTTTCATACATGATCACATGTGGTCCATCCTAGTACATGTACATTTTTTTATATAAAAAAGATGAAGCATGCAAGCCCTAAAAGCAAGTGCCAGAGGTCGCGAGATCGAATCCTCACAAAAACACTTAAAAACACCTCAAAATATTAGCTAAATAATATGCACCCTCCGTCCAGTGTGAATGGCAGCTTCCCTAGGCAAACTCTCTTCACACTTCACCGTCCATGCATGCATGGACGAAGCTGGGTTCCTCCCCCCTGCCTGAAGGGCGGTTGGTCTTGGTGATTCCGCCTACACGTGGTCAATTGACCACGTGCCACCATCCACAGTAGCTCATCCCCCCTAGTTGCTTGGTGTTCTGTGCTAGTCAGGAGTCTACAAGGTGAATGGATGCATGTGTATGAATCTCTGCTCCCTCCTCCTCCTATAAATACTACTCCTCTCCAAGTTATTTTTCATCAACCAATTCACTCATCATCTATCCCTCTCTACTGACTCTCTAATCTCTCTCATAATATCTCTACTTGTATACTTCTTATCTCATATTCATCTCTCATTCATCTCTTATTCTATCCATCGTCTATTCTATCCTACTTTCCATCATCTATCTTACCATAATCTTCACCATTCTTCCATCACAAAAAGCTTAAATACATATCCTACCTTTATTCATCCCAAACCCCACAAAAAATCTAGCCTAAACACATCCCAAAACTACAAAAAAAAAAAAAAAAGCCTTCTTATTCCCCTCTTTCTACCCCTCTTCTTATCATCTGTTTCCATCCCTTTTTCTATCATCCTTTTAGCACTTGGAGAGGAAAGTTTCAAGGTATCAAGGAGGATTCATCAAGCATTAAAAGGCTAGGCAAGGCTTTTTCCCACAAAGTAGCAATGTAAGCTCTTAAGTGTTCTTCTTTTCTTGTAAATATTTGTACTTTTCTATCTTATATGTTACATTCTTGTTGCATGATTCAATGAAGTAATTTTATAAAGTATTTATCCATTTCCCTTCCAAACTTTATTAAAAACACATTCTTAAACTTTTAGTAGAGTCTTTCCTTTTGTGAGAGGCGAACTCTTAAAGTTTACTTTTCGAGTTCGTAGCCTTACCCCCGAATCTATTCTTGGGTTTCGCAGGCGGAGCCTTTCTTTATTTTCCTTTTGGTTTTGTCTTGGCTTTTCCCTTAAAAAGTCATGTGGCGACTCCCATTTCGAACTAAAACACATCAATGATTGCATAAACTATGGTTAACATGGTTTTACAATGTATCCATGCAACTTTAGGCCGGGTTTTCTTTCTTAAATTTCTAAATAATGGTTACATAAATCACTATCTTACGAGCCTAACATTTAAATGAGCAAATGGGGTTAAATTTAGAAGAGTTGAGAACAAGTGGATGTTCACTCTTAAATGTTTAATTCCATGACTCATAAAATGCATAAGTAAAGTGAAAGTGATTTTACAAAGCATTATTCATGAAATATATGATAGACTTCCTTAAAGAGTTTTCAAAGGTTAAACCCCAGTATAAATCACCGAATCACACCCCAATCCAAACGTGGATGTTCGGAAGCCCGAAGGACGAGCAAAAATGTCCACACCTTCGGATTATTCCCGTTGTACTATAACCGTTTGAGATCTTTCCTTCTTGATCTTGTTGTGTTATACAGCCGTTTGGGATCTCTCTTGTAATATTTCCCCTTATACTAGTGGATTATTGCTCCGTTGTCGTCCGTGGCTTTTTCCCATTTTGGGTTTCCATATAAATCTTGTGTGTCTATACTGTCTATTTTAATTATTGATCTTGTCATATTTTTCTCAATTTATAAATCCTGATAATTTTCTCTTCAGCTGTAAATACTAGGCCTTCTTGATCCTAACAATTTTCAACATAGTCGAACTATCTTATCATATCCTAACTTATTCTTTGTACTATCCTATCCTACTTATCCAACATAGTCTTGAAAATTCTATGATAATTGAAGTTTTATCAACATAGTTGTAAATTTCATTGCTTTAATTTGTATATAAGACTATATTCTTTGTATGAGTTATTTTCAAATTAGGATAGTTAGGTTAGGATAAATTGAAATAAGTTAGAATAGTTAGGTTAAGATAAGTTGAAATAAGTTAGGATAAGTTAGGATGCTTTTTTTTGGGAATTATGTTAGAATAAGATAAGTTAGGATAAGTTAGGATAGTTAGGTTTAACCTGGCAAAAGAACATGACCTAAATCTCCAAAAAATTGCTGGGGGGTGCCACACATCTTTTTTAACTGACTCGCGGGTCACAACTTTTTTTTAGTGCATTCCTAGGTGACGTTAAACTTACTTAAGTAACTCGAGGATGACATTATGGCGTGTTTTGGCCGGAATCATTGAAAAGTCTGATTTACCCTTCAAAAAATGAGTGAAGTGTCCGATTTGCCCTTCATTTCCCTGCTTAAAACTTCTCCTCCTCAAATTCCTCCATCCTCATGAGCTCCTCCTCCCACGACCTTTCTCCTCCACCACTCTCCCTCTGAATCACCAACGACCCAAGCTGTCTCTCGAACCCCTCAAACTCGCCGGAAAAACCCAGAACAAGAAGCTCCCACGAGTTCTCCCATGGCGTCGTGGTGACCCTCTTCGCCATAAACTCCGTCCTCGCCATCGTAATCCTCTCCTTCACCCTCGCCTTCTGCTGTCGGTGTTGCTCCTCCCTGAACACCTCCTCTGGTGAGCTCTACCCCGACGACCCAGACGCCACCGTGAAGCGGCGGAGCAGCTACGGCAGCGAGAAGCGAGTCTACGCAAGCAACGTCGACAACGACGCGCGTGAAAAAAGCAGGCTGGTGTTCTTCGACCGCAGGAAGCAGTTCGAGCTGGAGGACCTCCTCCGTGCATCGGCAGAAGAGGCTGAAGAGGTCGGTGACAGCTATGGCTCACCTCACTTCAGTTATAACAATGGTGGTGGTGGTGGTGATGATGATGATGATGGTGATAGTATTGGGTGATGAGAATTGGGGATTGTTTGACAGCCAATCACAAAATCAACCTTCCAAAAATTAATTTCTCTCCCCGTTCTCTTTCCCTATCTCTCTTGTTGATCTAATCTGATTGATCAATTAGGGTTTGAGTGAGAACTGAATTGAGCAATTTGATTTGGGGTTTTTCGGTTGATTATGGAGGATTTGAAGGTATAGACGAAGGTTGCAGAGAAGAGGAATTAGAAGAAACAGAAACTGAGGATTTAAATTGGAAGATGAGTCAAGTGTTTGAAGGGTACGAACGCCAATACTGCAAGCTTTCTGCAAATTTGGCTCGGCAATGTACATCTGTTGGCCTTCTTAATGGCAAATTTGGGGAGAGAAAAGAGGGAAAAGAGAATTATGGAGGAAGAGAATGAAGAAAAGAGAGGAAGAGAGACAATGGCATATTAAGTTAAATTAGAGAGAAAAATAAGGGTATATTTGTCCTTTTCAAAATATTTAGCCGGATTTCAGTCAAAATAACCGGAATATCACCCTCCCAGTTACTTAAGTAAGTTTAATGTCACCTGGGAATGCATTAAAAAAAAGTTGTGACCCGCGAGTCAGTTAAAAAAGATGTGTGGCACCCCCTAGCAATTTTTTACCTAAATCTCATCCATTAAATAATTTATGTCTCAATAAATATAATAAACCGATGCAACATATTATTTTGCTTAATATATATTGATTTTAATTATTATTATTAAATTAATATTTGTTATAACTTTCATTAAAATTATTAAATATTATAAAATTAATATCTCAATAAGTAGGTTAGTTTTGATTTTTTAAGAACAAAATTAACATTATTCATGCTTTTTAACTGTAATCATGATAAAAATTTCACCACACTAATAATGACAAGATATAACATAGATAGATATGTAAATTCAAGCAGCCGAACAAGTTATAGGTCAGATGTATATCTAGTTTGGGTAAATACGGAGCGAATATATTTTAGGTTTGAGTAAATATGAGCGGTATATTTCAATTTCAAATAAATTCTACCAATTTTTCTGTTGAAAAAATTGTCCCTTAATACTATTTTTAGACAATGTATAATGAAATATGATTATATTTTAGAAAACAAAAAAATAACAAATGCATGACTTGTACTTATGGACCCTCTTCTCTGGATGAATTATTTTCAAATTAGGATAGTTATGTTGGGATAAGTTATAATATTTTTTTTAGGAATTGTGTTTTTAGATTAAATGTTTTTTTTTGGAAATTATGTTAATTTAGGATAAGTTAGAATAAGTTAAGATAAGTCATAATAGTTATATTTTGTGCGTTGCGTTTAAGTTGCGTTACGTTTAGTTGCGTTGGAAATGGTTAAAAAGTGATGATAATTTGCGTTATCTTGCGTTACGTTTGGGTGCGTTAACGCATAAAAGAACGATGCCTTAACATGACAAAAGAACAAGGTCATAGTTTAATAATGATGTACGGCGCCGTGTCAAACAAATGGGTCAGATTTAACCCACTAGGCCCTGTTCTTTTATACGGCTGTGGTATGACGTGATGTGGTGGAATTGTGACGGGTGTGGTTGAATTGTGATGGATTGTGGTGGGTTATTAGTAAGTTGCGTGGATTTTGTTTTTTATAAGTGTAAATTGTATTGTTAATGTAAAAAGTTGATTATGGTAGGTTATGGTAAATTGTGGTGGATTGGTATGTTGTGATGAGTTTCGACAAAATGTGGTGTATTGTGGCGCCGCAGTCAGCTAGCCGTAGAAAAGAATATGGCCTAATTTATTCGCAGGATTTTCGAATTTGATTTATATTGAGGCTCAGAATAGAGAATTGTCTGGCGAGTGGTTGAATTTACAAGTCGGTCAGTTGACAGGCGTAAAGCATAGGGAACTAATCAGTGCATTATAATCTACAATGCATATAACACAAATGTTAAAGCGGGCAAAACATATATGATATGCTACAACCAATCACATAGATTCAATGATTCAAACTTTGTTTGGATTATTAAGAACAAAATAAATAGTTGTACTAAAATCCAAACCAATCCCATCGTAAACACACAAAAAAAAAAAGAAGAAAAACAAAAGAGAGAGAGACCCCACCAAATGAAAAGAGACAATTAATCGAGGGTGTAAGTGAAGTAATGTTGACTTATTAGTGGCAGAAGTGAGGAAGAATGAAGGATGAATTAACGTCGGCAGCGAGAAATGCAGGAGCAGCCGCGAGTGTAAGGGTGGACGGGGCCGTGAGCACGGAAGCAGTTGTGGGTGTAGTAAGACCTACCGGAGCGCGGTGGGCATGGGACCCTGTTGGCTGAAAGTGCACCATACGAGATGTAGTAAGTCCCTTTCCAGTAGAGAGATCTCCGCTCAATATGACCTTCGGAGTCCATGACATCTTCAATGTCCGGAGCTCCACTATGGTAGACTCCCATGGCGTCGGTGGTTGAGGCGGCCGCCCAGTCCCAGTCTTGGATCTGTGCTGCTGTCACCACCGCAATGCCTGGGCTGCTGACCAGGATGAGGAGAAGGAGGAGGAGCGAGCAGATGACTGTTGAGGTCGCCATTCTTGAGTTAGGTTGGAGAAATGTGGATGAGTCAGTCACACAGTGAGTGAGTGGTGATGAATGGAGGAAAGGGGCAATGGATAGGGGTTTAATTCACATGAGAAGGGCTCAAGGGGTGACAGCTGGGAATAATGAATACTGGGAATTTAATGGAGATGGACACACACAAAGAGGGGCCAGCTGGGTAAGGGTTTTGTGAATGCTTAAACAATTTGTTTTTAAAAAAAAAGTAATTTTTCATGTATGTTTGCCTGTTGGCCTGTTGGGTTCCCAATGTATTTAGGGGCTGTTTGACATACTATTGCCATTGTTGAATGGTGTACTACTTGCCATTGTTGAATGGTGTACTACTCCGTTTTTATTTATCTGATATTTAGAAAATTGCATTAAAAATGGAGTATTTTTTTTATGTTGCCCCCTTTTTTATTAATGTCACCTCCCCAAATCACTATTTTACCCCTATCCTTTTTCATTGCTCTATCACTCCTCTCTCACTCCTCTCCCTCATCTTCTCAAACTCTCTCTAAAATTCTCTCTAAAATTGTTTTAGATTTTGTAAATTTCAATGGAAGATGATAAATCAAGTGAAGAAAATGAGGTTAGTTTGTAAAATTTGTATTAATAATTGTTAATAATAAAAATTAAAAAAAAAAACTGTCGAGGACGGCTGCCACGCAGTTTTTTGGCGGGTGGCGGCGGTGGTGCCGCACCACGATCGCGGCAGAACTGCCGCCGCCACCGACCAAAAACTGCGCGACATCCGTTCCGAAATTTTTTTTGGATCTGGTCCAACATGGACCGTGTTGGACCAGTTCGGACCGTGTTGAACCAGTGCGAAAAATATTGACATTCTGGACACCAACACGGGTCGTGTGATGCCAGACACGGTCCGTGTTGGGTCCAGTTTTCGTAATTAAGATAATTTTTTTGTTGTTTGGGGAAATTAATGAATGTGGTATTGTTTGTAGGTTCATTTGGAGGACTTTGGTGGAGACGGCGTTGATTATTCATCGTATTTTGTGACGCAAAATGTTTTTGAGACTATAGAAGCAGTGCAAGATTGGGCCAATGGAATAGCTGGGTGAATCGGACTTAGGTTTGTCCGGTCTTCGTACAAGAGAAAAGATGCAAAGAGTCCGAAAGTGTGTTACTTGAAATGTTGGAGGTACGGTAAATATCGTGGGAAACTGAATGATCTCGATGATGCGACTCGTCGGAGTACGTCGAAGAAGGCGTGCCAATGTAAATTTGTCATTGTTGCGTGGACTCGCAATGAAACGGAATGGCGAGTTCGTGTTTACGATGGTGACCGGGGGAAGCACAATCATGACTTCATCGTGTACGAGGAAATCGTCACGGACACCCATTGACTTCTGACATGAAATATCATGTCCGTGAAATGTCCAACACGGGGTGCACACCGGCCACGATACAAACATCACTGAAGATTAAGTTCTCTGCTTCTATGATAAACATGAAGCAAATATACAACGAGCGGGTAAAGATGCGCACCGAGGAAATGGATGGTAGGACGCATGCCCAACATTGTCTGTACATGGTGAAAGTGACCTTTATGTGAGCTAGTAGGCGTGACACCCACTAACCGCAATGATGATGGCGAGCTTTGTCAGGTTTTTTTATGTCAGCCTTACTCATTGAAGTTGCTACGTACGTACCCGCATGTCATTCTCATTGACACTACGTACAAGACAAACAAGGCAACGTGACCTTTATGTGAGCCGGTAGGCGTGACACCCACTAACTACAACTTCCAGATTGCTTACTCGTTCATGCGGGACGAAAAGATGGAATCATATGAGTGGCTGATATGGAGGATGCATGAATTGTTGGGTCCTGATGTTATTCCATCCGTGTTTGTCACGGACAAACAGGATGCTTTGTTGGGTGCTGTTGCTAAGGTTTACCCAAACGTGTACCAACTGTTGTGTGTGTGGCATATTGGGAATGATGTGGAGAACAAAGTAAACAACCTTACTGGGGGCAAGAAGCTTGGACTCGGGCTTCATTTCAGACATCATTTCTGGAATGGTATTATACATGCGAAGACTGTTGGAGAGTTCAATAGGAAGTGGAACGACGTCGTTAGCGTGTGGATTGGGCGAAACAAACCGATAGTTGAGTATCTTACTGGGATGTGGTTGAATAATAAGGAAAAATTTGTTTGTGCTTTACCGACAATGTCCCTCACATGGGGAACACGGCGAATTCTAGAGTTGAGAGCCAGCATTCTTCACTGAAGTATTATATCGGCAGTTCTAGAGGCACCTTCGATCGTGTGTTTGCGAAGATTCACCAACACTTGGTGAATCAACATACTGAGATTAAGAGGGAGCTTGAATAGTCTAGGAGCACGCACGGGAATTTTGGTAATTGTCATTTCTTTAAGAATTTGCACGGGCATGTATCTCATCACGCATTGGACCTGTTGTCGTTGGAGCTCAATAGGATGCTGTCGATGAGGTATGGCGGAGGCTGCGACTTGTACGATCACAAGGTGTCGAGAACCCACCTCCTCTCGTGCGCATGTTCTATGGTGGAAATTTACGAAACGGGAGTGCTAATTCAGCTTACACGGATAAACATGTTTTGGAGACAACTCACAGTAATTGGCAATGGTGAAACTCCTGGCTCAAATGATGTTTCATCAGGTACGGACTAGGTCCTCTATGAAGAGTTGAATCCCGATAGTCACGATGTTCCTAATCCGCAGACAAGCCCCCCACGCCCCGGGAGACCAATGACATCGATATCCACGCGACGCAACCCCCAGTGCGTTTGAGTTCGGTCGAACAGCGGGTCGGGGTAGCAAGACTACGACGAACTACTCGAGGAGAAAGGGAACCAGTTCTTCATCAGTCGGGATGGGTTCAACAGGTGTGGATTTCTTTATCTTTATAACCGATGTTATCACATGTTTAGGGCTTTCAAAATGACTATACATTTTTGCTTATAACTTAAGTTAATCTCATGCGCAGGTATCCCGCGGATGTGTAAAGATCCATTCCCGTTCGAGAACGCTTTGCCACATTTCATTATACCATACATCGTTGGCTGGACGGATGTTGGCGCTGATGGCAACTGCGGGTTCAGATGCATAGCCAAGGCAGGTTACGAGGATGAGAATTTGTTGCTAACTGCTAGGAGGTCAATGAGCATTGAATTGAAGGGGAGTGAAAATGAATATTTGAAGGCGTTTTTTAATAGCAAGGAGATGTTCCTTGAATCCTTCCAATGGATAGGTGGTCACTTGGTTGGGGAAGCCCCGTACGAGCATTGGATGTCAGCTATAAGTGATTTATTTCCAGCTGCGACACTGATGAACATTATGTGGATCAGCTTATCAACTCCTCCTGGTCCACAAGAGCAGATAGCTCACCTATGCATATCAGTATTACCCATAGGAGGAGGACCTAGACTTACGGCACCTGGAAAAGTTCAGGGAATAGTGCGAACAAACAACCACTTCATGCTTATTCATTTACGGGATGACTGCCCTCTACCATCGGTTCATGTTGGATGGCGAACAGCTAAAGACGTAAGTGTTGAAGGTTGGCATGATCCGTTCAAGGCTCGTATTGATAAATGGCAGGCTATTAGGGCCGCTCAACGTATGTGAGCCGGTTGTAGTTGTACGCTTATGTATTTATGAATGTCTAATTATATTTATATGGAAACTCATGCAGTTAATTGGAAATTGTAAAACACAACACAAATTTTAATGGAAACACAATGTCAAGGGCAATACAAAATCAGTTCAATTATTAAATACGACAACACTAAGTTTAGGGTACATGCACAACAATGAAATTGAAAAACACACTCTACTCCTCCTGCTCATCATTTTGCTGCTCGGGGACCTCGATATGCATCTGACGGCACCAACGCCCGTGCATGTCGACCATCTCATCATACCACCCACGATTAATTGTCGTTGTCTCATCGTTCGGTTGGAACTGATGCCTCCCTCGCTGCACTAGTGAGGCTCAGTCATAGGCCCACTTATATAAAATTAAAACACAAAATAATATGGTTAGACCAATCATGATATCCACCATCCCATAAACAAATCGGTTAAACAAAATATTAAATTATGCTGAGGGTTTTAGGCTACCTGTTCGAGTGACGGATGATCATCGACTGTCGATTGGCTGGCAGAGGCGTTGTTTATCAAAAAATTGTGTGAATGTGCCGCAAACCAATCGTTATAAGCAACATCCGCTTCCCACGGCACATGTTTTGTGCGGGGCACTATTTAGACCCGATTTCGTGTCTAAATACCGCCTAAATCCTTAGGCTTTTGACTTGTTTCGTAGCTTGTTTTAATAACTTTTAATGCGTTTTGTTTACTTTTGTAGTTTCCGAAGTTGTTACTCAAAACGATTCTAAATAGACCAATTTTGCATCAATCTTGGAATCCCGAGATTCCCTAAGATTCCCCGAGCCCTGGTCGTGTCAAAGGCAGCTGATTAGAAGGGCCGGTTATGTCGAAAGACAGCGGAAGCGGAAGCAACGGTTTAAGAACACCCTAAAGATAACTGTGGCCGAAGGAGACCGTGGCCACGACCACCTTGACTGTAGCCACGGTAGGATCTTTACCCTGCCTAAGGAAGAAGTTGGCCGAACTAGACCGTGGCCACGGTCTTCCACGACCATAGCCACGGAGGTGCGAAGGAGCGAAAAGTTGTCAGCCCTAATCGCCTAGGCCGTGCCCACGATGCATGGAGACCGTGCCTACAGTGGTTCGAAGCGAAGAGAAGAAATTGCCTGCCTTACGCAGGACCGTGACCACGGTCACCTTGACTGTGCCCACGGTCCCCTGCGGGACAGTTTTGTCTGTTGTGTAAAATGATGAGTTTTGAGTAACAACCTTGTTTACTATTTAATGTTTTTTTAGGTTATTTTAGCAGGGGGGATCTATCTAGGGAGATAGACTTAGACAATTTCCAACTTGTAATTAGGAGTTTTAGAGAGAGATTAGTGAGAGATTAATCTAGGGTTTTGGAGATTTGAGTTTGCTATTGAAGATTTGGAGATTCAAACAATTGAAAGATTGTTGGGTCATCTTTTTATTGCTTTCCTTTGTTCATCTACAACACTTTGATAAGTTTTCTCTTCCCTTAACTCCTTTATTAATTACCTTGCTAATTACTTTGCTTGTTCTTGATTTCTTTGCTTGCTATTTCATTGTTCTTGCTTGTTAATGGTTGTTTGATGTTAGAAATCATGTTTAGGGTTGGATTGGATGTTGTTAGCATAGTTAGTGTTATGATTAGTGGCTAGAAACCCTATGGGTTAGGGGGTAATTAAGGGTGTGAATGGGTGATTAGGTTTGGGTTAGCAATATTAGTGAGTAATTAGTTAGGAAATCAATTTCCCAATCCTATCCTTCCCTCAAGTGGGATGTGTTTGGGTGCGAAAGCATCCCGAATACATCCAACACTTGTTGGAAGGTAGGAATTAGGATAGTTAGTATTCTAGTTCGCGAAAGTGAATAGAAACTAACTAGGAAATTCCGTTCCTTGAACTCCCTCGGGTCTGTTGATGGACTTTGGGGAAGTTAATCCGGACTATCCTTGAAAGAGGAAGCCCAGTAGGTATTTTTCTAACGGAGTTACCATTTGATTTCCCCTTCTCGTTGCTCTCTTGTTGCAAAACCCATTTCCTCATCCCCGTTTGCATCCCGAAAAACTCCGAAGCCCATTTTCCATTCCTTGGCCGACCTTAGCTTTGTTTCTTGCATTGTGATCCCTTCAAACCGATATCCTTACCTTAGAAATCTCATCCCGACCATTGACTTAGTTTCTATGACCAAGGCCGCCAGCTCCCTGAGAGAGAACGACAAAGCCGAGGTCTTACAAACCGTTGTACACAAAATGGCGCCGTTGCCGGGAAGCCAACGCCCCTAGTTTTAGTTTCTTGGTTTTTGGTTATTTGAGTTTGTTTTCACGCTAGAAATCAGTTTGTGTCAATCCAAATGAATTTGATGCTTCTTCATTTCTTGTAGGAGTCTTCGCGTTCTAATGGGTGAAGCTGAAGCTGGTTCACCTCGTACCCTTCTATCATATGCCGTTCCATCATTGGGTACGAGAGGCAGTCCTATCATTTTACCACCATTACCACCCGATACTTTGTTCGAGTTTAAACCGCATTTACTTGAAGTCTTCGAAAGAAAATATCGTTTTATGGGGACGACACTGCTGAAAGTCCCATTGCTCATATTGATAAGTTCGAAGACCGGATTAGCTTTATACACATCCCAAAGATATCATCAGAATATTTGAAGTTGAAATTCTTTCCCCTCACTCTTGCAGGGAAAGCGAAGATATGGCTACAAACATGTCCAACTGGTTTTTATTCTATGTGGGAGGCACTCAAAGGAGATTTTCTTCACCGTTTCTTTCCGGCGGAGGAGACACACCGACTTCGAGCAGAAATTTTAAGTTTCAAGCAAGGGCCGGAAGAGAGTCTTTTCGACGCTTGGGGGAGATTTAAGAGTCTTCAACGACAATGCCCTCATCATAATTTACCGGATTGGATGTTGCTTCAACATTTATATCATGGGCTCCGTGGTCCTCTTAGAGAATCTGTTGATCATGCGTCCGGAGGGATGTTTCTAAAGAAGACTGCGGAGGAAGCCAATATTTTTCTTCACGAGCTATCTCAGAATGTTCCTAGTTGGGGAGACGGCCAAAATTCAGGAAATGGGGACTATTCTTTGGAACACAACCCCACTATCAAGCTTCTAATGGCCACCGTCCTTGACTTGCAGAAGAAGATAGTGGATGATGAGGTTTCCAACCAGTTGAATCTAGCCCGAGGTATGCAAGCCTTTGCATCTACACTCGTCCCTGATGTGCAATCTTGTAAGTTGTGTTTTGGTCCACATCTCGAGCATCAATGTGTGGAGTATCGTCAAGTAGAACAGGTGAATGCCATCTATTCCAACCAACTTTATTCCCATTCTTATGAGATTTATGAGCCTAGTTATACCACATTTGTCAACCCGGTGTTTAACCCTGTTTCTCAACCTTATGACCATCATGCATATTTTCAAAAAGAGTTCTCGCATCATCCCGCCCCACAACCCCAATTCTCTCAACCATCCCAAGATTCTATGATTGAAAAGTTGTTGCAACAAATTGGGACTAATCGAGAAAGTGATGGTGCTCGCCTTAGAGACCTTGAAACCCAAATGACCCAAGTATACTTTTCTCAACCCATTCAACCTCAACCCATCCAAGGGGAGCAAGTTGAAGCCATTACCCTAAGGAGTGGAAGAAAAATTGAAGAACCTATGGTAGCGGAGGAGAATGTGGAGAAGGAGAGACCTTTGGGTGATAAAGAGGGTGATGTGGTAGATGTCTCGGAGGAGGAAGATTTAATGGAAAAGCAGGAGATTGAGTAAGGCTTGGGTGAGGGAGTCGTGGAGGATAGTACTGAAGAAGAGGATTTAGAAGTTGAGCAAAACATAGTTGAGGAAAAGGAGGATGATGTTGTGGTTAATGAGGCCGAGGATGAAGAAAAAGAGAAGTTGGAAGAGAGGGTAGAGATTGAGAAAAGACGAGAGAAAGGGAAGGAAGTTTTGAGGGAGGATATTCATGAAAACCTTTTGGAGAAACCCGTTCCATATAGACCACCAGTTCCATTTTCCGGGATATTGGTTCAACACAAGAACGATGAGAAATTTTCCAAATTTATCGATATGATGAAGAAGCTCCAAGTTAATATACCATTTCTAGATGCTATGGCGGAGGTCCCTTCTTTCAAGAAACATCTGAAGGACCTTTTGGCAAACAAGAAAAGAATCAAGGAGTCATCGATCGTTCATCTCACAGTTAGCTGCAACACCACTATGGGAAGCAAGTATCCCGAGAAACTAGTCGATCCAAGTAGTTTCTCTATTCCATGCTTAATTGGTGATATGAGGATTGATAATGAATTATGTGACTTGGGGGCAAGTGTGAGTGTCATGCCACACTCTATATGTAAGAAGCTGAATAATGATGACTTGACCCCTACAACTATCAATTTGCAACTTGCGGACCAGAGTGTTAGGAGGCCCTTGGGAATATTAGAAGACATCCCGGTTCATGTTGGAAGTTTCCTTATCCCTTGTGACTTCGTTATTTTGGAGATGGATGAGGATTGGAGAAATCCTATTATTCTTGGTCGACCCTTTTTAGCCACTGCAGGAGCTACCATAGATGTGAAAAGAGGCCGCTTGTCTCTTCATGTGGGTCGAGATCATATTGATTTTGACATCGGCCCTTCAAGAGTGAAATCTCCCAAAGAATCTCATTTTAAGGCCAATGCGGTGTTAGGCATCTTGGATGAACCCCAAAAGGAGTCTTATTTCCTTGAAGTTGAGCCTGATGATTGGGGAGAAATTAAATATCTAAGGGCTTCGCATCCCAATCTAAGTGAATTTGAGGATATTTACCATGATCATCCTCTCAAGATCATTCCATGGCGGAAGGAAATTTCCTTGAGTGAAACCTATGTTGAATACAACAAAGTCAATAAGCTGATTTTCAAAGGTCCTATGCCCGCTAGGAAGCATTGGAAGAGAAGAAGGAAACGTTGGTAGACGAAGCCAAAGAAAATGCTATCCGGATATCCTAGGCGGATGATTAGACCACCGGAAGAGTATTCCATGACAACCACAACTCTCTTTGAGAATCGTGGGAAAAAGAGGAAGAAGAATTGGTGGAAAAGGTTGATAATGTTTTTGGTTTGTGTCCCAAGGATCTCAAGAATCAAGTAAAGTATTTAGGTCAAGCTAGGGACCTAAAACTAGCGCTCTATGGGAGGTACCCCATAATTTTTGAAGTTCCTTTCTCATTCTTTTTAGTTTTTTGCAATTTTTCTAATTTTATTCTTTTTCCTCTCTTTAAATTTTCCTTATAGTTTTCTTTAGGTTTTTCTAATTTTTCTTGTCTTTAAATTTTTTCTTTATTTCCTTCTTTGTAATTTGAGGTATTAGTTCTAAGTTCAAAAGAAAAAGTTTGAAAAAAAAAGAAAAGAGAAAAAAATTATGTGAACAATAGAAAAATTGGAGTTGGAAAATAGGAAATTGAAATTTAGAGTGAAAGAGGTAGCATGGGTGAGTGAAGTTTTGAAAAAAAATTTTGAGTGTTGGGAGAGTGTCCTTGAATGATAATTGAGCGAAAAAGAAAAGGGAGTGGATGACAACAGGGTAGATTTTAGGACTCAACATTTTTCTCCAAGTTTTGAGCCTTGTAGGTCTTTGGACCGAGGGAGTACCGTGCCCACGGTCACCTGGACCGTGGCCACGGTCAGCATACGCAAGTTGCTCCCAGTTTTGTCAAGCCGAAGATCACCGTGACAACAGTGGGATTCACCGTAGCCATGGTCTCCACCCTGGAACCGTGCCCACGGTCCAATTAACCGTGGCCACGGTATGTCGGAAAACAGCGATTTGTCGGGGGTTCAATCTCATTTCCCCCCTCATTTCTCTTTCACTTTCTTCATTCCCTGACCTTCGAAAACCCACCTAAAACCCTAAAACACCAATTCCCTTCCAAAATTTCACAAATCTCTCACAAATTCCTCCATTTCTTCTCCATCTCTCCTGCAAATCGTGCCCTAGCTGCGCCGCTCGCCATTTTCGGGTCTTCTTCGAGCAAGTATTCGGCCTCTTGTTGCTTGTAGGGGTCAAAATTAGCAAGAGGAGCTCCCCATTACTTCAATTCAGGTATTCCTTGTTTGCTGTTGCATCCAAGTTCGATTTCCTAGTTGATTTTGGTTGTTGTGTGCACATTTCTCTACCTAGATCTAGGGGTTCTTGAGTTTTGAATATTAGAATGATGAAACCAAAAAGGGGTCGACCTAGGAAGCTCCCTCTATCACCACCACAACTTCCATCTTCTCTCGAATTGAGAAGGACTCAACTGGCTACGTTCATCAAAAGTTGTCCCCGTGCAAAGGTTACCTTTCGTGGTGAACCTCACAAGACTCGCTATGATCAGCTCCAAGAGCGACGCATCTACGCTCCAGAGATTTGCTGTGATGAGACTATCAACACTCTTTACTGTCGGTCCAGTTTCGACACTCTCACACAGGTACTTGGCTGGAAAACACTTCTCAATATCAAGGAACCAATCATAGACCAGCCCGTACTTGAATTAATGAGTTCACTTCAAGTCTTTAGTGATGGGTATCCTGAGGCCATTTTCAGTTATAGAGTGGGTGATAGGGAGCTAGAATGTTCTGTTCAAGAGTTTTGCCAAGCTTTGGAATTACCAGAGGATGGGGTATACTTCTGGGAGTGTGAGGAATTCGATGAACAAGAAGTGTGGAAGCGGTTAACTTGTTGGAGAAGAGCACCTGTTGACTCCGAAGAAGGTCAGGTGAAGTTCCACTGCCCTAAGGAATCTCGAGCACAAGTTTTTTGTAATCCTGCTGTCTGGTTATGCCACTTGGTGATTGGTAATTCAGTGTTTGGGCAAGAAGAGGAACGATCACATGTTCGTCCGGAAGATCTCTTCATAATTTACAATACTTTGAAGGGGCACCGAGTGAACTTAGGTTCGTGCATCCTACATTAGTTAGGAGAGATTAATAGAATTGATAACTTCACCAACCTGGGAATGGGCCATATAATATGTCACTTCCTCTAGAAGCAAGGGTTTGATGATTACCTAGGGTTATGGAAGCCGCGCTATGTCCCTATTCCCATCTATAAGGGGCTGTTGATCGAAATGGAGATAATTTCTGAACGCCATTCATGCACCGTCTACCATCATGGGTATGGCGATAGGAAAGTCCACATTCCTCTTGACCCCACTCATGCCGAAGAATGGCTCGATATTGCAAATAATGAAAATTGGTCGTGCGGGTAATTTTATTGTTGGCCGAGGATAATTGGCGGTGCACCTATCCCCATTTCTAGTTTATTGGAAGAATATGAGGAGAATAACAATGAAGAGATACCAGAGAGCTCAGTGCAGCATGACGGCCTGAACCGAACTACTTCTGAAATCAAAAACTTGCGTATTGAGATGCGTGAGCAGAACAAACTCCTCCGTTCCCAGGTGAAGTTGCTCGAAGATCAACAAAAGAAGCTTGTGAATATCCAACGACACCTGCAACACCACGAGGAGTACCTCCGCCAACAAAGCCGCTTTATGCGCGATTGGAGTTTTCATCATTACACTGTTGAGGGATGCATTCCGGCACCTCCAGACTATGTGAATCCCTATTACCCATCCTTCTTTCCACCCCAACCTCGTTCTCCGCCGGGAGGGTCCACTTGAGGACCATTTGTAAGCACCCCCACCCGACCTCTATCATTGTTCTATTTTGGGGTTGGAGTTGCGATGTCTGGTGGTTGGATTGTTGGTCTCTCGATTTCTTTTGGCATGAGCTCGCATATTTTGGGGTTTGTTCGGTTAGGTTGCTTGAGTTTTTCCTTGTCTTGTTTGTTTCTCATGTATGGTCGGGTTGTTGGATGGATGTTTGATGGTTGTCTTATGGTTGTTGGTTGGTTGTTTTTGGTGGGTTGGACTATTGTGTCAGGATTTCTCGTTGTATTTTGGGTCATTGATGGGATGTAACCGAATGTTTTTTGTGATGAATGCAATGATTTAGTTGTTTCGGTTAGTGTGTATCGAGTTTCACCCTTATTTCCCGCCTCAACGAGTGAGATTCGGGGATAAGGTAAGTCATTGGCAATGTATATATTGTTAATATTTTTCATTTTTCATCTTTTCAATTTCTTTTCATAATCTTTTAAGTTAGATTTTCCCTTCTTTTGCTTTTGGTCTCGCATGCGAATTCTATAGTTATAAAGTCGTCTTTTATTCTAACATTGTTCTGACTCTCTTGAATGACGATTTCGGATCGCTATTTTCAACGCTTATGAAGAGCTTGAGGTAATACCTTTCCACCTTACTCTTTTTATGTGAATTCTTATCATGATCCGTCGCATGCTTGGTTTTCTTTTGGGTGGCGAACCCCTATGAATGTCTGTGTTGGGATATCTATTCTTTGTTGGGTAAGTGTGGGCTCGGGTCGCCACCATTTCTACCTGCTAGTTGTTTTCGTTTGTTTGTGTTTTGTAGGTTCTCTACCCTTTTCATGTGACACCTTCCCACAATGAGGACATTGTGGAGTTTTAAGTGTGGGGGGGGGGGGGAGGAGGGGGAGATATTCTATTTCAAGGGTAGATCACCTAGTCGTTTCGTTCTTTGTTTCCTAGTTTTGCTAGTTTTTGCTTAAATTTTAAAATTTTTGTGTGAAAATGGAGAAAAAAGGGAGTGAAAACCTTTTCGTTTTTCTTTTCGTTTTATTTTTTGTTTTGCTTTGTTTCCTGGATCTTGTTATCGAAGTTGAGAAGCCGTTCTTAAACTTCTTTCTAAAAGTAATCGGTTGGAGCATTTTCGACCCTAACTCGGGTTCTAGTCGAGACTTATCCTTAATAGACTCCCTTCATTAAGTGTCTTGTGAGACTCCCGTTCCTTTCTCGTTTTGTTGGGAACCCGGAGATTCTAAGGGCTTGTGTTTGAGTTTGTTTTGTTACTCGTTTAGCAAAAGCAAAAAGCGCAGAAAAGAAAAGAAAAAAAAAGGAAAAAAAGAAGCCTTCATAAGTTTTAATAACCTGAATAAGTGGAGCGTGTCGCTGAAGACATTAACCACCATACACTTAGCCAACCTACACGGGCCCGGTATTCGTGGTACGACACTGGATACCCCTTAACCCTCCTCCTATATCGCTTTGCGACGGAGAGGCGTATGGAAAAGACCGTGTTGGGAGGGTATACCCCTTATATCGACTGTCTAATTCCCGAAAGTAAGGCTAATACCGACTTTTAAAAAAACCAAAAAGAAAAAAAAAGATAAAAAGAAGAAAGAAAAGAAAAGTTTTGCTTCTAAAAAGAGCGGGGCCTCCCCTTGCATCACCTACGGCCCTCACCAAGCCAAGGGCGACCAAATGCGAGGGAGGGCAACACTCCTCTCGGTTGTTTCGTTGTTTTCAAATTCGGACGCGAGTTTTTAGAGTCTTTTGGTTCCCGCTAAACCCTTGTTGTGCTTTTGCGGTGGGGTTTCACTTGTTACAAGGTGTAGGGAGTTAAAAATCTTCAATATCGACCTTTTTCCGAGTTTGGTGTTTGTGTGTTGCTTCTAACGGTTACTTTGGGAGGTTTAATCGCGTTTTCTTAGTTTGGATTGTGAAATCTTGTGAATCAAAGCCCTTGTTTTTCGTTCTTTTTGTTTTCTTCGGTTTTGTTTTCACCTTCCCTCTCTCCTTCTTCTTTGGCTTTTGTGGGTACAGCCGCAACAAACCCTCACGAGTCTATCTCATCCACCCGGGCTGCCGGGGGGTTCAAAGGGCTTGGTGCATACACTAAATGCACTCGTTTCTCTCCCACAACAGAGGAGTTTGTGTTAGTTAGTTAGTTTTGTTTTGTTTTGCTCGAGACGAGCAAAGGTTTAAGTGTGGGGGGGTGTTTAGACCCGATTTCGTGTCTAAATACCGCCTAAATCCTTAGGCTTTTGACTTGTTTCGTAGCTTGTTTTAATAACTTTTAATGCATTTTGTTTACTTTTGTAGTTTCCGAAGTTGTTACCCAAAACGATTCTAAATGGGCCAATTTTGCATCAATCTTGGGAATCCCGAGATTCCCTAAGATTCCCCGAGCCCTGATCGTGTCAAAGGCAGCGGATTAGAAGGGCCGGTCATGTCGAAAGGCAGCGGAAGCGGAAGCAACGGTTGAAGAATACCCTGAAGATAACTGTGGCCGAAAGAGACCGTGGCCATGGTCACCTTGACCGTAGCCACGGTAAGATCTTTACCCTGCTTAAGGAAGAAGCTGGCCGAACTCGACTGTGGCCACGGTCTCCCACGACCGTAGCCACGGAGGTGCGAAAAGTAGTCATCCCTAATCGCCTAGACCGTGCCCACGATGCATGGAGACCGTGCTCACGGTGGTTCGAAGTGAAGAGAAGAAATTGCCTGCCTTACGCAGGAACGTGACCACGGTCACCTTGACCGTACCCACGGTCCCCTACGGGACAGTTTTGTCTGTTGTGTAAAATGATGAGTTTTAGTAACAACCTTGTTTACTATTTAATGTTTTTTTAGGTCATTTAGCAAGGGGGGATCTATCTAGGGAGATAGACTTAGACAATTTCCAACTTGTAATTAGGAGTTTTAGAGAGAGATTAGTGAGAGATTAATCTAGGGTTTTGGAGATTTGTGTTTGCTATTGAAGATTTGGAGATTCAAACAATTGAAAGATTGTTGGGTCATCTTTTTATTGCTTTCCTTTGTTCATCTACAACACTTTGATAAGTTTTCTCTTCCCTTAACTCCTTTATTAATTACCTTGCTAATTACTTTGCTTGTTCTAGATTTCTTTGCTTGCTATTTCATTGTTCTTGCTTGTTAATGGTTGTTTGATGTAAGAAATCATGTTTAGGGTTGGATTGGATGTTGTTAGCATAGTTAGTGTTATGATTAGTGGCTAGAAACCCTATGGTTAGGGGGTAATTAAGGGTGTGAATGGGTGATTAGGTTTGGGTTAGCAATATTAGTGAGTAATTAGTTAGGAAATCAATTTCCCAATCCTATCCTTCCCTCAAGTGGGATGTGTTTGGGTACGAAAGCATCCCGAATACATCCAACACTTGTTGGAAGGTAGGAATTAGGATAGTTAGTATTCTACTTCGCGAAAGCGAATAGAAACTAACTTGGAAATTCCGTTCCTTGAACTCCCCCGGGTCTGTCGATGGACTTTGGGGAAGTTAATCCGGACTATCCTTGAAAGAGGAAGCCCGGTAGGTGTTTTTCTAACGGAGTTACCATTTGATTTCCCCTTCTCGTTGCTCTCTTGTTGCAAAACCCATTTCCTCATCCCCGTTTGCATCCCGAAAAACTCCGAAGCCCATTTTCCATTCCTTGACCGACCTTAGCTTTGTTTCTTGCGTTGTGATCCCTTCAAACCGATATCCTTACCGTAGCAATCTCATCCCGACCATTGACTTAGTTTCTATGACCAAGGATGCGGCTCCACGAGAGAACGACGACAAACCGAGGTCTTACAAACCGTCATGTACATCACTCACGACATTTTGTTAATCGGATCGCCCGATCGGTACGGCGTTAGCATCCACCAATTCCACTTTGTACATCCCCTTTGCCGGTCGTTCAATGCTCTTCGGTACGACCAATCTACGGGGGATATGCTGTAGGTGCCCTAACTGACGGACGACGCGATAAGGCATGTACAACTCAGTGAAGTCGTATGCACGAATGGCGCCCGCGTACAACGTCCTTTTGCATGACTTTTATGGGGCAGGTTGGTATGGGGCCCAACTCACACTATGCGGCGTCAATGCATCCAAGGAGGCCCTCAACGCTCGGAGGCACTATTCCGAACTCGGCAGGCGGTTGGGGAACCATCTGCTCGCGCGAGGCTCAGTAATCGGCCGCTCCCCGTGTGGCCTAAAATTAGGAAAGTACTCATAGATCCAGGCCTGCAAAAAGGGTCAAACACCCGACCATCTTGGCTGTCCCGGCCCTGCTCCCCGCCCCTAACTGCCGATAAAGGAACGCCAATGTCACCGTACCCCAAGCAATGCGATCAACGATAATGTCAGTGCGGCCACGGATGCGGCCTAACTCTATCTCTCGATTTGTCCACGAGGATAGTGTTTCCCAGCATACTCACAACCACGCTTTTATCCTATGGGGAATGGGATAACGAGTCGACGTACAAATCAACCTCAACTCGGCGTCAACTATGGTACCCTTATCATAAATCTGCAAGGTCTTCAGTTCTTCCATTCCTTTATCAAAAATATTGGGCACGTACTGGTTAACAACTTCCCGATCAAGACCTTCAGGTATCAGGTCATCAACTGCAAGACCCAATACATGTTGCACATCATGCAACATGATTGTCATTTCACCGAAGGGAAGGTGAAATGTGTTTGTGTCGGGTTGCCACCTCTCAACGAACGCCGAGATCAACGTCATATCGATGTGGTCATACATCAAGTCCACCAAATGGATGATTTGGATCCTTCCCAATCCAGCCTGGCATGCGGGATCCATCGTGGACCTCATTGACCTCAATTCCCTCAACGCATTCTTCTTCGTCACGCACTCAAGAACAACATGGGGCGAATGCTCGCGACCCTCCCATATTACCCGAGCAACGTGACCTCCAAAGCTCGGTATAACGGAACCAATTGCAGGTCCCCCGGGCACGTTACCATCAACCTTCCAGTCCTTGTCACCGCTCCGGCTCCTCTTACTATGTCTGCTGGACCCGAGATCACCGATGAGCGTAATCGCTGTCCCCGCTGTCGAATTGGGGCAAACTTCCCCGATGCATCCCTCATCGGCATGAAACCCGTTGGCCTGTAAACTGGCCCACGAGGTGGCGCGACTGAAGTCGGGATCATCTGCGTTTCGGGCTCCCCGGTCCCATCGTTCAAGATACCCTCTACCCTTGCCATTGCCTACCATTTTAGATCACCTGCAAAATGAAAACATATAACATAATAATATTATCGAAACCATACGTTATGAACCCTAAACCCTAAAACCCTATAACATAATAATCATATTATCGAAATCATCCAAACTCAACACTTATCGTATTTATAACTAAGCCGTGTCACGAGGCAAGAGGATCCTGTTATTGTTTAAGGAGAGTGTGTTTCTTAACTGTTAATCTATGACTAAAAAAGACTTTCATGAGTCGTACCGATTTCTCCTTTATTTGTTTGGTTCCCAAAAAGTAGCGCAATGTCAGCAGTAAAATTGCACGAGGTCTATAGTGCTTTGGGAGTTAGAAGCGTCTCAGATTCGGTACAATGTAGTGTTTCTATTGCGCAGCCTGGTGGGTAGCAAGACAAGGTGAATCTGAAAGAGAAGCTTATAGTAAAGGGTCTAATAGAAATCGTGTTGGGATTTCTTGTATGTAGGATTCATAGGTCCATCAAAGCATTGAATTAGCAGCATCGTGCCTTACTTTGATTAACCTATGAATCCTACATGCAAGAAAGCCCAACACGATTTCTATTTGACCCTTTACTACAAGCATCTCTTTCAGGCCCACCTACAGCAACTGGTTGTTGAGTACTTAAGTTATTAAATGGATGTGACATAACTATTTATATAATTTATGTCTTCATTTGGAGTTATGAGTAGTTAAGTTAGCAATTAAGTTGGATTTGGAATAAATTACCCCTACCAACTTTAAATGCCAACTCACTTACTAATAACAACCAAAATCATCCAAACTCAACATCCTTTTACCACAACTACATATAAACTACTCGGAATACCCTAAACCCTAAACTTAATCCTCTAAACTAACATTACAATTAACCAATTTACTTGTTCCATGAAGTAGTTTCAAATACTTTTGAAGTATGCTATCCAACAATTCTAAAGTTGAGGATGATATTCCACAACTTTTCAAATTGTACAATGAATTTCATGGAAGATGTACTTGGTTACATTAACCTAAACCCTAATACTAATTACCCTAACCCTAACCCCTATACTATTCCTAATTTCTTGACTATACGTACACTAAACAATTTTTTCACATACACTACCCTAACTCATACTGATCTATACATATTCATAATAAACAAACAAATTTTCAAACACTAAAATCATACAAATTCTACTAATGTCACTAACAATCCTATTATTTATTTATATTAATAAAAAACAATAAATCTACAATAATATATTTAATTATTAATATTAATATTATTGACAATAATAATTACAATTTTTTATAAACAATTAATCATATAAATAGACACATAATTAATGTACAAATAAAACACTTACAATAATATAATCAAAATATAAAGATAATAATAATTATTATTAACACTTGCTTAACAATAATATTAATTAATTAAATTTATAATATTAACAATAATATACATATAATAATTATTATTACAAATCACTAACAATAATAATAATAATAACAATATTAATATTTATGTACTAACAATAATATTAATAATAACTATATTTAATATTAATTTATTAATATAATCAATTAAAAAAAAGAATTTAAATCGAACTGCCCACATAAACGCATACGACCAACGGCGCAATTGCAGCAAGCGCAAACATGGCAAGCGGATAGTGCAGTGTGATCCGAGATCTGCGCGACATCGACGGCTATCAGATGTTTTTTTGGTTTATAGCTGTTCGCTGCGATTTATTATTTTTTTCGTCTTTTCGTCAAATTACAAAATTAAAACACAAATTCAAATCAACTAATTCGAAACATACCTCAACTTCTTCGATTCGTAGCGTTCAAAATCCCGGGATGACGGTGGTTTGTGGTGGTCGTTGGTTGAGAGCGTTTTCTAGAGAGATAAACTAGAGAGAAGGTGGAGAGTGAAGGTTATGAGGTTCAAGGGCACGAATTGGAAATATTTTGCGAAAGGTGGGCGACAATAGTAAACAGGGTGGCGACGTTAAGCAAGCGGGTAAATTTTTTATCATTAATACCTCAATTAGTCTTTAACTTGTGTGATGCACGAAATATTGAAATAGTTTAATAAATAAAATAAACATAAATATGTTAATACCCTCGATTCAAGTAAAATTGTAGAAAAGAAGTCGTTTTGTATTGTATGAGGCTTGAGAAAGTATTTTACCCTGTCATTAAAACTATATTATATCTATTAAGATAAAATTTAATGATATGATTGAATTCTATAACTATACTATTACATATAAATTGAATAAAGTTGTGCTTTTATACATTCAAAAAACGCTTAAAATAAGCTTAATGGAAGGAGTTGATTTGATTAGAGTATCGTTTGTGCTCATTGACACAACCTACGCATCCAAAGTTTCTTATAATTGATAATTAATATTTATTATTAAAAAAATAGTGTCAAAAATTATAAGAAATACCAATTTGGTGAAGGGTATGATATATAGATTTGGGTGGGAGGTAGATTACTAATTAGATTTGGGGGGAGTTAGACTCCTAATTGAGTTGGGAGATATATTTCTAATTAGATAAGGTATACTCCTAATCTAATTAAGCTTTTTGTATGTTTTTTTAAAATTGATTTTTTTTTATTATTTCATGGGCGAGAATTGTTTACTATAATTTTAATTAAGCTTTTTGTATATGTGTGTGTGTGTATATAAACGTCAAAAGAAAGCATTTGCCCTCAATTATTGCTTATTCTACAGAATATTGGAATGAAGGTTTTTTGCCAGAGTATATGATCTCTTCATTCCATTGCTTTGTCCAAATTCAGATTCTTGGATTCAAAAGTGTCGTATCCCAGCAGAGAAAATTAACATCCATAACTTTTTAATTCTGTTACTGATTCTTCAACCCTTCTTCATTCAAAGAACATCGTAAGAATATGAAGTCTTTGGATAACAAATTGTGTTTCTAGTTAGACATTGTCATTGTACCTATGGCACCAAACAAACTACCAATTGTGAATGCAAGAGTTCACAGGAGTCTCAAGAGCTCCCAAATACAACATTTGTAAATATCTACATTTAGGACCTGAATTGGGCTGATCCAAATACAGTATTAGAATACCCAAGGAAAAATAATATTAATGGCAAATAAATGAACTTGCAAACATTTTATTAAATCAAACGAAAATCACATGTTGCAGAATTCCCATTAAATCGCTTTGGCTTCAGCTATATCTGGTGGTCTTCTGACTTTCACAAAATTGATTTTTATCCCGTTTCCTTCCATCCGTCCTACGGGAAACACACCTGATTACCACATCCCCAGTTTGTGTGTTGGCAACTGCATCACAATTGATTTTTATCCCGTTGCCTTTGTTGCTCCATCTTATCTCTGTGTACCTAGACTCTGCATAGCAAGGTTCAACGTTTAACGTCATGAAAAATTCCACATAACTCTTCCCCACTCTCATAACGACATATGCGGGGCGAGCATTCAACATGAAGATGCATATCAAGGAGAATAAAATTGTAATCTTATGATATTTTCCACCATGTAAATCCAATGTATGATACAAAATTTTATGAAATAAATTGTAACATGCAAATACATGCTAAAATATATTGATGTGGTATAATAATAGTACTTTTCGAAAATTAACCTGTTTGTATTTGTAGATTTGCCGAGAAATCAATGGTTACTTCAAATGTTAATAGTTGACAGATTGGAAGAGAATGAAAGATGTTTTAATGTTTATATATTATGTCGGGAAGTATTAGATTTGGGTGAGAGGTAGAGTCCTAATTAGATTTGGGTGGGAGTTAGAGTCCTAATTGGATTGGGAAGTAGATTTCTAATTAGATAAGTTACACTCTTACTCTGATTAGACTTCTTATTTATTATTTTTTTTAAATCGATTTTTTTAATTATTATTTTATGAGCGGGAATTTTTTACTGTATTTTTAAATCAATTTTTTTCTTTAATATGATTGCAGGCCGATAACCCCTACAATCACTCTGGGTTGAGTATTTCAAATTTCGAATATATTACTTCTATATTATTATAGATTCGTATAATAATTTATCATATAAATTTGATATCATTAGATTCGTAATAAAAAAATAGTATTTAAAAAGTATAATATTATAATTTTTAATAAAAAGTTTATATTAGAATTTTTTACTGTATTTTTAAATCAATTTTTTAATTATTATTTTATGAGCGGGAATTTTTTACTGTATTTTTAAATCAATTTTTTCTTTAATATGATTGCAGGCCGATAACCCCTACAATTACTCTGGGTTGAGTATTTCAAATTTCGAATATATTACTTTTATATTATTATAGATTCGTATAATAATTTATCATATAAATTTGATATCATTAGATTCGTAATAAAAAATAGTATTTAAAAAGTATAATATTATAATTTTTAATAAAAATTTTATATTAGAAATTATTAATTAAAAGTTGATATTGAAAACCGTAAATGATAGAAGAAAAAGAACGGAAGGAGTATTACTCAAAAATAATGTTTAGAGTTCGGCAGACTAGTTGTTTGACCTTAGTAAAAATAGGTATTTATGGTGTTTGGAATGTAAGTTTTTTTTAAACAGTTTTTTCATTATAAGAATTCTTTTTCCTATTGTAAATTTCAGTATGAGACTGTCTCATCTAAAATATAATTATTATGAAATGAACTTTTTTTGGTATAACTTTTTAATATTTTATTATAACTAACAAATTATATTAGAATTATTTTTTAATAGGATTTTTGGATGCTAAAATACTGAACTTTTGGGGTTTGGACAATAATGCACCAAACTTTGACCTTGGACAATAATGCACTGAACTTTGAGGTGTGTTGGATAATAATGCACCCGAAACTATTTCAACAGTGGCTGACTCGGTGGCGATCTTACGTGGCGGATCGAGAAGATGATTACGCTAAATAACATCTAAATTTATGACATGTTAGCTAATCTACATAAGCAAAGTTGATTCTTTTCAAAGTTGATTCTCTTTACTTATTTGTGGATTAGCTGACATGTCATAAATTTAAATATTTTTGGATCAATTCATCTCCTCCACGTGCTACGTAGGATTGTTACCAAGCCAGTTACTATCAACATCGTTATCAGGGCATTATTGTTCAACACTTCACAAAGTTCAGCGTATTATTGTCTAAGATCAAAGTTCAGTCTATTATTATCCAATACCTCAAAAGTTCAATATATATAATAGCATCCAAAAACCTTTTTTAATACAAATGTGATTAATAATTTATTAATAGATGACTTTAATCAAAGTTACTCCAAATGAATCATTAGTTACCATATATTTATGAAAAGTCATCACTAAAATTGTATGTGTCACGATAAATTTATGGTAAGACGTTCCAACAGAAGACTTTCTGTTTCCTATATATTGAAATGTTTAGCTTTTTTCTATTTGGTTGATTGGGTATTGATGTATAAGACATAACTGTTATTATAAACACATACTCTACCCGTTTTTATTTAAGTGTCTCCTAGGTAATTGTGTTAAAAACTGTAACCTTAAATATTTTAATTTGTATAATAAATTGTCATACAAAATTGATACCATTAGATTCGCAATACAAAAATACTATTAAAAAAAAGTTTAATATCGCATTTTTTTTGTAAACATATTATGTGAGAAATTATCAAATAAAAATGAACCTCAAAAAGTGTGAACGACAGATAAAAAAGAACGGAGGAAGTACCTTTTTATTCTCTCTCTAGTTCTAACCTATAGTTTTTTTTCTTGGGGGGGGGGGGGGGGGTGCAAATGAGGTAGATAACATCCAACCCCTAGCCTCCTTGTCAATGAGGTAAGGACATGGGCTGGTTTCACACCCGCTCGCGCAACTTTCACAATGATGACTAAATTAGACTGCAACAACAAAACACTACAACTATTTATAATCGGTCTAATATGACTCTATGTAGCAAAGGGCATCATAAAGTTGTTTACGAGAACTTGAGAATCCATTATGATAACAACATGGTCCCAACCTTTGTCCACAACAAACTGTAGGGTTCCTTCAACAGCCAAGCCTTCAAACGCAAGGGGAGACGAAGTAAGAGTTGTCCAAGCCTTTGAGTCTTCACACTTTTGGCCTTCCCATAGATTTCCAAGCACCGTCCCTAAAAAAAATATGTTCCTGCTGGTTGGGGGGAGGGGGTTGAAGCCTCCACGTAAACACGTATCAGTTCTTGTTCGGTTGGATCATCTACCCCTGTAGGAGATACTTTTTCACCTTAGAGATTCTATACCAAAGATGCACAGTCTCACAAATAGTATCCACAATCATCCTAGGGTTGGGCTCAGCGTTCTTGAAGATCCGGTCATTCCTGGCTTTCCAAATTTACCAAAGTACAACAGAGAATGTCTTGGGCAAAGCCTGGGAACACTTGTTCTTTTCAAACAAAAAGACAAACAGGGCATAGACATTACCTGATAATCTTCTCTTCACTTCATTTCACCTCCACAAACACACTTGATCTCACTAAAACGAGTCGATCAAGATCGCACCTGTACATAGAATAAATTTCTATAATTGATAATGCACTCTTGAAGTTAGTACACACTGCCTTCTACCTAACCCAACCCTAGGAACACCATAGTGTTCCCGTAATTCAACAATTAACACGTGTGAACCACATCACATTTCAAATACATAAAACATTACAAATAACCAACATAATTCAAACAATCAACACATTTAACATAATTAAAACTGGGCATATTACTTCACTTGCATTGCAAGGACCATAACTTGACTTCTCGACACCCTATGGGTCTGGTTTTGGACTTTCAGGAAACTTCGGGATGTTACTAAAACTCTGACTACGAGACCTAAAACACACTCTAAGGTTCCCAAAAACAACAAACCATCCAACTGGTTCAGTTGTGACCTAGGTATGGTAATTGGATCATAACTCAAATTATACATCTCAAAATCTCCATTCGCAAAATTTCCATAAAAGCTAACATCTTAGGGGACTTCTAGACCATACGGTTTGGTCAAAACTCGATTACACAATTTCTAATGAGCGTTATAGCATGACTCAACAATTCTGTCCAAAAATCGATTTATTTTTTATTTTGTATTTTCGATAGTAACTCTAATCAAACCAACCCAAGACTCCAAATTAGACATCTAAACCTCTAACCATGCTCAAAAGAGACTTCCTAAACCTCCTTACACAATCAAAGCCAACCTACCAAATTAATTAACATTAACTTCCAATTAACACATAAGCCTAAAACTCAACCTAAAAATCAAAATAAGAACTAATCTTTGGATATCTAAACCTCATGAAAACATAACAAAACAACAAGAGCCTAATTACCACCAATTAAAATCAAAGTTAAACCTTTTTAAGTAAGAAAACTCAATAATAACGTAATAATAATATAACCATGTATTAATAATATAAATAATATAAATACGTAAAGTTTGAAACTTTAATAAACATAATACATTAAACTTATAAACAGTGAAAAAAGTTTTAAAACACTCTTTAGGTAATTATAACATAATTTTACATAAAGAAAACCCGATAGAACACAATAATAAAATATACCCATAATAATCACATAACATAAACATGCAAGTTTTGAAACTTTAATAACTATAATGTATTATAAACCTATAAGAATAGCAAAAAGGGGTTTTAAAACACTTTTCAAGTAATCATAATATAATTTTGAAGTATAAACCCAATAATTAATCTAATACTCTAACAATTCACAAAATACAACTAAAATTAAACCACTTACTTATGAATTTGAAGTTAAACGAGATAAAAACAACGGACATACTTAGTAAAACAAATCAACATGCATCCAAATCAAGTATAAGAATATAAACTTCAGATTTACACTTTGATTAACTCTAATTCATGCATAAAATAATACTAACAAGAACCCTATAAATGGTTTACATACAATCCATTATATTAATCACATATTAGCAAAGTAAATCACAAAAATTTACAACAAGAAAGAACTTAATCAAAATAAGAATTAATAATAGTAACTATATTCAATTTCTGCAACTAATCTTAACTTTGCGATCATAGCAATAGCAATCCTAAGTGATAAAACATTAGTTTTTGCATGAATATTTACTAATACTAGGGTTAGGGCTTTATACAAACACAAGGGATGGTTGGGATATAGACGACAACTGATAGGACAAGCAGCATCGGTGACGGGTCTAGCAGGGTCATTAGCGGCGGGAGGGTTGGCGGACAGCGGCGTTGGGAGTGGTGGTTGCAGGTTAGTTATCAAACCAACAACCAGCAACAACAACAAACAGGCTCAGGTCGTCTTCCGTTCTAGGCAGTGTCGACGACGACAGTGGACATCCATGGTGGCGTCTAGGCAGGGCAGGACGGCGAGGACGTCGCCTAGTGGTTGCTGCGGCGGCGCGGAGCAAGAGGGAAGAGAGACAGAGAGAGAGAGAGAGAGAAAGGTGTTGCGATAGAAAAGAAAGAGAAGGGTGGGAGTAAAAGGGTGCTTGGTGCATGTCTTTGGTGGTGGTGACGGTTTTCAGCGTTGGTGTGGCGGAGTTAGTGATTGGCATAGCAGAGAAGAGGAGGGAGAGAAGAGGAGAGGAGATTAGGCGTAGGGTGTAGGGTTGGGTTTTCTAATATTAACTATATATACATATTGAAACCAATTAGAAGTATAATAAATACAAAAATATAATGACTAAAATCTGCCACTAATAATAGTAATAGCAAAAGTATTTATTTTTTCCCTAAAATATAATAACCCCACAAATAATTAAAAGAAAACACATAAAATCATACAATACTTATCACATACCATTTCCAAATTACCCCTTATTTCCATACATGTAGAAAATTACTAAAATACCCTTGTTAGTCTCTCAACGGTCATGCGAGGTCATATGTTAACAGGAATAATCGACAATAAAATCTCAAGATTTAATAGAGTTAACTTAATTAACTAAAGACGTAACGGTCACGCATTCGAACTTTTCGGGGTTTACACCCATGTGATTGACCTTGACATCTAATGTCTTCTGATCATGAAACTTGATCATCACGTCAATCTTACATGCTAATTGATAGCAATCATCACTGTCCCAACATGATGATCCGATTAGGAACTTGGTCGACATTCGACCAGGCTTAGCAATTCCAAGTTCACCAAATGGGGCTTCATAAGATCAAACATCATCCGATCTTCCCATTTTGGACACACTAGTCCTTTTGGACGTTCGTTCAATTCTAAATAAAAAAAATTGAAC
This sequence comes from Portulaca oleracea, assembly GCA_029582165.1. NCBI lineage: Eukaryota > Viridiplantae > Streptophyta > Magnoliopsida > Caryophyllales > Portulacaceae > Portulaca > Portulaca oleracea. The sequence continues at coordinate 21,924,723 of CM055884.1, forward strand.
ATAATACATATATTATTGATGAATATAATTACAACTTGCGAACAGTACAACCATAAGAAGTAATTCAGCGCATTCAAAATGCGGTTACAACTATTTAACTGCTCCTCCAAGAGAAGTAAATGCCATGCATTCTCCAATGCTTCAAAAGCCTATGCCTTATCATAACCGTTATGTTGCAGTTGTGCATAATCCTTTATGCTTAACATGCTATAGGGGTTTATTGTGTGACACTCGCATCAGCAAGATCTGATTATCACTCACTTCAAATATCATTTGAATGGTGTGATTTGCCAGGGTCATATGTGTGGACTTATTTGTTCGCCCTAGTTTGTTTAGTTTGAGCAATGACCCTAAAAGGAATCCACACCTTTCGCTGCGCAACACTAGTCGTCAAGTTCAATGATGAACTCATTCATCCACATAATCATCAGGGCAGCTTTCCACATTGTGATGTACTTAGGCTTATATGTAGATTCCACAGAAGAGTATCGCTTGGAACTCTTCCAACTTACAACCTCTTCAAAATAGACACTGGAAGTGACTATACTGATTCTAAAAACTTTCTATGTATTTGCGAAAATCAGCGTTAGTGTAACCTTTACACTTATCCACTCATCACTTTAATGAACTAAGGATGCTTCCTTAGTTCAATCCATAACCTTAAGTATGTTTACCACAATAGTTCAGTGTGTTTCAATCCAATTGAAAATCTGACTGTACACACTTAAGACACCAGCGACGAGTAGCTTAGTACATATTATGGCATACGTAATCGATCCTATTTCAACAGCTACATTATGTTTTACCAAGCATGTGTCATTGCTGATATGATCAAATCATACTTGGAGTCTTGCTGAACTGATTCAACAACTTGTCAATATAAGTAGTTTGATTCGACCAATCAAACATCTCAATCTATCTCCATAGATCTTAACTTCCTATATGTACTAAGCCTTGCCAACGTCCTTCACATTTTGAGAATTCTTCATAAACAAATAGTTTTATAAGACTATGGGAAATGAATGTCCTTTCCAACTTAGAGTATGTCAACCACATGTTGCACCATAAAGATAAATTAGCTCCCATTGAATTTCTTGCAACTGTAAGAACTTTACAAATTCTCTACTAGATCAAAACACTTTGATCACATGATCAATACATTATTCCCAACTCTTGAAAGTCTGCTTAAGACCATAAATGTCCTTTTAAAGCTTATGGACCCTTCCCAATACTTTTGGGAACTTCAAAACCTTAAGGTTGTGTCATATACACAAATCATTTCCTAGACCACTCTAGAAAACCAGTTTTGACGTCCAATCACCATCTCATGGTCAAACCATGCACTATGGTTAGGAGTATCCTAATGGACTTATGCATCACCACTGATGGATAGGTCTATTCATGGTCACAACCATGAACCTGAGTCCTTAACAACCAATTGAGCATTGTAAACTTTCAGTGTACTTTCCATGTCAATCTTTACTATAAAGATCTTTGGGACATGGAGTCCATATTGTATTTAATAACTCTAAGCCATTTGATGGAATTCGGTCTTTCAAAGTCCGTTGTAGGTGGTAGATGTATCACTTCCAAAAGTAATACACAGGTGTCAGCAACGAGATAGTCACATCTCTTAGCTGACACACCTATTTACGTAACCTAGCGAAAAGGTTCTTGCACAAGTTCTGCATCCAACCTGCCCACAACTCCTTAAGTTTGGACCACAAATTTTTGAGCCTCATCCATCTTAACCACAACTACTTAAATCTCAACTCACACTTGTTGAAATTCAAGAAATGTCTTGAGTGAGAATAGTAGGGTATTATGAATAGGAAGGGGAGAAGTAGTTGTGGCTCATGAACTTCAGTAAGTTCATAAAAACTCCCCCACTCTTTCTCTTAGAGATGCAAACGATCTCTAAGGAGAAAACTTTTTGTTGGGATTCACCCATGAGTAAAAATGTCCCACATTGAAAAAGTAAAGAGATAGGACATGGTATATAAGTCAAGTGGGCTACTTCTCTTAACACCAATTGGTTTTAAGATGGTAATTCACTTAACTTGTGTATCATGGGCCTTGGTTGAAGTAGGCTCCCCCCTTGGATATCCCTAACAAGTGGTGTTGAGTCATATTTTATGCATATTTTGTATATGTATTTAATTTATTATTAAATAAATTATTTGATCTAATTATGTTTAATTTGTCAATTTTTAGGAAAGTCCCAATTATAAGAAGTAGTTAAGAAAAGATGAAATAAAGAGGCAAGGACGGCAGCAGCGAGCAAGGCGCTGCTAGCGCCAGCTTCCTACTGGTAGTATCGACTCCAGACAGGCCAAAGTTCATGCAGATAAACGACGCTACAAGCATCCCACACCCCACTCCCAACGTGTCTTCTCAGAAATTAAAACGATCAAGGCACTGACAGCGTCTCACTTGCCGCTACCAGCGCCTCTATCAGAAAGAAGAAAAGTTGTGCAAAATTCAGGCGCTGCCAGCGCCAAATCTCACGCTACCAGCGCTTCCTTTCGGAAAGCATCACGAAGAAGAGTAGACGCAGCCAACGCCTACTTAGACGCTGCCAACGTCTGAGGCCGCCGCTTCACGCTAGAGTTTTGGGATCTTCTATCATTGTTCTTTCCTATTTTCTTCTATATATATTCAATGATATCAAAAGGGGAGGAGAGACACAACCATCTCTTCACCACTCATCCATCCTTCATCATCGTCCGTCCATAATCATCATCATCATCGATCGTCGATCATCGTCATCGTCATCTACCTTCGTCCTTCTTTTGATTAATTAGGTTGTATTCAACACTCTTATTATTATACAATGTTCCACTACTCTATTTGTGGTGCTTTGATTTATAATATGAGTGAGTAAGTTTTTATTATTTGGTGTAGTCTCTTAAAACCATTCTAAATTATGTATTTTGAGACAAAGTTTTGATCTTTAATGTTTAATTAATTTCTCCTATGATTTTATGACAATTGGTGATCATTGTTTACTGTTTTTATATGGAATTAATTAGAATGCATGCTAGTTAGTTCTTTAGAGATTCAATTGATAGTTTAGAGTCTTTAGTACTTGAAAGCTAGAGTCTTTAAACATAGTATTGCTCTAATTAATCATGGATGGTTCAACCCTTCTCTTTTAATTAGAAAATTGTCATAAATCTTTGTTAAATCGATTTGCTGGTAATTGGTTGCAAGGTGTAAGATGATGCTTTTCTGGTTCTTAATGCTCTAATTTGATTATACATTAGTGCTGGTACTAGGTTAGTCTTAATTAGTAGGGTTTATATTAGGGCTGGTTCTAAGTAAATTAAAAAGTAAGGAAAAGTAGGGAAAAACCGCTGGTGGATCTTTTCTACAAAATAACTCATAGGTGTATCGGTTGGTGTGTCATTGATAAGTATTAATCTGCATGGTGGAAATAGACTATACCAAATAAATTTTTCGCCTTGTTATTCGAATCAATGTTTGGTGTGTTTGATATTTTCATTTTGCAGTTTTAATTCGTCTATTTTATTTAAATAGTTAAACTTGAACACACCCCCCCACTACTCTTTATTAAACTGCATTCAATCTTAGTTAATAGTATAAAGTTTGATTTAGATTAATTAGCTAGTAATTAAAGTGTGAGTTAATTAGGTTAAGACTAATCTGAAATCAATCTTTCCTCGTGGATTCGGTCCCTACTTACCTATCTACATTAGTTAGTTTAATCATAGTAGTTGTTAAATTTGTAAGCCCTGTGACACGCTTTACAAGTGGTATCAGAGCCGATGGTTCGTTCGGCTGGGCGCGCACAAGGTGCGGGAAGATCACTATGGATAGGAGCAGAGATCATAGCACCTGGGCGACTGGGTCTCATGAATGCGCAGAGTGGTGGCATGAGACTCGGTGGAGTAGGGTGCGGGTCTGTGGAGTAAGGTGCGACTCTGTAGAATAAGGTGCAGTTATGATGGGCTGCTGATGGTGACTAAAAACCTTGGTAAAAAAGAGGCTTCCGATTAAAGGGGAGAGACTCATGTGTGAAGGGGGAGATTGTTGGGATTCACCCATGAGGAAAAATGTTCCACATCGAAAAAGTACAGAGAAAGGACATGGTATATAAGTCAAGTGGGCTACTCCTCTTAACACCAAATGGTTTTAAGATGGAAACTCACTTAACTTGTGTATAATGGGCCTTGGTTAAAGTGAGCTCCCCCCTGGATCCCCCCAACACTTTTGTGACACAAACACTTTATCATAAGAACGAGTGTACAAGAAGTATCTTTTGATTTCTTTTGGACCATCCACAAAGAAACATGCCACAAATCTATGTGGAAGCTATCATTGGTCAAACCTCAACATAGCCTTGAAGCCCTAAAACTCAAGAAATGACAAACCCGGAACAATTCCTCTCCATGTCTCATATGGTTCCTTTTAGCGGCTTTGATGAGAGTTTTGTTCAAAATGAGACAGGCAACCAAGGAAGACATTCAAAATCTAAGAACATGCCCTCAAAAGCTAACACAACGATCTGACTCAACTATCATCCTTCACACCATATCGGATAAGGTTCGATTCCTCCAATTAAGCAAATCATCAGCAATGGCGTTCTCGAAAGTGAGAGAGATGTGAAACAATTTCACGATCTCTAAGATGATCAACGAACTCTTGGCTCATGTGTTCACAACCTCGAACCAATCGAAGGTCTTGAAACTTTTTGCCAAGCCAGTTCTAATACTTCATTCAAGAATCCTTTAAACGGTTTAAACATTCCTACTCATAACTCATCAAGCAGACATAAGCATGTCATAATCAGACTGTCAGAAAACAATGAAGTACCAAAGCCTACCTTTAGTACTAGTTTCTCAGAGGGCCAAATACATCCATATGTACCAGACCTAAAAGCTTACTTGTCCGCTCACCAACTCCAGTAAAAGGTGATATAGTCATTTGACTTATCAGAAAAGGCATTGCAAACAACCAATGTTTCGAGGTCAAAGTCAACCAAAATGTGGGCACAAAGTAGCATATGTAGACAATTTTCTTATCAAAATGACCTCTGCGATAAACTCAAAGGTGAATTAGATTTGAGTCAGATTTTTAGCCTTTGCATACATTGTGGTGAACATTTTTATCCAAATCTTATGCATACTAGACATTCAACAAATGTTAGTATCATACAAGATTCAATCCTTAGAAATGTCAAAGAATCACCATTGTATTTTCAAAGGAAAGACCTTCCTTTCCAATAGGAAACAAAAAAAAAAAAACAATTTCTGGCTTAATACATGAACAAAATGACTAATGGAGTTCAAATATGAGCTTGGAAGGTTCAGATAAACGTTTACGTCCCAAAAGCACTAAAATAGTAATAACTTGCTAGTTTTCTATGCTCGAGAAAACTTCTACTTTACTGACTCACCTACTTTTTAGCTTAAATGTAACACCCCCAGGTTACTAACCACAAGATTAAGCTAACAAACCACTTAACCTAATGATTAGCAGCGGATAATCACCTGAGAGTATTACCACCGCCCATGAAGAAGGACAAGGCTAAGACTAACATCCAACACGCAACAAAACTTCAACAACCATAATTACACACCACAAAACAACAAAAGACCCTTTAATCATACAACCTTCCAAAATATAAAACTTTAACATAAATGTCATTCATAACCACTACATAAACCATCAAGACTCAAAAGAGGTGCCCTTCATTTTAACACACTTCCCCAACATTTGGGCTTACAAGTCTTCCCAAAGAAACTCCAAATTCACCTGATGTTCTTTAATTTCTAGTAGCTTTCGGGTTCCGCCCTTCTGCGATCTTGCCCTTGCCCTTTCCTTGAGATCCTAAAGGTGACAATACTTAAAAGTGAGTTTAACTCAATACGTATACTACCGAACTAGGGAAAAGAAATAGTAGGTAAAACTTATAGTTTAAAATTTTTACGCGCGGCTCCATTAAGTAAATAAAAAAAAAGTAAAACCATAAAATGAAGACATAAGAAAGGCATACTTACAGGATAGCCAACTTTGAACCAATTATGAAGTTCATGTAACACACCTTAACTTGCTCACTCTTAACGATCCACAAAGTAATGAGATAATATATTATATGCTAAGGGTGCAAATAACCTCATAGAAAGGGATACCTGATCGTAGTTTGCAATTGAAAGACACAACTAGGATGGTCGAATTGAAAGGTTCAAAACATAACCCCGAAATCATTTTCTTGGCCTTATAAAGAGTGTAAGTAAAGGATTACAATCCTTGATTAATATAACTTCATGGCAAAAATAAAAGAGTCAATAATAGAGGAAATCAAGACATGAAGAATCTCAACATATATGCCCCTACTTGCGATCATCGGCTAGGCCTCCGTATGCGCATACCCAGACCGATCGGGAGATCCGGATGGTGGATGACTATCATACTGGCCAGATTTCCATGGTGTACATCTAAGGCACTAAGTATAACTCATTGGGTGCACTAAGGCGCATACATAATTTACATGAGATGTACAAAGCACGTGAACAGGGTGTGTACTGTGACACGAGTTTCTTGGTGTGCTTCTAAGCACATTAAACCATGGGCGGGGCTTTAATAATTTCAAGAATTTTTGGAAGCTTTACCAATAAAGTTATCTTTTCATAACAAACTTAACAAAACTTTAAAAGAACCTTTCTTGAATGGTACTTGAATTTTCTTAAAAGCTTCTCAGAAGATAACTCCTTGACTTTTCGTACTAAGACTTAAACTTGGTGTTTACAACATGAATTGGTATAATCATAAATTATAAAGTCAGTACTTGGTTATAAAAACATACAATTTCACTCTTAATACATAAGGAAAATTCACCCATAAAGGGGGTATTGTTAGTGTATAGATCTTACATATATATATATATATATATATATATATATATATATATATATATATATATATATATATATATATATATATATATATATATATTCTTGGTATAAAAGTATACATGAGACCCATTTTAGCACATGTTCAAAATGTAGCGAGAATAAATAATTAAGTATAGGAAATTCATAGAACCAAGTAGTACACGTACCTGAAACTTGAGAAAACACGACAACACGAGCAGGGACTTGAACAGCGGCGGGCAACGACCACTTACAGGAACTTAGAAAAGAGAAGAAATTTAGAATGAGACCTTTATCTAGGTAGGAGAAATGATGGATAACTTGAATAAATCAACCGGCTTGAATTATCAATTTAATTCCCCATCTTGCAATGAAAGGACCATAATTACTCTATAGATATCGTATCATCGCATAAGAAGACTTTTTGAAAATCTTAAAACACACCTTACAACTTTGTAGTTAACCCCGAAGACTAAAAACATGATTAAGAAGGCCAAAACTCTGATTTCCCTAATCTGCTCAGAAAATAGAAGCGTCGATAAAGCTTTTTCGAAAGACCATAACTTGAGTTATACTAATCGGTTTTGGGCCTGTAAGCTGTTTATGGAAAGCTCATGACTCATACTCCAACTTACATTTATCATCAAGTGATTTAAGCTTGGGAGGAGGTGGAAATTCAGCCTAGAACAGAAGCAGCCATGTCAACCTAAATTCTGGAAATTCCAGATTTCTTGTCCTCCAAAGAGAAGTCTATAACTCTCTCACCCGATGTCCTATGGATGCCTACCATACCATTCTGGAAAGCGCAGAGTGCCCTTTAAAACTTTCATGTTTGAATCTTACACCATAGCAGCCTCTAACTATTCGAAAATAACTCAACTTTATACTGTCGTCAGAAAATCTCAGATTCGCGCAAGTTTACGATTTTCGCCATAAATCCTAATATACTTGTCGAAAAAACGAACCGTAAAAACCGGGTGTTAGCTACCTTTTATCTATCTAATCATGTCCTAAAATTAGCCAGAATCACGACCATTATTTTCAGGAAATAAAAACACCAACCAGATTGTATGCTTCCTTGAAATCCATCAACATGCACACTTAAATCTTTGTGTTTTAGCCTAAATTCTTCTCAATACATAATTTAATTCCTACAAGCACAAGATTCAGATTTGAATTGCCTAGAAAAACACCATTTAAGTCCATTTTATTCCCATACAACACCATTACATCACTACTTTCACAAATCATCACCAAGTACCACATGCATCACTTCAAAACTTCGTTCTTATTTTCAATCTAATCTATGAAGATTTACTTTGAAACTAACACATTTTCACACATTCACAACGGATTACTTCTTCAAATTCACATGCATGCTCCTCATTTTCAACGAATTCACTTAATTAACATGAAAAAAACAAAAGATTAGCCAAAACTCACCCACTCCCTTTTTTTGAACTTGAATCCTTCACTTTTCTTTAAATACTAACAGAACTTCACAATCACCTACTTGAAACACATAAAAACCACCAAAAATTCAGATTCCAACTTAGATTTAAATCATAAGAGAAGATGAGAAACAAGGAGAGAAGATTACACTTGCAAAGAAGGAGAAAAGAGGACAGGAGAAGTAGGTGGTGCGGTGGCGTGAAGCGGCGACGGCCAGGAGCGAGCAGCCGGAGACAAGGCGGTGGTCGCAGTGTGGCGGGGGTGGCACGACAGGTGGAGGGGCACCAAGGAGAAAGAGCAAGAATGGTCTTTGAGTGTTTGAAGTTTGAAATAATAAACCCCCCCTTCCTTAAACTAATATACATATTAATAAGAGTGAGGCCCAACTCTTCCTCCTCTTCTTCCTTGGATCGGCCAAATGGCCCAAATGGACCCCAATTTATCAATTTTTATTTCCTCTTCATAAATACATATCTCCCAAATTCCTAAAATATCTGGAATTTTTATAATCCTAAAAATACTCATGGTAACCCAAAAAATAAATATCAACCACCACATAAATTCTTATACTCACCCCTTAATTCCACAATAAAGGAGAGTCCTAAAAAAAAATAAAGATCCCGGTACACAGAATTAGTAGTCGAACTGAGGTATCTTGAAATTTTAACGGAAGAGTTCGAAGAGAATTAACCTTATAGAGACAATTAGCCGATCGTTGCGCTGTTCAAATCTTGCAAAACATATACGGATCAATAAAATAAAGGAGCACGCGCTTTACTTATTTCGTGAATTAAATTTTTAATCTTGATTACTTACGCTAACTAACACAAATTAAGGAGGGTTTTTCCTTGGGTCGTTACATCTTACTCCCCTTAAAAGAAGTTTTATCCCCGATACTTAAGGATACTAACCCTATGTACTCGGCGCCTTACCTTATAACAAATGGGGGTACTTGTTCTGCATATCCTCCCTGGGTTTCCAGGTAGCCTCCGATGTTGAGTAATTGGTCTACAACACCTCTTCGTAAGATATATTCTCCGTGAGAGTTATTGGTTCGGTCTTGATAACGTGATTTGGGTCAGGTTCATATTTACGTAGTTGTGACACATGAAATATATCGTGGACATGTCCCAAGTTCGTGGGTAACTTTAGCCTATGAGCCACTGGGTTAATCTTGTCGTGTGATTTCATAAGGTCCGATATACCTAGGCTAGGCTCTCCTTTGACGTTGAATCATCGCACGCCCTTAATGGGTGAGACCTTGAGAAATACCTTATCGCCTATCTTGTATTCACTCGGGTCCCACTATTCAAGTTCCATCCACCTCACTCCAACCCAAGGGAGATCTGTATTTTCGCTCGTACATAGCTTCGGACAGCGCCAATTGTGTTGTGGCTTGATAACTATTGTTATAGGAGAACTCTACTAAAGATAAGGATTTCTCCCAACTTCCTTGAAAATTCCTAACACAAGCTTGCAACATTTCCTCTACAATCTGGTTTACTCAATCTGTTAGGCCGTTCGTCCCTGGGTGATAAGAACTACTAAAGTTCAGCTTAGCGTCAAACGCCCCTTGCAAGGCTGTCCAAGACCGGGATTGTAACCTGGTATCCCTATCAACGATGATATCCCTTGGAATGCCATGTAGCCTTACCCCTTCTTTTACATATAAATCTGCTAGTTTATGAACTTTCCAGCTTTCATTTATTGGAATGAAATAGGCAGACTTGGTCAGTTGGTCCACGAGCACTCATGTCGCATTCTTTTTAGTGACCGTCAAAGGTAATTCCCATGATACAATTCCTAGAGATTGAGTCCCATTTCCATGTAGGGATCTCCAATGGCCTTAGTTCTTCTACCGGCCGCTGATGCTCTTCCTTCACCTTTTAACATGTGAGGCACTTGTCCACAGAATTGGCGATGTCTCTCGGCACGTTAGGCTACCAAAACTTCTGTTCTATGTCTCGGTATATCTGAATACCTCCTAGGCGAACTGAGTATGGGCGTTGTGTCCTTCATGCATAATCCTCTCTTGTATCTCGACTTGCAGGCGCACATCGACGATTTTGGAACCTTAAGGTTCCATCCTCGTGAACCAAAAACCTTGACATTTTTTCTTGCCCTATTCCTACCCGGATATACCTTAAATGATCAGCATTCATCTATTCTTCCTTGATTTCCACCAAAATGGAGGGTTGCACCTGAAGTTCCGCCAACTATGCCCTTACATAGTTTAGTGGGACTACTTCAATCCCTGCTTCCTGAATCCCCTGACTGAGCTTTGATTTGGCCATCTTCAGCGCATCTGTGTCGTGCTAGTCTTTCCTACTTAGCGCATCAACTATTGAATTTCGCCTTTCTTGGATGGTACTGAATGCCTAAACTATAATCTTTGATGATCTGAGAGAACACTTTGGTAGAAACACCGTATAAGTAATGCCTCCAAACTTTCAAGGCAAAACTAGTTACTCCTAGATCATGTGTAGGGTAATTCAACTCATATGGCTTCAACTGCCGGGGCATAAGCTATGACCTTGTCATCCTCCATCAAGATATATCCTAATTCTCGTTTGGACGCATCACTATACATGACATATTCTATCCCTTCCACTAGCAAGGCCAAGATTGGGGCCAATGTGAGTTTCATTTTGAGTTCTTGAAATGCTTTCTCATACTTTTCTGATCATTCAATCTTGGTCGTGTTTCTCAATAGACTGGTCAACGATATGTCACAGCCAGGCAATCTTAGAAAAGTCTCGTATGAAACGCCTGTAATAGCCTGCCATACCTAAAAAGCTCCTCACTTCGGTAATGGTTAGGTATCTAGCCCAATTCATGACCGCTTCAACTTCTTATGGGTCAATTTTGATCCCTTCCTTGATCACTATATGCCAAAAGAAACGACTTATTTCATCCAAAACTCGCATTTCCTTAACTTAGCACATACTGATTTTTTTTTTCACGTTTGTAGTGTTATTCTCAAATGCGATTCGCGCTCTTCTCGAGTCTTTGAGTAAATCAAAATATCGTCCGTAAAGACTACTACAACTTATCACAAAATGGTCTGAAACTCGAGTCATAAACTCCACAAATACTGTCGGTGCATTAGCCCCAATAGACATTACCGTAGACTTGTAGTGCCCACAACGGGTCATAGAAACTATCTTAGATACATATTCCGTTCATATCCTCAACTGATGATATCCAAACCTTATATCAATCTTGGAAAACACGTCTGCCCCTTGCAACTGGTCAAATAACTCATCAGTACGGGGCAGCGGATATTTGTTCTTGATAGCAACCTTGTTTACTCCTGGTAATCGATACACAGCCTCAGGCTTCCGTCCTTTTCCTTAACAGACAAAACTGGCGCCCCCCCCCCCATGGAGACACACTTGGCCTTATGAGCATTAACTGAATCCATCCATCCAACTAGGTCTCGAGCTCTTACAACTCGACGGGTGCCATACGATAAGGCGTCTTCGATATTGGTCGCATTCTTGGTACTAGCTTTATTCCGAAGTCGATTTCCCTCCTCGGGGTAAGCTGGTTGGCTCTCCGGAAGAGACATCTGGAAAATCTCTTACCAGGGGAAATCCTAGATTTTTAGCCCTTACGGCTTACTTCTCATTACATAGCATAGGTATCCTTCAACTCCTTGGCGTATAACTTTCTTGCCGTCATCAAAGAGACTGTCCTGAAGTTGGACTTCTCAGATTCAACCTCGAAATGAATTTTTCTTCCTAACTGACTTCTCAGCACCACCGTCCCTTCCTCACATTTTATATTGGCTCCATGTTTGGGTAACCAATCCATACCTACGATAATATCAAATTCGGCTATGTCCATTATTGTAGGGTCCGTTGGAAAAGAAAAAAAATCTCCTTTGCTATCCTAAGAGGGACATTCAAGAGCGTCCTTTCACATGGTATAACTTGGCCCTTTGGTAGCCGTATTTGCCATGCTACTGCCTTTTTCATGACTATGTAGGCCTAGCTCAGTACTAATGTGTGCAGCGATAAACTAAACGTATGCGATGCACCAGAATCAAATCAAGCATAAATAGGAATTGCATTTATTAAAAGAGGTCCATTTCCTCTTTGGCCTAGCTTGACCTTCCTTGTCTTGATACACAATTTTTAATTCCCTCTTCACCCTCTCCATCTCAGCGGCGCGCTCGTATAACTCCTGCATTGTATTGGAGGGTTGATCCGCCAGATGACTTCGTACGTATAGCCCAAGCCGCCCTTGAATCTAGTAATCGTCATCCACTCAGTGGACACGTACTTCGGCATGAAATGGGCCAGCTCGTTGAACTTGGCAGCGTACGTACTGGATAACTGACACCTCATGATTGGGCATCCTTGATTCCATGAACTCCTTCTCCTTTATCAGTGTAAGGAGAGAGGGTAAAACTTGGCTCGGAGATCCACTAGGAAATCCTCCTATGGTAGTGTCGCTCGTTGGTACTTGTCCTTTATGGTGCCCCACCATAATTCTGCTTTCTTAACCCAATAAAGGATCCCGATAGTTACCCATTTCTCCTTTGGTACCTCAAGGATCTCACTATCTTTTCCACACCTCGGATCCCGTCTTCCAATTCCACCAGGTTAAACCCTCCTACATATGCTCTAGGGTTCCTCTTGGCTACCCTATCAGCATGGTCATCCTGCTTAACAATATTACTTCCTTCCATACTGGGATTTGGGATTCTCTGTAAAAGTTCCCGTATAACTTGTCCTAAAAACTCGGGATGGTAAGGGTTAGGTGGGGGCATCATGTTCGCTGAGGATCCTGATGTCAAATTACTTGAGGTACCCCTTGGGGTCCCTATAGTTGTAGATCCTGCCTTCGCGAATCGGCAGTTCCTTCCCCTTGTTTGTTAGAAGGGTGGTCGTTGTTTGACGCGTGCGACATGCTACATTAAAATCACAAAATTTTTAGTCTAACTCCCAATCATTCCACCCCCTTCACACTGTAGGCATTAACGGATGAGGTCTGAAGCTACCTTTTCATACCATACCCCTTGTCTCTTGTTATCTTCACATAATTTTAATCACAACCCATGTTCCTAAACTTATTGTTCCCCCTCTTGTATCCATGGTTAACTTGAAGATTTAGTGCATATGTAATTTCCCCTCAAGTCAATGACATAACCATACCTCCTCTTTCTCGCTTCTTGAAACATCAGGTTCTAAACACATGCAACCTTGAGACATTAAAAGCTAATTCCCAACCATAACATATGAAAGTCAAACTTGTCCTCGAAACGTAAACCACAATACGCATGAAAACCAAAAGATAATTGATCCAAGATTACATTATTGTTCTCAACATACTTTGTAAACAAAATACTACTTCTTACTCTTCTTCCCCTCTTTTTGCTTATATAGAAACTGGACTCCCTAAAAAGGGGTATATTCGTCATCCTCATCATCTCCGTTGTCCTTAGTACTGCCACTCTCTTCCACCTTAATCCGGACGGTAGGCTGGGCCTAACGGATCTATGAAATAGTAGGGAAATTTTCATGGTTACATCTCCCAACATTCGGCATATTCGTAGACCTTCAGCTCAAAGGTCACCACTGGCCATGCTCCTAAATCTCTGAAATCATTCTTCGTGGGCACCTTGCTCGAAAGTATAAATAAAATTGCGGTACTTGTGTCGGAACCAAGTCCAGGAGATGTGCGTGCGGTAGAAACGCTAACCGACAGTGAGTCCTCCTCACCGGGTCGTGATATCGAGAGTTCTGGTTCTCTCTCTGTATGCGGAATACCTCTATGAACCTCACAACGTGCGCGAAAACACTATCTTTTGGCTTCAGTAACATAACATAGGGGTTCGGGGTCTCGAGATCGGCCATCTATCACATCCTCTATCAATTTACGAATTAAGGAAAATAAAGTAAACATTCTATCGGCATAGACTCATATCGTAATCCTTATCCGGACGAAACCCTTAACCATATCAAGTCTTAAACAACTTCATGTATCGCAATTGACTCCACACTTATAGTATCACATCAACTTATAACTTAACATTTCTCATAAACATACATAACATTATCATTTAGTAAACCCTTCTAACTTATAAACTTGTAGCCATTCTTGAACCTAAAATTTTCAACCCTTACTCACTCTCCCCGTATTCACGCATAACTCTTTATTCCCTAGGTATTTACATACCACCACGCACATACTTAGACCTTTTCGTACCCCAATTTCATTGTTCAACTTAGAACAAGACTCAACCATTTCTGTAAGTACCTGATGTGCTTATATTCTAAAAGATCACCCGCATAATAACTCTTATCCTATCCTTTATATTGCTCGATTACCACTAAGTTTATCATATACTTTTTCTTAACACCTAAAGATATCCCAAAGGTGGGTCTCCCAATTTGTTTTGCTCTAATACCACAACCGTAACACCCCCAGGTTACTAACCACAAGATTAAGCTAACAAACCACTTAACCTAATGATTAGCAGCGGATAATCACCTAAAAGTATTACCGCCGCCCATGAAAATGGACAAGGCTAAGGCTAACACCCAACACGCAACAAAACTTCAATAACCTTAATTACATACCACAAAACAACAAAAGACCATTTAATCATACAACCTTCCAAAATATAAAACTTTAACATAAATGTCATTCATAACCACCACATAAACCATCAAGACTCAAAAGAGGTGCCCTTCATTTTAACACACTTCCCCAACATTTGGGCTTACAAGTCTTCCCAACGAAACTCCAAATTCACCTGATGTTCTTTAATTTTTAGTAGATTTCGGTTTCCGCCCTTCTACGACCTTGCCCTTGCCCTTTCCTTGAGATCCTAAAGGTGACAATACTTAAAAGTGAGTTTAACTCAGTACGTATACTACCGAACTAGGGAAAAGAAATAGTAGGTAAAACTTATAGTTTAAAATTTTTACGCGCGGCTCAATTAAGTAAATAAAAAAAAAGTAAAACCATAAAACGAAGACATAAGAAAGGCATACTTACTGGATAGCCAAATTTGAACCAATTATGAAGTTCATGTAACACACCTTAACTTGCTCACTCTTAACGATCCACAAAGTAATGAGATAATATATTATATGCTAAGGGTGCAAATAACCTCATAGAAAGGGATACCTGATCGTAGTTTGCAATTGAAAGACACAAATAGGATGGCCGAATTGAAAGGTTCAAAACTTAACCCCGAAATCATTTTCTTGGCCTTATAAAGAGAGTAAGTAAAGGATTACAATCCTTGATTAATATAACTTCATGACAAATGTAAAAGAGTCAATAATAGAGGAAATCAAGACATGAAGAATCTCAACATATATGCCCCTAATTGCGATCATCGGCTAGGCGTCCGTATGCGCATACCCGGACCGATCGGGAGATCCGGATGGTGGATGACTATCCTACTGGCCAGATTTCCATGGTGTGCATCTAAGCACTAAGTATAACTCATTGGGTGCACTAAGGCGCATACATAATTTACATTAGGTGCACAAAGCACGTGAACATGGTGTGTACTATGACACGAGTTTCTTGGTGTGCTGCTAAGCACATTAAACCATGGGTGGGGCTTTAGTAATTTCAAGAATTTTTGGAAGCTTTACCCATAAAGTTATCTTTTCATAACAAACTTAACAAAACTTTAAAAGAACCTTTCTTGAATGGTACTTGAATTTTCTTAAAAGCTTCTCAGAAGATAACTCCTTGACTTTTCGTACTAAGACTTAAACTTGGTGTTTACAACATGAATTGGTATAATCATAAATTATAAAGTCATTACTTGGTTATAAAAACATAGAATTTCACTCTTAATACATAAGGAAAATTCACCCATAAAGGGGGTATTGTTAGTGTACAGATATATATATATATATATATATATATATATATATATATATATATATATATTCTTGGTATAAAAGTATACATGAGACCCATTTTACCATATGTTCAAAAGGTAGTGAGAATAAATAAATAATTAAGTATAGGAAATTCATAGAACCAAGTAGTACACGTACCTGAAACTTGAGAAAACACGACAACACGAGCAGGGACTTGAACAGCGGCGGGCAACGACCACTTGCAGGGACTTAGAAAAGAGAAGAAATTTAGAATTAGACCTCTATCTAGGTAGGAGAAAGGATGGATAACTTGAATAAATCAACCGGCTTGAATTATGAATTTAATTCCCCATCTTGCAATGAAAGGGCCATAATTACTCTATAGATATCGTATCATCACATAAGAAGACTTTTCGAAAAGCTTAAAACACACCTTACAACTTTGTAGTTAACCCCGAAAACTAAAAACGTGATTAAGAAGGCCAAAACTCTGATTTCCCTAATCTGCTCAGAAAATAGAAGCGTCGATAAAGCTTTTTCGAAAAACCATAACTTGAGTTATACTAATCGGTTTTGGGCCTGTAAGCTGTTTATGGAAAGCTCATGACTCATACTCCAACTTACATTTATCATCAAGTGATTTAAGCTTGGGAGGAGGTGGAAATTCAGCCTAGAACAGAAGCAGCCATGTCAACCTAAATTCTGGAAATTCCAGATTTCTTGTCCTCCAAAGAGAAGTCTATAACTCTCTCACCCGATGTCCTATGGACGCCTACCATACCATTCTGGAAAGCCCAGAGTGTCCTTTAAAACTTTCATGTAACCTTACACCATAGCAACCTCTAACTATTCGAAAATCACTCAACTTTATACTGTCATCAGAAAATCTTAGATTCGCGCAAGTTTACGATTTTGGCCATTAATCCTAATATACTTGTCGAAACGACGAACCGTAAAAACCGGGTGTTAGCTAACATTTTTATCTATCTAATCATGCCCTAAAATTAGCCAGAATCACGACCATTATTTTCAGGAAATAAAAATACCAACCAGATTGTATGTTTCCTTGAAATCCATCAACATGCACACTTAAATCACTAATTTAATTCCTAAATTCTTCTCAATACATAATTTAATTCCTACAAGCACAAAATTCAGATTTGAATTGCCTAGAAAAACACCATTTAAGTCCATTTTATTCCCATACAATACCATTACATCACTACTTTCACAAATCATCACCAAGTACCACATGCATCACTTCAAAACTTCCTTCTTATTTTTAATCTAATCTATGAAGATGTACTTTGAAACTAACACATTTTCACACATTCACAACGGATTACTTCTTCAAATTCACATGCATGCTCCTCATTTTCAAGGAATTCACTTAATAAACATGAAAAAAAAACAAAAGATTAGCCAAAACTCACCCACTCTCTTTTTTTGAACTTCAATCCTTCACCTTTCTTTGAATGCTAATAGAACTTCACAATCACCTACTTGAAACACATAAAAACCACCAAAAATTCAGATTCCTACTTAGATTTAAATCATAAGAGAAGATGAGAAACAAGGAGAGAAGATTACACTTGCAAAGAAGGAGAAAAGAGGACAGGAGAAGTAGGTGGTGCGGTGGCCGGCGAAGGCGACGACCGCCGGGAACGAACGCCGGAGACAAGACCGGTGGTCAGCAGCGGCAGGCGGGCAGAGGGAGGGTGGCACGACAGGTGGAGGGGCACCAAGGAGAAAGAGCAAGAATGGTCTTTGAGTGTTTGAAGTTTGAATGAATAAACCCCCCCTTCCTTAAACTAATATACATATTAATAAGAGTGAGGCCCAACTCTTCCTCCTCCTCTTCCTTGGACCGGCCAAATGGCCCAAAGGGACCCCAATTTATCAATTTTTTTTCCTCTTCATAAATACATATCTCCCAAATTCCTAAAATATCTGAAATTTTTATAATCGTAAAAATACTCATGGTAACCCAAAAAATAAATATCAACCACCACATAAATTCTTATACTCACCCCTTAATTGCACAATAAAAGAGAGTCCTAAAAAAAAATTTAAGATCCCGGTACACAGAATTAGTAATCGAACTGAGGTATCTTGAAATTTTAACGGAAGAGTTCGAAGAGAATTAAGCTTAAAGAGACAATTAGCCGATCGTTGCGTTATTCAAGTCCTGCAAAACATATACGGGTCAATAAAATAAAGGTGAACGCGCTTTACTTATTTCGTGAATTAAATTTTTAATCTTGATTACATACGCTAACTAACACATATTAAGGAGGGTTTTTCCTTGGGTCGTTACATTAAATCTACAACATTTCAACAAATATATGCAGGATTCACAGCCGATATGCACTACCCAAATGTAGAGACAACAAGGTTGTGTTCAATCACATTTTGTACCTGAACCCGACATCATGTCTCTAGACTCCAAGTCCATCAAGCACAAGGGGCAGACCTTTTTCACATGATCTCAAGCTTAAGCAACAAGGTTTGCCTTTACCTTCTTGATTATTAAGGCCCTTCTTGATTTAGCAGGTTTGTTAAATCAGTTTCCCTTTCTGACCTTAGGAACATCCCCGATAGCCTCAAAAAGCTTCCTTTATGTTCCTTACAGCTTAAACTCGCATCTCATGCAAGTCCAACAAGCTGTTCTTATGCTTTTTCTTGGAATAGTTCATCCCCTTTTTAGGATTATTCCTCCTAAATTACATTAACACTCCCATAACTGTTAAACTTCACTCACTATCCTTCACACTCATTTTCTTTCCTCCTTCACTCACTCAAACTTTTCACTCCATAACTCCTTTTCAAAATACTTCCTTGCTTTCCTCTTTTTGTTTTGCTCCTAATTTTTTTTCTTTTTCACTTCATTTTTTCTCTTTTCTCTTCCTTTTTCTTTTCCCTTCATCTTAGAACTAATACCTCAAGAAAAATAGCAAAGAAACAAAAAGATGAAAGGAAAATAAAGAAAGAAAGAAAAGAAGAAAAGATAAGAAATATGAGTGGCTCCCATAGAGCGCTTGTTTAGGGTCCCTAGCTTGACCTAATTACCTACTTGATTCTTGAAAGGCGTGGGGAATGTTACAGCAGCATCGTCACTCTCTTCCACCATCTTTTCTTGTTCTTTTTCCCACGCTCCCCAATTACAATTGCGAGGGGATCAAGGTGTTCTTCCGGTGGTTTAGTCGGTCGAAGGGGATAAGGAAGCAATGACATCTTCGATTTCTTCCATCAACGCTTTCTCTTCCTTTTTCTACACTGCCCAACTCCACGCATACGTGAATCTTTCCACCTTTTTGGTGGTTTGGTTGACCATAGGGAAAGAGGGGATGGTTTCAAGTCTATTTTAGGGGGATCATTGAGTCTTGGGCCTTTGAAGACAATCTCTTCCACTTTTAAGCCTCCAATGTAAGTCTCACCCAACGAGATTTCATTCCTCATTGGGACGGTTTTGAAGAGGTTGTGTCGGAGGGTGTCCCCAACTTCATCCGATTTGCATTGCAAGGCCTTAAGGTGATTGTTTCCACCCTAATTATCCGGCTCCACGTCAAGAAAATAAGCCTTCCCTAGGTGCTCATCCATAATCCCCTCCACTACATCGACTTTAAAACATGCTTCTTTGAAAGGAAGTTTCTTTCTCGAGTTGTCAAGATCGAGGTCAATGTGTTCTCTACCTACATGAAGGGACAAACGACCTTTCTTTTCGTCGATCATTGCACTGGCGGTGGCCAAGAAGGGTCGACCCAAATGATGGGTATATTCACGTCCTCGTCCATCTGAAGCATAACAAAATCATAAGGGATAACAAAACTCCTCACTTGCACCGGGATATCTTCCAAAATACCTAAAGGCCTCTGTATGGGTCTATCGGCAAGTTGCAAATCGCTCGTAGTAATCATCTAAGTTCAGTTTATTACTGATTGAGTGTGGCATAATGCTCACACTTGCTCCAAGATCGTAAAATGCGTTGCAGATTTTTATATCCTCAATTACACAAGGAATAGAGAAACTACCGGGATCGGCGAGTTTCTTGGGGGTTTCATTCCCTATTAGAGTTGTACTTAGTAGACTCTTATTTTATTCTTCTCTTATTAGTAAGGAAATTTTTTAGATGCTTCTTCAAAGATGGCACCTCCGAAATGGCATCCAAGAATGTTATATTCACTTGAAGCTTCTTTAGCATGTCAATGAACTTAGAGAATTTCGCATCGCTCTTATTTTGAACCAATCACCTGGGAAATGGCACGGGTAGTCGATATGACTTTGGTTTTACCATGGCATACCCTAGGTCACTCTCCTGCACAATCGCCTTCCCTTTCTCAACTCTCTCCTTAGGTTTCACTCTCTCACCCAACTCTTCCTTTTTACCATCATTAGTCCTTTCAATCACTACTTCCTCCTCCTTCTTCTCAACACTAGCTTGTTCATCCTCCATGTCCTCCTCTTAAGTCACATATACAACATCTCCCTCTTTCTCTTCGAAAGGACTCTCATCCACCACTACAAGCCCATCAACTTCTCTTCCACTTCGTATGGTGATAGCGTTCACCTGCACCCTTTGGATAGGTTGTGGTTGGATGGTTAGAGAAAGATGCTTTTGCTGGGCAACTTGGGTCAAATGAATCTCAAGGCTTTTGAGACGAGCCTTGTCATTTTCCTGGTTCGCCACAATTTGCTACACCAACTTCACTACCATGGATTCTTGGGGTGGTTGAGAGGTTTGTGGGTTGTGGGTAGGTAGGTTGTTGGATTTGCTAATTTTGGTAGTTAGGAGGATAATATTGAATGTTTTGGTTAAGAGCATGGTTTCCTTTGGAGTGAAAAGAAACTTGGTTAATGTAGGAAGAATGGATGGTATTCACTTGCTCCAATTGTTGAAGCTTTGTACATGGTTGAGTGAGATGTGGACTAAAGTGAAATTCACGTGTATTGCCCATTGGCAACAGAAGTGGATGCAAGGGTTTGCATCTCTTGGACTGCTTTTAATTGATTGAAAGTTTCATCAAGCGCCATTTTCTACTACATCTCAAGGATGGTGGCCATAAGAAACTTCATGGTGGGGTTGCTCTCTAAGGAAAACCCTCCATTCCTTGGGCTTCGGCCGCCTCCCCAATGAGGAGAGTTTTGAGATAACTCATTGTTTAGACCCAATATTGCGTCTAAATACCGCCTAAATCCTTAGGCTTTTTGACCCGTTTCGTGGTTTAATTTAATAACTTTTAATACGTTTTTGGTTATTTTGTAGATTCCAGAGTTTCTACTCAAAACATGGTAAAAAGGGCCATTATGTAGCTACTTTGGGAATCCCGAGATTTTCCGGGTCATGGTCAAGGCAAAGGCAAAGGACGTGGGAAGGCCGGACACCTTGAGAGGATAAAAAGTTAGACTTTGCTGAATCAAGTTGGCCGAGCCTGACCGTACCCATGGTCCTGATGAAAACACCCACGGTGGGTGCAAGGCATGACAAGGAGGTAAAGTGACCGAGCTTGACCGTACCTAAGGTCCCAGGAGACCGCACCTACGGTGGGTGCAAGACATGAGCAGCAGGTGAAGTGCCCGAGTGAGACCGTACCCACGGTCTCAGGGGACCGCACCCACGACGTTGCGAAGGAGAGAAATCTCACCTGACCTAAATCGCCAGACTGCACCCACGGTCATGTCACACCGCGCCTACGGTGCTGCGAAGAAGAGAGAAATCTGCAGGAGTTAAGCAGATTCGTAGCCACGGACTCATAGACCGTACCTACGGTCCCCTGCAGATTCTCTTTTTGCTGCTTAATGAAGTGACGAGTTTTGAGTAACTAACTTAGCTTGTACATATTGTTTTCAGGTCTTTTAGCCCAAAGAGGATTTTTGGGAGATCAATGAGAGGGAGACTAGATAGACTAGAGAGTTTAGAGAGAACTTTTATCACATTTTAGCTTTCAATTAGAGTGATTCCTTAGTGATTAGTGAGAATTCATACTTGGATTATTGTTCTTGCACTGGATTTTACTGAGTTTCTATTGAAGATTTGAAGACTTAAATTATTTTTGGAGCATTGGATTCTTATTATTCTGGAGCATCTTCCTTTGACAACAAATTAATGAGCATTTCTTAACCCTTACTCTCTTTTGTTCATCTAATTACTCTTTAATCTCTGTTTTTGTTATTATATTACTTTGTGTTTGTTGATTGTTGCTATTGTTGCTTGGAATTTCTAGATACTTTCTATTTGAAGCATGAATAAAGTTATTATTATGTTTAGCATGCTAGATAAGATGATTAGAGGCTAAAACCCTTATGGGTTAGGAAGAAACTAAGGATGTGAATGGTGTGTTTTGATTGGGTTAGCAATTTAGGAGGTAATTCGTAGTGGAATCAACTTCCCACTCCTATTCTTCCCTCAAGTGGGATGTATTTGGGGTACGAAAGATCCCAAATACATCCTACACTTGGGTTGGAAGGTCGGAATTGGGATAGTTAGTATTCTATTCATGAAAGTGAATAGGAGCCAACTAGAGAGTCCCGTTCTTTTAAACCTTCGGGTCCGTGGTGGGCTTGTAGGAAGTTAATCCGGATTATCCTTGGAAAAGGAAATCCGGTGGGTTTATTTCAACGGGATTGTCATTTTATTCCACTATTTTGTTGCTTTCTAGTTGCGGAACCCTCTTCCTAATCACCGTTTGCGTCCCGAAATCTCCCGACGCCGATAGTTCCCATTTGACTGAACTATAGTTGTGTTTGTCCTGTTCGTCATCACAATCTCCTTGTTATCCCATGATCTTAAACCTTACCTAGAGTCGATTAGTTTTAGCCAAGGCCCCTAGCTCCCTGAGAGAGAACGACTATACCGAGGTCCTACAAAAACTACTTTACACAAAATGGAGCCGTTGCCGGGGAGCAAGCACACCTAGCTTAGCTTTTTGTCTATAGGTTGTTTAAGATCATTTCATTTGCTAGAGATTTTGTTATCCTTGGTTATTGGGAATTTGACTCTTCTGTTTGTTCCTTTTGTGCATGCGGACTCGATCTCGACGAGGCCAAACTCCTATAACTCCACCGAATCCGAATCTAGAGAGTATTATTCGCCAAGCTAACGCCGGCTCGAGACGAAGAAGACAACAAAGGGAGCGAGAGACGATCGAAATTCAAATGGCTAACGAAGAGCAAGATCCACCCCGTACCTTAGCATCATATTCCTTACCATCGTCGGGTACGGGAGGCGATCCCATCATATTACCTGCATTACCACCAAACGCATCATTCGAGTTCAAACCATATTTGTTGGAGATATTTGAGAACACTCCGTATCATGGAGGAGAGCATAAAAATCCCATCGACCACATCAACAAGTTTGAGCAACACATCGGTTTTGTACAAATGAATGGAGTCACCGCTGAATACATGAAGCTGAAGTTCTTCCCTCTCACTTTGAAGGGAAAAGCATTATTGTGGCTCAACACGTGATTCTACATGGGATGCCCTTAGCCGCGACTTTTTTCAAAGGTTTTTCCCCAATGATGAGACGTGTAGGTTGAGGCAAGCCTTCATGAGTTTCAAACAAGAATATGATGAGTCGTTATTTGAAGCATGGGGGAGATTCAAGTGTCTCCAATGGAGGTGTCCACACCACAATCTTGAGGATTGGCTATTATTGCATCACCTTTATTCCGGACTGAGTAGCTCTTTGCGCGAATCCATTGATCATGCCTCGGGAGGCATGTTCCTCAAGAAGATGGCGGAAGAAGCAAATGTGTTCCTCTATGAGTTATCTCAAAACTCTCCACATTGGGGAGGCGGCCGTAGTCCTAGAGATGGAGGTACTTCTTTAGAGAGCAATCCTACTATCAAATTTCTCATGAACGCCGTTCTAGAGATGCAGCAGAAGAAGGCCTTGGAAGAGACTACGAGGCAAGTAAAGGCAGCTCAAGAGGTACCTATGATTATTCCGGATTCCCGAGCTCTTGAGTGTGATTTTTGTGGAGGGCCACATTCTTTTCAAAGGTGTGAAGAATATCAAGCCGAGCAAGTCCAAGCTATCTATCCTAACAATAACCTTTCCTATCCCAACTCAAATCATATTCGTCCTCATGGGAATTATGCATACAACCAACAAGCTCCACAAAACCATAATCCACCCCTTGGTTTCTCAAACCAAAACCGCCGCCAGTACCAACAAAACCCTCACCATGGTCAAACCTCCCAAGTATCCAAACCATCACAACAAGAATTTTCTTTTGAGCAAATCCTACAAAAGATTTCCTTAACTCAAGATAAGATGTCCTTAGCTCAAGATAGGGACCAAGCACGCATAAAGAATCTTGAGTTACAAATGGCTCAAATAGCACAATAATCAAAACCTACTCAATCCCTCCCTAGCCAACCTCAACCGAACCCCAAGGGGCAACTTAATGCTATTACATTGAGGAGTGGTAGGGAGATTGAAGGGCCTAGGATGGTGGAAGAGGATGTTTTGGGTGATAAAGAGGGTGATGTGGTAGATATCACGGAAGAAGAGGATTTGATAGAGGAACGGGAAAGTGAGTTTGTTTTGGGTGAGGGCGATGAGGAAGTTCATGTGGAGGAGTTGGGAGAAGCTAGTAAAGAAAGAGAGGAGATGGAGGAAGTAAGAAAAGGGAAAGGAAGAATGATAGAAGAAGAGCCAATCCAAATCATTGAGAAGCCGAATCTACCGCCGGTTCCTTTTCCCGAGCGGTTAGCAAAGCCCAAGTCCTATGCGAAGTTTTCAAAGTTCATCGGGATGCTCAAAAAGCTTTAAGTAAACATTCCATTTCTTGATGCTATTTCCGAAGTCCCATATCTCAAGAAGCATTTGAAGGAGCTTCTCACAAGTAAAAGGAGAATTCAAGAGAAATCTACTATCCACTTGACGACGGATTGTAGTGCTATTATTGACGACAAATCACCGGAGAAGTTAGCCGACCCCGGAAGTTTTTCTATTCCTTGTACCATTGGTGACATGCGGATTGGTCGTGCTCTTTGTGATTTAGGAGCTATTGTGAGCGTCATGCCTCATTCTATATGCAAGAAGTTGAATCTCGACGATCTAACTCCTACGACAATTAATCTCCAATTGGCCGACCGTTCCGTGCGAAGACCTTTGGGAATATTGGAGGACATTCCAGTCCAAGTGGGCTGATTCTTGATTCCATGTGATTTTGTGATTTTGGAGATAGAGGAAGACAATAAAATTCCAATCATTTTGGGAAGGCCGTTTCTTGCTACGGTGGGAGCAATAATCGATGTGAAGCATGGTAGTTTGTCGTTGAATGTCAGAGATGAAAGCATCATTTTTAACCTCGAGGGGTCATTGAAAGGTCCTTCGTATGGGGACTCGTGTTATGCTATCAATATGATGGAAGTCCTTGTTGATGAATATATTGAGGACTCTCATCTACTTGAGTCTACTTATGACGATCCTTTGGAAGCTTGTCTATTGGAATCTTTCCAATTTGAGACCGACGGCACCGATATTACCTTCTTCACCAACCTTCTTGATTCATCATCCATGCATGAGGAGATTATTATTGACGAACCTCATATTGAGTGCATGGAGATTCAAGATGCGATCTACAAGGGTATGTCTTCTTCTCTAACTAAATCCTCTACTCCTTTAGAGCTTAAACCTTTACCCCCTTCCCTAAAATATGCTTTCTTGGATGATGAGAAGTCTTGTCCTGTTATTGTAAATGCTAAACTGCATGATTCTGATCTGTTCAAGTTGCTTGATTTGCTTAGAAAGCATAGGGGTGCATTAGGTTATAAAATAGAGGATTTGAAAGGTTTATCCCCTTCTATATGCATGCATTCAATTGATTTGTTAGAGGATGCAAAACCAACTAGGCAACCCCAGCGTCGATTAAACCCTAATATGCAAGAGGTGGTCAACAAGGAAGTAGTAAAGCTGTTAGCTGCTGGGATCATCTTCCCCATCGCAATTAGCGAATGATAAGCTCGATTCAGTGTGTACCTAAGAAGGGTGGGTTGACTGTGATTGAGAATGAAAAGAATGAACTAGTTAGTACCCGAATCGTCACCGGTTGGAGGATGTGCATTGACTACCGCCAATTAAATAAAGTAACAAAGAAATGGGTGGAGGCCATTCCTTGTGTAAAATGCGATGGCAAATCTGTATCAAGATTTTTGAAGAAGATCATATTCCCAAGATTTGGCATCCCAAGGGTTATTATAAGCGACAACGGATCCCATTTTATCGAGAAAAAGTTTGAGTCTCTCCTAGTGAAGTATGGTATCAATCATAAGCGGGGACTACCCTATCACGGCCAAACGCAAGGGCGACTAGAGATTTCAAACCGTGCCATTAAGGAGATTTTGGAGAAAACGGTTGGCTCTTCACGAAAAGATTGGGCAGAGAAATTAGACGATGTTTTGTGGGCATACCGCACCGCCTTCAAAACGGCGATTGGGACTACCCCGTACCGTCTAGTTTACGGGAAAGCATGCCACTTTCCCGTAGAACTCGAGCATAAGACGATGTGGGCGATCAAGAAATTGAATTACGATCTCAAGGCGGCCGGGGCGAGTTGTCTATTTCAATTGGAGGAGCTTGAGGAGCTGCGACGTCATGCTTATAAAATTAATAGGATCTACAAAGAGCGAACGAAAGCATGGCACGATAAGAGATTGAACTGTTATGAGTTCAAAGTGGGTGATAGAGTCCTAATCTTCAATTCGAGGCTCAAGCTATTTTCCGGGAAGTTGAGATTAAGGTGGTCCGGACCCTTTGAAATAGTAACGATCCTTTCCGCCGGTGTTATCGAACTTAAAAAGGAAAAGGGGGAATGTTTCAACATTAACTCATCAAAGATCAAGCCATACACCATGGGAGAGGAATATGCGGGGACGGTTGTGGTGTTCCTCGCCAACCTTGAAAGGTGAAAAAGTGGATTAGGTCAAGCTAGGACCTAAAACAAGCACCCGAGAGAGGTACAAGTTACTTCCCCTACCTTTAGTGTTTTCCTTTTATTTTCTGCATTTTTATTTCTTTTGGTTTTCATGTTTGGTTTGTTAAGGTTGAGAAAAAGAAAAAAAAAACTGGAAAAAGTTGGAAAAAAATTGATGGTGAAAAGAAGATTTGTGAAGGAGATGATTCATGTTAGTTTTGAGTGTTGAAAGGTGTCCTTGGAAGTTTTTGAGTGAGCAAGAAAAGAGGGTTTTCATGTTAGTACTTAACATTTTTCATCCAAGCCTTCTCCATCAACACCCCATTTGTCATCTTCTCTCGAATTGAGAAGGACCCAACCAGCTACATTCATCAGGAGTTGCCTCGTGCTAAGGTTATTTTTCGTGGTGAACCACATAAGACTCGCTATGATGAACTCCAAGAGCGGAAAATCTACGCTCCGGAGATTTGCAATGATGAGACAATCAATACTCTTTATTGTCGGTCTAGTTTTGTCGTTGTCACTCATGTACTTGGTTGGAAAACACTTCTCAACATCAAGGAACCAATTGTAAACCAGCCCATGCTTGAGTTCGTGAGTTCAATTCAAGTCTTTACCGATGGGTATTCTGAGGCAATTTTCAACTATAGAGTGGATGATAGGGAGATAGCCTGTTTTGTTCAAGAGTTTTGCAAAGCTTTGGAATTGCCAGAGGATGGGGTATACTTCTGGGAGTTTTAGGATTTCAACGAACAAGATGCGTGGAAGAGTTTAACTTGTTGGAGAAGAGCACCTGTTAACTTAGAAGAAGGCCAGGCGAAATTCTATTGCCCTGAAGAATCTCGGGCACGAGATTTCTGTAATCCTGCTGTCCAGTTATTTAATTGCTAATTCAGTGTTTGGGTGAGATGAGGAACGCTCGAGTGTCCGTAAGGAAGATCGTTTCATAATTTACAATACTTTGAAGGGGTGTCGAGTGAACTTAGGCTCGTGCATTCTGCATTGGTTATGGGAGATGAGTAGGACGGATAACTTCACCAACTTGGGAATGGGTCATGTTATATGTCATTTCCTCCGGAAACAAGGGTTTAGTGCCTACCTTTGGAAGTGGAAGCCACGCTATGTCCCTATCCCCATTGATAGGGGCTTGTTGATCCAAATGGAGATAATTTCTGAGCGCCAATCACGCACAGTTTACCATCATGGTTATGACGATAAGGGAACCTGCATTCCTCTCGACCCCACTCATGCTGAGGAGTGGGTCGATATTGCAAATACTGAAAATTGGTCGTGCGGACAAATTTATGGTTGGCCGAGGAAAATTGGTGGTGCACCTATCCCTATTTCTAGTTTGTTGGAAGAGTTTGAGGAGAGTGATCATGAAGAGATGCCAGGGAGCTCAACACAGCATGGTAAATCTGAACCACGTTATTTCTTCAATCAAAAGTTTGAGTGTTGAGATTCGTGAGTAGATCAAACTCCTCCGTTCCCAAGTAAAGTTGCTCGAAGACCAACAAAAGGAGATCGTGAACATCCAACAACATCTGCAGCGTCATGAAGAGTACCTCCGCCAGCAAAACCACTTCATGCAAGATTGGGGTTTTCACCACTATACTGTTTGAGGGCCATATCCCTGCACCTCCGGACTATGTAAATCCTTACTACCCATCCTTCTTTCCACTCCAACCCCGTCCTCCTCCGGGAGGATCCACTTGAGGACCGTTTGTAAGCATACCCGCCCCCACCGAATCTTTGTCATTAGTTGTTACATATTGTATTTTATGAAATATAAGTGTGGGGGGATGCTTCATCGGGGTTTGGATGCGAAGGCTTTGTGGTTTTAGCGTGTAGGTGTCTCGGGTCCTTTTGGCTTGTTTTAGTATTGCTCTGAAAGTCGGCTAGATTTGGCTTGTGGTGGTCTTTTGATAGTCTTTTGATTGTATTTTGGTTGTCTTTTGGTTGTTGGGATGTCTTGGTCGGTTATTGGTCGTTCTTTTGGCCGATGATGGCTTATTTTGCCTGGTATTTGGTTGTATTTTGGTTGTGACTGATCGATTATGGCAATGTAACGAATGGTTGTTCTAATGAAATGAAATGAATCAAGTTTGTTTGGTTAGTTTGTGTTGTGTTTCACCCTTATTTCCCGCCTCAATGAGTGAGATTCGGGGATAAGGTATGTCAATGGCAATGTATATTTTGTTTATAGTTTTCCTTTTCTTCTTTTTAGTTCCTTTCTGTTAGAGATTTAGTTAGTTTTTTTTTTATTTTGTTTTCGATATCGCATGCGGATTTTGTCATATGTAAAGTTGTCTTTTGCTCTAATATCGTTGTGATTCACTTGAATGACGACTTCGGATCATCGCTTGAACAGTTTTGAAGAGCTCAAGGTAATATCTTTCCACCTTACGCTTTCTATGTGAATTATCTTTGTGATCTGTCGCATGCTTGTTTTTCTTTTGAGTGGCGAACCCCCTTGAGTGTTTGTGTTAGGATTTTCTTGCTGTAGGAGCCGTGTGGGCTCGGGTCGCCACCGCTTTATTTGCTAGTTGTGTTCTTGTTTGTTTTT
The DNA here is from genome assembly GCA_029582165.1 of Portulaca oleracea. NCBI lineage: Eukaryota > Viridiplantae > Streptophyta > Magnoliopsida > Caryophyllales > Portulacaceae > Portulaca > Portulaca oleracea. The sequence goes on from CM055884.1 coordinate 21,954,421, forward strand.
TTTTTTTTGTAGGCTCTCTACCCTTTTCTTGTGACACCTTCCCACAATGAGGACATTGTGGTGTTTTAAGTGTGGGGGGGGGGGGGAGATAATTGCTTCAAAGGATAGATCACCTTGATTTTTGGTTTTTGTTTTCCCAGTTTTTGCTTAAAATTTGAAAAACTTTTGTATGAAAAAGGAGAAAAAAAGGGAGTGAAAGCTTTAAAAGTTTTCTTTCAGTTTTACTTTTCACTTTGTTTTCGCTTTGTTTCTCGGATCTTGTTGTCGAAATTGAGAAGCCGTTCTTAATCTTCTTTAAAGGAAACCGGTTTGAGCATTTTTCGACCTTGTCTTGGGTACGAGTCATGACTTATCTCTTTAGATGTCCTTCATCAAGTGTCTAGTGAAACCCCCGATTCCTTTCACGTTCTGGTTGAAGTCGGGAGATTCTAGGGGTTCGTGTCCGAGCTTGTTTCCTTTTTCCCATTTAGAAAAAGCAAAAGCAAAGTTAAAAGCAAAAAGAAAAAAAAAGAAAAAAAAGTAAAAGCTACAATAACCGGATTCTAGGGGTTCGTGTCCGAGCTTGGTTGAAGTGGGGCGTGTCACTGAATGACATTAATCACCATGCACTTAGCCAACCTACACGGGCCCGGTATTAGCGGTACGATGCTATTACCCCTTAAGCTCCTCCCATATCGAATTCTTGGCGGAGGTGTGTATGGAAAAGACTGTGTTGGGCGGGTAAACCCCATATTTGGGCCATCCAATTCTCGAAAGTAAGGCTAATACCGACTTTTAAAAAGAAAAACAAAAGAGAAAAAAGCAATTCCGTTGGTAAAACCAACCAAAGAGAAAAAGAAAGTTTGTGCTTCTAAAAGTGTGGGGCCTATCCTTGCATCACCTACGGCCCTCACCAAGCCAAGGGCGACCAAATGCGGGGAAGGGCAACTCCTGCCTTGTTTGTTCGTTGTTTTTAGTTCGGACATGAGTCCTTGGAGTCTTTTGGATTCGGTTAGAACCCACTAGCACTAATGCACATGGGGTTTTGCTTGGCATTAGGTGTAGGAAATCGAAAATCTCAAAGACTGACTTTTGCTTGGGATAGGGGATTGTGAGATGCTCATAACGGTTTCTTTTGGAGGCTTAATAACGTTTTCTTAGTTAAGGTTGCAAGATCCTTTGAATTGAAGTTTTTTGCTTCTCTTTCCTTTTGTTTTCTTCAGTTTTGTTTTCACTTTCCCTCTCTCCTTTTTCTTTGGCTTTTGTGGGTATAGCCGCTACAAACCCTCACGAGTCCATCTCGTCCACCCGGGCTGCCGGGGGGTTCAAAGGGCTTGGTGCATACGCTAAATGCACTCGTTTCTCTCCCACGAAAGAGGAGTTTGTGTTAGTTTAGGTAGTTTTTGTCTTGTTTTGCTCGAAACGAGCAAAAGTTTAACTGTGGGGGGTGTTTAGACCCAATTTTGTGTCTAAATACCACCTAAATCCTTAGGCTTTTGACTCGTTTTGTGGTTTAATTTAATAATTTTTAATACGTTTTTGGTTATTTTGTAGATTCCACAGTTTTTACTCAAAACATGGTAAAAAGGGCCATTTTGTAGCTACTTTGGGAATCCCGAGATTTCCCGGGTCATGGTCAAGGCAAAGGCAAAGGAAGCGGGAAGGCCGGACATGTTGAGAGGATAAAAGTTAGACTTCGCTGAATCAAGTTGGCCGAGCCTGACTGTACCCATGGTCCTGATGACCGCACCCACGGTGGGTGTAAGGCATGACAAGGAGGTGAAGTGATTGAGCTTGACCGTACCCACGGTCTCAAGAGACAACAGCTACGGTGGGTGCAAGACATGAGCAGCAGGTGAAGTGCCCGAGTGAGACCGTACCCACGGTCTCAAGGGACCGCACCCACGACGGTGTGAAGGAGAGAAATCTCACCTGACCTAAATCGCCAGACCGCACCCACGGTCATATCACACCGCGCCTACGGTGCTGCGAAGAAGAGAGGAATCTGCAGGAGTTACGCGGTCTCGGCCGTAGCCACGGTCCCATGTCCAATTCTCATTTTGCTGCTTAATGAAATGACGAGTTTTGAGTAACTAACTTAGCTTGTATATATTGTTTTGAGGTCTTTTAGCCCAGGGGGGATGAATTGCAGATCAATTAGAGGGAGATTAGATAGACTAGAGAGTTTAGAGAGAACTTTTATCACATTTTAGCTTTCAATTAGAGTGATTCCTTAGTGATTAGTGAGAATTCATACTTGGATTATTGTTCTTGCACTGGATTTTACTGGATTTCTATTGAAGATTTGAAGACATATTATTTTTGGAGCATTGGATTCTTATTATTCTGGAGCATCTTCCTTTGGCAACAAATTAATGAGCATTTCTTAACCCTTACTCTCTTTAGTTCATCATCTAATTACTCTTTAATCTCTGTTTTTGTTATTAGATTACTTGGTGTTTGTTGATTGTTGCTATTGTTGCTTGGAATTTCTAGATACTTTCTATTTGAAGCATGAATGAAGTTATTATTATGTTTAGCATGCTAGATAAGATGATTAGAGGCTAGAACCCTTATGGGTTAGGGAGAAACTAAGGATGTGAATGGTGTATTTAGATGGGTTAGCAACTTAGGAGGTAATTCGTAGTGGAATCAACTTCGCACTCCTATTCTTCCCTGAAGTGGGATGTATTTGGGGTATGAAAGATCCCAAATACATCCAACACATGGGTTGGAAGGTCGAAATTGGGATAGTTAGTATTCTATTCACGAAAGTGAATAGGAGCTAACTACAGAGTCCTGTTCTTTTAACCCTCCGGGTCCATGGTGGGCATGTAGGAAGTTAATCCAGATTATCCTTGGAAAAGGAAATCCGGTGGATTTATTTTAACGGGATTGTCATTTTATTCCACTATTTTGTTGTTTTCTAGTTGCGGAACCCTCTTCCTAATCACCGTTTCCGTCCCGAAATCTCCCGACGCCCATAGTTCCCATTTGACTGAACTATAGTTGTGTTTGTTCTGTTCCTCATCACAATCTCCTTGTTATCACATGATCTTAAACCTTACCTAGAGTCGATTAGTTTTAGCCAAGGCCCCTAGCTCCCTGAGAGAGAATGACAATACCGAGGTCCCACAAAAACTGCTTTACATTCATGAAGGAAAAAGTTGGCCTCCTCCATGGTCTTCTTAAGAAACATCCCCCCGGATGCATTATCAATTGATTCTCTAAGTGTGCTATAGAGCCCATAGTAAAAATGATGAAGCAACAACCAATCTGGCAATTTGTGACGAGGGCACTATCATTGGAAGCCTGGAAAATTGTGATGAGGGCACTATCATTGGAGGCCTTTGAATCTCCCCCAAGCTTCAAAAAGAGTCTCACCCGGTTCTTGCTTGAAGTTCATAATTTCTTGCCTAAGACGGTGTGTCTCATAGTTGGGAAGAAACGATGAAGGAAATCTTTGTTCAGCGCATCCTATGAAGAATAAGTACTAGGCGGGCATGCATTAAGCCATATCTCAATCTTTCCCGTTAAAGTAAGCGGAAAGAATTTCAGTTTCATAAACTCTGAAAATACTCCAAGCATTCACACAAAGCCACTATGTTCCTCAAATTTGTCGATATGGTCAATAGGACTCTCAGAAACGTCCCCATGAAATTGGTTGTTTTCAAAGATATCTAGCATATAAGGCTTGAACTCGAACACTACGTTTAGTGGTAATGGTGGAAGTGTGATAGGAGTACCTCCCGCACCTAAGGATGGAACAGAATATGAAGCTAAGGTACGGGTGGATCTGGTCGTTCATCCGCCATTGGGACTTGATGGCACCTATGATGTTTGATCGGCACCTGAGAGAATCTGCATGCACCAAAAAGATCCAAAGAAGAATCAAATTCCTTTAGACCTAGACACGCTGACCTCTAGCGGAATGCGATCAAAACTACCCCTAACCAAAAGAACTATAGCTAGGGGCGCTACCACCCCGGTAATAATGCCATTTGATGTACAATTAATTTTGTATACCCAGTTTTTGTGGTTCTTCTCAGGGAGTTGGGGGCCTAGCTAATGGTCTTGGTTTGATAGGAAGTCAATCACTAAAATTTCGGTCAAATAAAAGTTTGGTCGAATGAAAGTTCATTAAGGGTAATAGATAAACAAGTCAATAAAAGTTCGTCATGATCCATTTTTCTGGGCCAAAAAATTGGGATCCGCTGGGATCCACTTTTTTGGGCCAGGACACTGGGTCTGTTTTTCTAGGCTGGTTAACTGATCCGCCAGGATTTGTTTGGTCTACAAAAGAAAAAAGAAGGGATCCGCTAGGACCCTTTTTTGGGCAGGAAAATTGGGTCCGTCAGGATCCAATTTGGGCTGATGACATTCGATCCGCCAGAATTAACTCTGGGCCGAGAAATTGGATTCGCTAGAATCTGTCCCCACACTGGCAATTTTTTCTGTTTTTCTTGTGTCTACAGTTAACCCCCATTTTGATTGAGCCTGAATGAGGCGAAAGTCAAAGTAACCGTGCTGAAAATACTGATAACTAATCGGAGGTAGTCCGATGATGCTGTCTTGATTGCCGGAGGTTGTCCAGGCTTGATTATTCAAGGTTAGCTTGAATACTGAAGAATTGATCGGAGATAGTCCGGCGCTGATTGTTGGAGATTGTCCAGTATTGATTATCCAAGGGTAGCTTGTATACGAAAAATTGACCGGAGGTAGTCCGATGCTAACTTGGCTACTAGAGGTTATCCAAGCTTGATGTAATTATTCACCTAAAAATACAGGTTTACGAATATAGGACTTTCAAATACTTGCAACAACACTAGTAAAAATAATAAAATAATAAAATAAGATAATAAGAGTAAAAATAAGAAATAAAATAAAATAATAATAATAATAAGGAAAAAAAAGAAAAAAAAACAATAAGGATGAAGGAAAAGACAAAGATAATAATAATAAGAAAAATAATAATAGGAGTAGCAAAAGTAAAAAAAAAAATAAAGGTAAAGATAATACTAGGACTAGTAGTAATAATAAAAAAGATGTTGAAGAAGCACTTTCCTTCAATGCATTTTTATCATTTTCATATCTTTGCCTCTCAACCACACTTGCCTTTCACCACCATTTGCATTTTTAGAGCATCTGACCTTAAGTTTCAACACAAATCCGTGTGGAACCCAGCAAATTTCAACATAAATCAGTGAGGTTCCATCCTTTGAGCCATATTTTTGCTTGAATTATTTGAAGTCCAACTCTTCTTCAACCTCAACGGCCAAAATCCGCGAGAATCTGTTGTTCTTGGGGCTATTTTGAAGCTTCATTTTGAGTTCTTGAACAGGGGGTTCATGTAACTTTTTTGTATCTTCAACATGCAAGTTCCATACATATATATTTTTTTGGAATTTGGCTATTTGCTCTCAAAATCAGCGAGGAACCAGAAAAATCTGCAAGGTTCCCCCATTGCTTTGCTACTAAGTACGCCGGACCCGTGTGGAGTTGGAAAAAATTTGGGGTTGAATTTCTGAAAAATCCGCGAGGAGCTTTCAGTAGCCATTGATAAGCTTGGCAGCAAAACAAACGCCATTTTTTCGAAAACTTCAGCCAGATCTGCGAGAAACCCAGCCCTTGAACCTTCAATTTCGAAGATTTGGCAAATGAGTAAGCTTTATTTGACGTTTTTGTACCTGGAATTCACAAGGAATTCAGGCACATTTTTTGAAAATCTTGACAGATCCACGCAAATCCGCGAGTAGCTTAGTGTCTAGATCTGCGAGAATCTGAGCTGCTGAGTGCCGGAAACGTCATTGACGTGCTCTTAAGTAAGCTCTTGCGCCTTGCTTCAACTTCGTTTTAATTTTGGTTTGAACACGCATTTGAAATAGATTATGTCAGACACATTTGTTGGATATGCAATCCATTTTTATTTGTTTAATACTGGAAAAGAATAGATCTTTGAGGATCCACTTGTCAAAATGTAATATGTATTGGTATTTGAATCCGCAAGGATATACATGATTCCGGTGCACGTGCATTGCCTTTCACGAAAACACATTAAAGAACTATTCTTGGACCACATTTAGGATCTGAGACTCGAGAAGCTTGGATAATGCAAAATAATATATTGTGTCTGAACTAGGATCCGCGTGGATTTGCATGACTCCTGTGTACGTCGACTAAGGGATTCCCATACACATGTCTTGTATTTGTTTCGATAAAATAAATTTTTAGTCAAAATATAATGTGTGGATAATGAGATTCACGTAGATCTTTGTGGTTCCCGAGCACGTGACTTGTATTTTTAATTCTGAAATTTTTTCCCAATCTTGAACTCAAATCTGCCTGGACCAAGTTTTGGATTGTACCATATTTAAGAAAATTAAGTCCAAAATATTGTCTGGTCTGAAAATGGGGACAAAAATTTGATTGACTTGAGACTATATTCTACCTCTGGAAATTGTTCCCGAAAAATACTCAAAATAACTTGGGTAAGAATTGGGATCAGAGATGATTCTCCTGACTCGGCCCAGATATTTCTCGAACTGTGTTTTTGAAAACACTGTGTGGGTCAGGATTTGGATCCGCGAGGATCTGCTTGGAGCCAAATAACATTCTTGATATTTAAATCAACCCAAGAAAAAAGAAACCTATATCTATCAGCCCACTCTAAAATGAATTAATGGACTGGGCCATCTTGTTTTCATACCTTGCTTGGGCTTTTGAGAGACCCATGCCCAAGTTGAGCAATTCCTAGCAATTACTTAAAACCTGTAATCTTGCTTGTAGTATTCTGCAATTATGTCTACCGAACCCGTAAAGTACCATCGAAGGAAACCAACATGGGCAGCGGGTATCGCCTAGACGGGTAACATGGTCAATGAATGGACTGGTCCTAGCCAATGGGATAATAACGACCTCCTGTACTGCTGAACCGCTCACATTTCCAATTGGGCGTCTAGCATCCGGGTACGTAATCTTTATGTTTTCATTATCCTCATCTAACACCATTATGTAGAAGACTTAAAATATGAGCGTATAAATAATTAAACCTTCATCCCTCAACTTGACGACCTACGTACCTAAACTGGATTTCTCTTGGTCCTTGCCATGCAGACGGATAACGTGCAAGCTAATGGGGCCATTGAAAAAAATGATGAATCTACTAGACGAGCTCGAGCAGCTTGGTCGGCCACCCAAAGCAATACGTCAAGAAGCAGGATTCGGTCGTCCGCTCGAAGCTCGTCATGCTATGAGAGATCCCACTGGTCATTCTGTTATACGTGCCCTAAGCGAACGCTTCTGGGACACGACAAATACTTTTCGTTTCCCACTATGCGAGATGACCATCACGCCTTGATTATGGAATGATTTGAGTGGCTGAGGTATATTTTCTTATGGTTCATCAGTATAATATAGGTATTAGCCCTCCCATCATGTTGCACTTATCTATCAAACATCCAACGCCTTCTAATCGCAAATGACATACATACATAAGCAGAACATCACACCAAATAGAATCATGGTAACAGCTGCCTATAAAGAAACTCACCAAACACCTTTGACTTTTGAGGATGGCTCTGTTGGATTGATTCATTCAATGGAGTAAGGAGCAGGGCGGGGAGTGTTTAGGCTCGGTTTTAAGCCTAAATAACGCCTTTCGGCTTGCTATTTTTGTTCGATTCTGAGTCTTTTTCATCGTTTTTATTAGCTTTTTAGTTGTTTTGCAGGTTTTCACACTTTCGGAGCAAAAGCAAGGAAAACGTGCTATATTGAGGCTTTTTAGGGAATCTCGAGTGATTTCCCGAGCCGAGAGCCGAAGCGGAGTCAACCTGGGAACCTCTTTCCCATCTTTGGTGCAAAACAGTAGCGTAACACCCGCTCCAATCCTTGTACTGGGCGTTACAACCATGGCTCGAAGCAGGGGAAGGAAGCAGCAAGGCGTCGCACCCACTACGCTAGAGGTGACACTCGCTACATGCTTGTCGCGCCCGTTACCGGATATGTAGTGCCCGCTACAAAGCGCCTGCACTGATCACCCAAACTGGCCAGCAAGCCTTCGCGCCCGCGAAGGGGGAGGTCGCACCCGCGACCCTGCGCACTTTGGAATCGCCTCGCCTGATTTCTCATGGTCGCCCCCGCCACCAAGGAGGTCGCGCCCGCGACCTACTGTTTCCCAGCGCATGTTTCTTGGCCAAAACGGCTGTGTTTTGGGCAACAAGCTTGCTTTGTATATAAACTCCAATGGAATTAGGTAGGTAAGGGAATTAGGTTCTCAATTTTGTATTAGCAAGTTTTAAGGTTCCATTAGTGAGTAATTAGCTTGGATTAACTTAGGTTTTGGTGGATTTTAGTTTGTACTCAAGATTTGAAGATTCAATCAATTGAGAGATTGTTGGATCATCTTTTCACTTGTTCTTGTAGGACCCGGAAAATCGCCCCCTGTTTAGGGGTGTCGCTTTTCGGATGCCCTACTTAAATGATCGGGAGTCGACTAAAGTTGCTTAATCCTTAAATAAGGATATTTTTATTTTCGAAATTCATTTTCGGGGTGATGAAACTTTATTTATTTACAAACCCGTTTTTTATTATTTAAATTATCCGAAATTGCACAAAATAATTTAGTAATAATTTAATCCTGACCCAAACCACCAGATTTAGGCACGGGAAGGAAAAGTGGGCCTCCAGAATTCTTAAAACCCCTCTGGGTTTTAACAGATTCTGGGCTGGTTCTTTTCCCTCCTCGACCCAGAAAGAGATGGATTGAAATCGATAAAACCCCCCTGGGTTTTATCAATTTCTAGTCCATTTCTCTCGGGCCTAGCCTTGAATTGTTAGTGGATATGAATTGAATTATTTTTTAAGGAAATCGACAAACCATAAAATAAGAAATGAAAGACTATGGTCTACGAACCCGATTTCTAGATTCGGGGGTAAGGTTACAAATTCGAGAGTTATAAGAACTCTCGAATCCGCCTATTAGAAAACATACTCTACTAAAATCGACATTGAAAAGAAAGAGAGCGGGGAGAAGTTTTGTTAATTTCGCAAAGTAATTTTTCAAAGCATGCGAGATTAAAACATGATGTTTACTTTTTACAAAATATATACAAGTAAAGGAATTAAAGAATGAATTACATGATTAATCACAACAATATGAATAATGAAATCAAACCTTGCTTAAAGGTGGTGGATGTGATGCATTTGATCCCTTGATTTGCCCTTGACTTGGAGCTTGGATGAAATAAAGTAAGTAGTTTAGAAGGGTGGTATATGGGTGATAATATGGATGTGATAAGAGTGATTATGACGGGATTAGAGATGAAGTATGGAGAGAGTTTTATGGAAAATTGGTAAAGTAATGGTGATAGAGGGTGAAATGAGGGTGAAATGGAGGGAGTATTTATAGGTGAGGGAGTAAGAGATTTGGAGGGAAACCAAGGGGAACATACCCCACAAATCATGCCATCCTCGGATCAAAACCTAGGCGGGTTTTGAGAGGTCAAATGCAAAGTCAATCATGTGGGCAAAGATCAAGGGATTGCATGCATGCAAATTTTGGCGCCAGATCAATCAAAACCTAGGCGGGTTTTGATTTGATTATCCCACGGATCGCTGACATGGAAAAAAACGACGTCGCATTACATCTGGAATTAAAACCTAGGCGGGTTTTAATTTCTGGGCCGGGGCGCGCTTTGGGCCCGCTTCAGTGTGGGATTCCTTATGAATATTAAAACCTAAAGGGGTTTTATTATATGTATGCGGACTGCTTTTGACTTCTTGGGCTCAGGTTGTTGACCTTTTCAGCCCAATGAGTCGTCTAGTGCTTGGCTCGAATGACTTGCTGATCTTGATAAATCGGGTTTACGCCGGTACAAATCCCGGTGTCTACAGAGAGGCCCCACTTTGATCGAGTATGAATAGGATGAAGGTAAAAGTAGTCTAAGGATATGATTTTGGATTGCAAAGCCTGAAGTGATGCTTGGAAGTTGAGTCCTGTATCGCGGTTGCGAGCGGCATGCGCCTCTTTTGGGATGATCTCGAGCAAGGATGATGCTCTACTTGACTGTTGATGAGCTGTTGCTGTTCTCATGCGAGAATCACGCCCTACATATAGGTGTGGACTGACACTAGGAAGCTTGGTCCTATGTCGCAGTGGTAGGTGGCATGCGCCTCTTTGGGGATGATCTCGAGCAAGAATGATGATCTACCTGACTATTAATGACAGCGACCTTTTGTGCGGTAGCTAGATGATGGTTGTCCCTTTGATGACGACCGGAGAGCTAGCGACTTTTTATGCGGCAGCTAGATGATGGTTGTCTCATTGTCGGCGACCGGAGAGCTGGCGACTTTTTATGTGGCAGCAAGAAGATGGTGGTCCTATTGTCGACGACCGCAGAGCTGGGGACTTTTTATGCGGCAGCTAGATGATGGTGGTCCCATTGTCGGCGACCGGAGAGCTGACGAATTTTTATGCGGAAGCTAGATGATGGTGGTGCCATTGTCGGCGACCAGAGAGCTGGCGACATTTTATGCGGCAGCTGGATGATGGTGGTTTCATTGTCGGCGACCGGAGAGCTGGCAACTTTTTATGCGAGAGCTGGATGATGGTGGTCCCATTGTCGGAAACCGGAGAGCTGGTGACTTTTTATGCAGCATCTGGAAGATGATGATCCCATTGTCGGCGACCGGAGAGCTGGCGACTTTTTATGCGGCAGCTGGATGATGGTGGTCTCATTGTCGGCGACTGGAGAGCTGGCAATTTTTTATGCGGGAGTTGGATGATGGTGGTCCCATTGTCGGCAACCGGAGAGCTGGCGACTTTTTATGCGGCAGCTGGAAGATGGTGGTCTCATTGTCGGCGACTGGAGAGCTGGCGACTTTTTATGCGGCAGCTGGATGATGGCGGTCCCATTGTCGGCGACCGGAGAGCTGGCGACATTTTATGCGGCAGCTGGATGATGGTGGTCCCATTGTCGGTGACCGGAGAGCTGACGACATTTTATGCGGCAGCTGGATGATGGTGGTCCCATTGTCGGTGCCGGAGAGCTGGCGACTTTTTATGCTGCAGCTGGATGATGGTGGTCCCATTATCGGTGACCGGAGAGCTGGCGAGTTTTTATGCGGCAGCTGGAAGATGGTGATCCCATTGTCGGCGATCGAAGAGCTGGTGACTTTTTATGCGGCAGCTGGATGATGGTAGTCCCTATTGTCAGTGACCGGAGAGCTGGCGACTTTTTATGGAGCAGCTGGAAGGTGGTGGGCCCATTGTCGGCGACCGGAGAGCTGGCAACTTTTTGTGTGGCAGCTGGAAGATGGTGGTCCCATTGTCGGCGACCAGAGAGCTGGCGACTTTTTATGCGGCAGCTGGATGATGGTGGTCCCTTTGTCGGCGACCGGAGAGCTGGCGACTTTTTATGCGACAGGTGGATGATGGTGGTCCCGTTGTCGGCGACCTTAAAATCATGAGAAAATCAAGTATTAGTTTTATCGAAAAATAAAGAAAGTTCGAATTTTTACGTGAGCTTTAGAGAGTTCGGGTTGCTGCCTCGGGCAGTGTGGATTGGAACTTCTTTTACGGGCCATGAAATGTTCGGGCCGCATAGTTGGATTATGAATTATGGGCCGTGGCAGCTACAAAACCCAGGCGGGTTTTGATTTGTTCCACTGAGCTGACATGAGACGTTGGGCCGCGTTCTTGGGCTGTGGACGACATAAAATGATGTATGCAAGGTCACAAAGATTAGAATATGACCTTACAGTACACCACACAGGACTTCAAACATAATGCATATGGTTTAAAACAAAGCTAACTGGAAACAATTAGCTAGACTGGATGACAACCCAATAAGGAAATAAAAGGATAGGCTTGTATTTACTCTGATACAGACACACCATAGAATAAACACAAGGGCAAGGACTTAGTTACCTTAGTAGATACAGGTACACCACCACTAAAGCAAGTAAGCTCTACACACACCACTAGGAATGCCAACTCCTAGATGCTGAAGTAGATTCAACCCAAATGAGAGTTTGCTGACACTCACAAACGAGAGGCTCAATTAAGGCACTCAAATTTGTATTGAAAATATCACTGATTGATTTGCAAGCTGCTGATACATACCTATATATAGCTAATCCTAAATAGTTTGATTAGAGGCACTTAATTAAGTAACCTGATAATCTCCCCTCTAATCTAGATGCTGAAATAAACTAAATACATCATATTACAACTTATGCTATCTAATACAATTCTGATATATTTGAAAATAAAAGGAAAAGAAATGTTGGCTTCTGATTGGACCAAAACCCCAAAGGTTTGCAATTCTGACCAATTAGAACCTTTCCTAGGTGGGAGGGTAATTTTAAGTTACCTTAGTAACTTTCCCAGGCTTTCTTAAGCTGATGTAATATCAACACCTTAAGAAAGGCTGGGAAAGACTTAAACAACCATCATTGTAGCTGAACAAAATAACTTGGCCTCAGAACTGAGGTTTTGGAAAAATTGATAACAAACAACCATTGTAGGGTTGCTTGTTCTGAGGCTTGCATCTTAATGTCTCCTGGCTTAAACATGCTGGAACTAGCTTGGGACATGAAAATTGCATGTCAAGGAACAAAAATCTCCTAGGGATCTGAGGCTAAATGTCACTCAATTCAGAGATATATAATTGAGAAAGATGCTTGCTTGGATTGGTTTTGCTGGGAACTGAATTTGACCTGAATGGCCAATGCTGGTTGGATGGGTGGCTGTGCTGGCCAGGACTTGCCTTACTAATGTGTAGCAAGCCTGGATGCATGATGTTGGTGGGTTGGTGGCTACTGAAGTATCCTTGGTCTGTTGCTGAGGATGGAAGCCTACTGTTTCTGCTGGAATTGCTCCAACAGCTGCTGAGTTTGGCACAGCAAAGCTTGCTGATGACAATGCTGGTGCTGAACTTGCTGGTGATGCTTAAACTAATGTTGGATTCGCTGGATAGTCTCCATCATCCTCCCCAGGTTGAGGAAAGTTTGTCCTCAAACTTGGAAGGTCTTCATGCTCAGGAAAATAGGGCCTTAAATCTGCAATGTTGAAGGTGGCACTCCCTCCATAGTCCTCTGAAAGATCTAATCTGTAGGCATTATCTCCTATTTTCTGCAAGACTTCAAATGGACCATCTGCTCTTGGAACCAACTTGCCTCTCCTCTTTGCAAGGAACCTGTCCTTCCTTAGGTGTATCCACATTAGATCTCCTGGCTGGAAAACCATCTTCCTCCTATGCTTGTTGGCTGAAGTAGCTGCCTGCTCAGAATACTTGATGATTTTCTCTCTAACATGCTGATGAAGCTTCTTGATCATCTCTACATGAGTACCTGCTTCATAACTGAACTTTACATAATTTGTTAATGGAAAGGCCAGTTGCCTTTGAAGGGGCTCTATTGAATGCAAACTCAGCATGGGGCAAAAGAGTGTCCCATCCTGTTTTATTTGTGTTTATCAGTGATCTCAATTGAGTTCCAAGTGTCCTGTTGGTCACCTTTGTCTGTCCATCAGTCTGTGGGTGGCATGCTGTGCTGTATTTGAGCCTTGTAACTAGCTTCTTCCAGAGAGTCACCCAGAAATGACTCAAAAATTTGGCATCCCTATCAGAAACCATGCTCTTTGGGACTCCATGAAGCCTCACTACCTCCTGAAAGTAGAGCTCTGCCACTTTTACTGCATCATTTATGGTGTGGCATGGAATAAAATGAGCCATTTTGCTGAATCTGTCTACCACCACCATCATTGAGTCTTTTCCCCTCTGTGATCTTGGCAGACCAACAAATAAATCCAAGCTTACATCCTCCCATGGGCTGTAGGGACTGGCAATGGTGTATACAACCCTTGAGGTAAGCTATGGCTCTTGGTTACTTGACAAATTGCACACCTCTTCACCCAATGCTCCACATCTTTCCTCATTCTAGGCCAGCAGTAATGTTCTTTCAGTATGAGAAGGGTTTTCTCAATACCAAAGTGGCCTGTTAAGCATCCTCCATGGACTTCTGAAAGTAGTAGTTCCCTGAAGCTACTCTTGGGGATACACAACCTTGCTCCTTTGAAAAGGAACCCTTGGTCTATATGATACAGACTCTGAGGGTGTCCCTGACACTTCTGGAAAATCTCACCAAAGTCCTCATCTTCCTTGTACAAGGCTTTAAACTGCTCAAAGTCAAGTACCTTCGCAGCTAAGCCCTGTTGCAACAGATATCCCCTTGATAAAGCATCAGCTCCCTTGTTCAGCTTCCCTGATTTGCGGTGGATCATGAAATGGAGCTGCTGCATGAACTCTACCCAAGCAGCATGCCTGGGGTTTAGCTTATGCTACCCTTGAATGAACTTCAAGGCCTCATGATCACTATGTAAGATAAACTCTACTCCAATTAGGTAGTGTCTCCAGTGTTGAAGAGCTCTAATGATGGCATAGAACTCTTTATCATAGGTGCTGTACTTTCTCTTGGCTTCATTCAGCTTTTCACTAAAGTAGGCAACAAGTTTGCCTTCATGGGTCAGAACTGCTACTATGCCAACACCTGAAGCATCATATTCCACTTCTAAAACTTTAGAGAAACTTGGTAAAGCCAGGATTGGTGCTGATGTAAGTTGTCTCTTGATCTCTTCAAATGCTCTTTGTGTTGCTGGTGTCCATGAGAAACTTTTGCCCTTCACTAGCTCTGTCATAGGTGCTAGGATGGTGCTAAAATTTCTCACAAACCTCTTGTATAATGAAGCTAAACCATGAAAACTTCTAATTTGTTGAATTGAATTGGGAATAGGCCACTCCCTGATTGCCTTGACCTTTTCCTCATCTACTTGGATCCCTGCTGCCGTCACAATGTAGCCAAGAAAAGAGACTTGGCTTGCAAAGAATTGGCAGTACTTTAGATTCCCATACAACTGCTCCCTGCTCAATATCTCCATCACACTCTTTAGGTGGTCAATATGCTCCATCTCAGATTGACTGTAAATAAGTATGTCATGAAAATAGACAACAACACACTTACCAATCAATGGCTTTAGAACCTGGCTCATCAGCCTCATGAATGTGGATGGTAAATTTTTCAAGCCAAAAGGCATGACTAACCACTCAAATAACCCTCCTTTAGTCTTGAAAGCTGTCTTCCATATCCCCTTCACAAATCCTGATCTGGTAGCAGCCACTCCTCATATCAATCTTGGAAAACACTACCAAGCCATGCAGTTCATCTAGCATGTCTTCAAGCCTTGGAATTGGATACCTGTACTTAATAGTAATCTTGTTAATAGCTCTACAATCAAGACACATTCTTTGACTGCCATCCTTCTTAGGCACCAATAAGGCTAGTACTGCACAGGGGCTCAAACTCTCCCTTATCATTCCCTTCTCTAGTAGCTCATCAACATGTCTTTGGATCTCATTTGTCTCAGCTGGGGTCATCCTGTAGGCAGGTTAGTTTGGCAAGATAGATCCTGGGATAAGATCTATCTTGTGTTGTATGTCTCTCTTAGGGGGTAGGCCTGGGGGCATCTCTTCAGGAGAGACATGTAGGTACTGGTTTAGGATAGGTTGGAATAGAGGGTGATCAGTTTGTGGGGGTAAGTCTTCCTCAATGTCAAGCAAGATGATTCCACTTTGCTCACTGAACTCATATTGTTCAGCTGGAAAAAGGACATTAAGAGTTGGCTCAACAATAAAGTTTTTTGGGCTTTTTGTGAGCTGGGATGGTCTAAGAGGGGTAAGGGTGATCTTCTTACTGTTTAGGCAAAGGGAATATGTGTTTGCTCTCCCATTATGGCTAACAGACCTGTCACACATCCAAGGTCTTCTCAATAATAGGTGATAGGCATCCATAGGAAACACATCACACCAAACTTCATCTTTATAAGCTGAACCAATTGAGAAATTGACAAGGCATCTAGAAGAAATCTTGATACCTTTACTTTGGTTCAACCACTGTATGGTATAGGGTGCTGGATGGGGGCTGGTAACCAGATTGAGCTTCTTCACCATGGTTTCAAAGGCTGCATTGGTGCAGCTGCCTCCATCAATGATCAAAGAACATATTTTCTCACCAACTGTGCACCTGGTGTGGAAAATGTTCTCCCTTTGCTCTGCTGCTTCATCCATTGCTGAACTGCTCAAGATCCTCCTGATCACAAGCATTTCCCCTTCATCGGGACATGTTTCGACCTCTTCACCATCATATTTAGGTTCTCCACAGGACTCTTCATACTGATATTCTTCTTTGAAGGGCTCAGGATCAAGCAAAAGAGCTGCTTGAAACTCAGCCAAGGTGACTGTTCTTCTGTTGGGACATCAGATGCTATGTGTCCAAGGCCTTGACACCTGAAGCATCTTCTTTCTGGGAAGGCTTTATTGATAGGGGTTGGGGTTCTTTGTGGGGCATTTTGTGGCTGGTTTTGAGGTGTTCTTCGGGCTGGATATCTGGCTTAAGGTGGGTGTGGGGGTGGATAGGCTCTTTGTGGGGGATTATAGGGCTTGCTGTAGGGATTTGGTTTGGCTTTAGCATATGACTTGGCTGGATACTTGCTGCTGCACTCCTTGACTCTAGCTTTCTTCAACTGTTCCACCTTATGAGCCAAAGAACTTAGCTCATCAAGTGAATCATAAACCTGCAGCTCAATAACACTCTTGATACTGTCATCCAAACCTGCAAGGTACCTAACATAAGTTTACACCTCACTCTCCTGCATATTACACTTCCAAAGCAAGTGTTCAAACTCTTTGGTATATTCCTCCATAGATTTGCCTCCCTGCGCCAAATATTGTAGCTTAGAGTAGTTTTCCTTCATATAGTTGTCTGGAAGGAACTTCTCTTTCAACTTCTGCCTCATTTCAACCCAAGTACTAACCCTATCTTCACCAATCTCCATTCTTCTTCTCTGCAGATTAGTCTACCAAGTAGAAGCATATCTTTTTAACTTCAAGGCAACTAACTTCACCTTATTCTCTTCTGACACTTCTTTCAAGTGAAAAACCCTCTCCACAGTCTGTAACCAATCTAGGAAGACATCAGGATCTAACTCCCCTACATACTCAGGTATATCAATCTTGAAATCTAACTTCTCTATCCTCCTATCTTCCCTTCTTTCCTCCCTTTCACTTTCAATATTCTCCTCAGGTTCACTGATCCTAGGTGATCTCCTAACATATCTCCTCCTTCTGTGTGTTGGCCTAGGACCTCGACCTCCTCTCCCTGTCCTATTGAAAAGATTTTCACGTTCTCTTTCCTCCAACTCTTCATTAGTCTCCTTATTAAGCTTAGTTCTACGCAATCTCATATAATACTACAGTTATTCACTTAAGAATTTCATTTTTTGCTCCATCTCTTCTTTTTCTTTCAAGGTTTGTTTTAAGACTTCCTGAGGTGTTCTACTAGCTCCGGCCATCTTAAACTATATCAAACAACACACTCCAAGATAGAAAACAACTCTGATACCAAGATGATGCATGCAAGGCCACAAAGATCAGAGTCTGACCTTACAGTACACCACACAGGACTTCACACACAATGTAGATGGTTTAAAACAAAGCTAATCGGAAACAATTAGCTGGACTGGATGACAACCCAACAAGGAAATAAAAGGATAGGCTTGTATTTACTCTGATATAGACACACCACAAAATAAACACAAGGGCAAGGACTTAGTTACCTCAGCAGATACAGGCACACCACCACTGAAACAAGTAAGCTCTATACACACACCACTAGGAATGCCAACTCCTAGATACTGAAGTAGATTCAACCCAAATGAGAGTTTGCTGACACTCACAAACGAGACGCTTAAGTAAGGCACTCAAATTTCTATTGAAAATAAAACTGATTGATTTGCAAGTTGCTGGATACATACCTATATATAGCTAATCCTAAACAATTTGATTAGAGGCAGCTAATTAAATAACTTGCTAATCTCCCCTCTAATCTAGCTGCTGAAATAAACTAAATACATCATATTACAACTTATGCTAGCTAATACAATCTAGATACATTTGAAAATAAAAGGAAAAGAAATGTTGGCTTCTAATTGGACCAAAACCCCAAAGGTTGGCAATTCTGACCAATCAGAACCTTTCCTAGCACGGAGGGTAAGTTTAAGTTACCTCAGTAACTTTCCCGGGCTTTCTTAAGCTGGATGTAATCTCAACAGCTTAAGGTTGGGAAAGACTTAAATAACCCTTATTGTCGCTGAACAAAATAACTTGGCCTCAGAACTGAGGTTCTAGCAAAATTGATAACAAACAACCATTGCAGGGTTGCTTGTGTTGAGGCTTGCAACTTAATGTCTCCTGGCTTTAACATGCTAGAATTGGCTTGGGACTTTAAAATTGCATGTCAAGGAACAAAAAGCTCCTAGGGACCTCAGGCTAAATCTTACTCAATTCAGAGATACAGAATTGAGAAAGATGCCTGCTTGGACTGGTTTTGCTAGGAACTAAATTTGACTTGAATGGCCAATCTTGGTGGGATGGGTGATTGTGCTGGCCAGGACTTGCCTTACTAATGTGTAGTAAGCCTGGATGGATGATGTTGGTGGGTTGGTGGCTGCAGAAGTATCCTTAGTCTGTTGCTGAGGTTGGAAGCTTGTTGTTGCGCTGGAATTGCTCCAACAGCTGCTGAGTTTGGCACAGCAAGGCATGCTACTGACAATACTGGTGCTGAACTTGCTAGTGATGCTTGAATTGATGCTGGATTTGCTGGATGGTCTCCTTCATAAAACCCACGTGGGTTTTATGTTTTTCTGCTGGGCTGGTGTTGGCGTTTGGGCCGCGCCTTCTAGGCTGCGTTTGCCACAAAACCCAGGCAGGTTTTATGATTTTTTTTCTTTTCTTTTTTTTTTCCTTTTCCCTCGTAAAAGGAATCAAGTGTGGGCCCGACCCACATGTGGACAGAATTGTGCCACGTCGTCCTGTCTCCCTTTGAGGTGGCAAAAGGATGACCCTTGGGTTTCCGGCCTGTGAAACGCATTTTGCATCTCGAGGCGGGCCCGAGAAAGGAACCACTCACATTGACCCAACCTTTCTATAAATTCCAAGCATTTCATTCATTCCATTCACATCTTTATTGCCTTCATACTTCTCTCACTCCTTCACTCTCTAGAAAGTCTTGTCTTTTTGAAGTAAGCTCGGGTTTAAGACCATGTAGCCCCGGGGTTGTAGGAATCCACCTCTTCCTCACGCAGCGGCATGGCCCCATGAGAGGTCTTCTCGGCGCAACTTTGTTCATGGTACGGAGGCGGCTTCTTCCTATCTTATTGTTCAGTCTTGGAAACATGCTTGGTTTTATCGCTCTCAAGACAAGGTAATTCTTCACCTTTTATCTTGTACTTAATGTAGCGTAAAAATGAACAAGCATGAATTTATTTTTCATATCTTGTCGATTTTTAGCTAATGCTCGCATGTTAAGATGTTAAACCATCCTTTATTTCTGCATTTTGACCGAACACAAAACCGACTCTCAATCCGTACGATGGACCCAAAAACGCTTTCAATATTCGGCCCATTGATTGAATAAAACCCAGGCGGGTTTTATGCGTCCTTTGGCCCATTTGTCCAAGGAGCGGCCCAGTTGAGGAAATAAAACCCAGGCAGGTTTTATTTTCGTCTGCTGGGCTGGCACACTTTTTGGGCCGGATGTTGGGTCATAAGGCGGTCAAAGCCCAGGCGGGTTTTGACTCACATTTTTTTTGCTGGACCGAATTGGGCCGGGATGATTGGGTCTGCTGGATTGTTTCGTGGACCGTAGCCATAGGCCCAATGCTTGTGCTGGGTCCAGCTAGGGTCCATGAGATTATATTTCTGGCCCAAAATGTCAATTGAGCCCCCATTTTAAACAATTCGTTGAAATTCCGCCTGTCGTATTTAGGAGGATAACCTGAAAACTCCTGGCGCCTTGAAAGAGCCTCTTAAGTTAGTACAATCGATACCCGGAGACTTTGATCGCGGCGGGCTTCATGCCTTTCTGGAAATGCCATGAGGCTTGGAACAATCGAACTTTCCATATCATAGGTCGAGCAATGGCTGAGAGGTTGTGGGATTCAACTAACTCATTTCACTTGCCCGTGGGTGAGATGACGATCACGCCCAAAGATTTTGTTATGATCACCGATCTTCCTTGGGGTGGACAGGATATGGTCTTTGATGCGGAGATCCCTCCGGTAGTTCTGAATATGTTGGGTTCGGTGTTCGCGCGTTTGGGATAGCATCAACGTCTTGCCAATATCTCCTATAAGCACTTTGAAAAGGCCATCCACGATGCGAGTTTCCAAGACTTGCCTGAAGAGCAGCGTCGCTTTATTTTCTTCGCGTACCTTATTTCTGCTACCCTCTTTGCTAACCACATGGACAACATTTCCCTAGCATGGTTTCGAAACCTCCTCGACTTTAACAATATTCGAAACCTGAATTGGGGCAAGGCATCCTATGCGAACTACATCCACTGGCTTCGTCGAGGTATGAGACTTTCGCAGGGAGAGGATCCAATCTATCTTCATGCGGCGTAGATCCGTTACCAGTATGACCCTTCTTTGTGGAAAGTGCTCGAGGTATGTGCTCGAAATTTCTCTTTTCAATACATTTTATCCCTTCTTCCTTATTTAACATTCTGTTAATGCAGTCATGGGCATATGAGTACATTTCAGTCCTGGGTATTCGTTCGAACAAGAATAAGATGGTACCAGCTGCTGAACGCTGGACTACCGAGGGCATTCACGACAAAAAGTACAAGTCCGGGAGTCTTGACCTTATTCGTAGCATCTTGGACAACTTGAAACCGATATTTCTTTATGTCCAGCATCTTTCTCTCATTTTCCTCTATATATCATTCTTAAACGCGTCTTTCCTTTTACATGATCAAGTGAACTGGTGTCCTTGGGCCGATTTTAATGTCGGAGGGTTACCACAACCTTTGGATCTGGTGGAGCATGACATACTTCTTCGCCTTCTGATTGAGGGGCTTTATGGTTATGTGTGGTATTTGAGAGAGAGAGCCTCGAGGCAAATCCTGGGAGGTTATCCTGGTCTCATTCCCCTGGACCCTCCGTCACATATGTTCGAGCCATGACGGGTTGACCCGGATGTTCTTAGAGATCTGGTTCGAGACCAGGATTTTGACAACTTTATAAATGACGTTACGTCGGAGAAATTCAATGAAGAGTTCCAGCGTTATCTTAGCCGTTTGGCTCCCCGAGTGGTATGTATCTTCCTCTTTTATCTTTCTTATGTTTTGGCTGATTTTTGAAACGAAATTCAACAACTAGGGCCCTATGCCAAAGCCCCTGAGTTGGACATTCGACCAGAGAGAAAAAAGATCGGCGGTTTCTTGGACGAGGAGAACAGCGGCGAGTGTTCCACACTTCGTGCATTCAATCGTACAGCGGTAATTCTCCATTTCATGTTACTCCCTTTTCACTCCACATGTTACTTATAGATAACCCCGGACTTGCTATCTTTCAGCCAAGATGGGCTTTCCTCCGATAACTGACTAAGGAATGGAGCACCATGCGGAAACATCTCGGTCGGGCATTCACCGGCTCGGGTAGATATCAACCTGATACCGCTAGAAGAGCCGATATGGAGGCTGATGCGGAGTTTGTTCCCAGGGAACCTCCTCGACGTTCTACTGCAGGTGCTCCTCGTACGGAGCCCCCACGTCGTTCTTCGGTAGGGGAATATTCCACTCGAGGCCGATCTCGGGAAGAAGTTGGTGGATCTTTCCGTCCTCCTCTAGCATCTGTACCAGAGGGTCGCTACAAAGGTGTTCTGGTCGAGGGTCAACACTCGGCTGGATCTTATCGTAGCAGGTCGATAGTAGAGATCGTCGTCCTCCCAGTATGGCAGAGGACATGGCTCAGATGTCCCTAGAGGAGCCACTTGGTCAGGGAGGGTCGTATCACAGTGTTAGGTATGGCGATGATAATCAGCCCCATTCATATTGGGTGGAGGATGCTACAGAGTCAAGCGCCACCAACCGGCCCTCTCATTCTCGTAGTACTCCAACTTCAGTATGCTCTGCTCGCCATGGTCGGGAGATAGTGGTGAGGGACCGTGACTCAGGTGCATCCGTAGGGTATCCTCGCAGTCAGGCCCTAGCGGATGACGCTACTTCACGTCCTGCACCCTATGATGCTTCCTCTTTTGGTTTTGGTTCTGCAGGGTGGCTTGTCCCCGCTTCTGGGATGGGTCCGTCATGGCCCATGGGTTCGCAAGAGTGGTCCGCGCCTCAACACTCTTGGCTAGGAGGATTTGCTTCTTCTGTTTGGCCAACTCCTGGCTATGGAACTAACCCTGTATGGCCTACTTATCTGTTGAGTGGCAGCTTCCTGATCATTCCTGGCTGGCTGCTTCACAGGAGCACTTTGTGTCTTCACCATCGAGCGTACATCTTTCGGGAGTGCCCCTGTCCGGGCCATCGCCTCTTAGGCAGACTGCTCCTGGTCCTGATTACTATTCCTGGGACACCTATTTTGGCACTAACGGTACTTCCAATGTTGGAGCTTCAAATGCAGGTGGCAACTTGGCAGAGGACATCGGGGATTCGGGCTCCCTGTGGTGACAACATTCATGTAATGCATGACTTCTTTGTACTATTTTTATTATGCAAGACTTGGTGAATGCACAACTTTGACGCTTTAGTAATGCAATTTTGAATGATTTTCTACATGACAGGATTAATCCCAATTAATCCTGCTTCCCCAAAAAGAAAAGAAAATACAAAAGAACAAAAACCATAAGTATCGGAGTTAACTTGAGCAAAAATTTCAGAACCAAGGGTCATTGGGTCGATAACAAAACCCAAGACATCAAAAATACATAAATGGGCCGGTTGAAGCCAAAGGGAAAGGCCCAAGATCAAACAATAAGAAAATGGGCCGCGAGAACTGAAATCCGGGCTTGGGCCGCTTAAAACCTAGGCAGGATTTAACTGCTAAAGAAGGCGGACCTAGGCTGGCTGAGGCGCGCGCGCGTGACCCTGCTGAGGTTAAAACCTAGGTGGGTTTTAACACATTTTTGTTTACTAGCCGTTGGGAGGGGCTTGAATCATCGGATTTGGAGCAATGTCCATATGACCGTTTTGATGGATGATTTGCTCCATTTTGATCTTAGGTGGAGGTGTATTCACCTTATGCATGTTATCTTCACTCATCTCTTCTTATTGAAAAATCTCTATACGAAACTCACGAAAAGTCCTCCCAAGATCTCCATGGCGTTCGAAAAGAAGCTTGCTACATGGATGAGCACCTTGTCAATAGAAGAGAAGAAAGAGCTCGGGAGATGTAATCTGATGAGCTTGCTGAGCCTCCGGCAAGTGAGAGTCAACCATGACTTTCTCCGTGCGGCGGAGACTTTTTGGGATCCGAAAATGCAAGTTTTCCGCTTCTCATTGAAGGAGCTATGCCCGCTTCCAGAGGAGTGGTCTTTGTAAAGCGGTTTTGTACCTCGGTTTTGTCGTTCTCTCTCAGGGAGCTAGGGGCCTTGGCTAAAACTAATCGACTCTAGGTAAGGTTTAAGATCACAGGATAACAAGAAGGTTGCAAAGATGAACAGAACAAACTCAACTATGGTTCAGTCAAATGGGAACGATGGGTGTCAGGAGATTTCGGGACACAAACGGTGATTAGGAAGAGGGTTTCACAACTAGAAAGCAACGAAATAGTGGAATAAAGTGACAACCCCGTTAAAATAAACCCACCGGATTTCCTTTTTCAAGGATAATCCGGATTAACTTCGTACAATCCCACCACGGACCTGAAGGGTTAAAGAAACGGGACTCTCTAGTTAGCTCCTATTCACTTTCGTGAATAGAATACTAACTATCCCAATTCCGACCTTCCAACTCAAGTGTTAGATGTATTCAAGATCTTTCGTACCCCAAATACATCCCACTTGAGGGAAGAATAGGAGTGGGAAGTTGATTCCACTACAAATTACCTCCTAATGTTGCTAACCCAATCTAAATACACCATTCACATCCTTAGTTTCTCCCTAAACCATAAGGGTTCTAGCCTCTAATCATCTTATCTAGCATGCTAAACATAATAATAATTTCATTCATGCTTAAAAAGAGAGTATCTAGAAATTCCAAGCAACAAAAGCAACAATCAACAAACACCAAGTAATCTAATGACAAAAACAGAGATTGAAGAGTAATTAGATGAACTAAAGAGAGTAAGAGTTAAGAAATGCTCATTAATTTGATGCCAAAGGAAGATGCTCCAAAATAATAAGAATCCAATGCTCCAATAATAATATAAGCCTTCAAATCTTCAATAGAAATCCAGTAAAATCACGTGCAAGAACAATAATCCAAATATAAACTTTCATTAATCACTAAGGAATCACTCTAATTAAAAGCTAAAATGTGATAAAAGTTCCTCTCTAAACTCTCTAATCTGTCTAATCTCCCTAAAATTGATCCCCCTAAGCTAAAAGACCTAAAAACAATATATACAAGTTAAGTTAGTTACTCAAAACTCGTCACTTCATTAAGCAGAAAAATACGAATCTGCAGGGGACCGTAGGTACGGTCTATGTGACCGTGGCTACGGTCCTGCGTAACTCCTGCATATTTCTCTCTTCTTCGCAGCACCATAGGCGCGGTGTGACATGACCGTGGGTGCGGTCTGGCGATGTAGGTCAGGTGAAACTTCGCTCCTTCGCACCGTCGTAGGTGTGGTCTCCCGAGACCGTGGGTACAGTCTCACTCGGGCACTTCACCTACTGCTCTTGTCTTGCACCCACCGTAGCTGCGGTCTCCCGAGAACGTGGGTACGGTCAAGCTCGGCCACATTGATTCAGCAGAGTCTAACTTTTGATCCTCTTGATGTGTCTGGCCTTCCCGCTTCCTTCGCTTTTGTCTCAACCATAACCCGGGAAATCTCGGGATTCCCAAAGTAGCTACAAAATGGCCTTTTTTAAAATGTTTTGAGTAGAAACTCTAGAATCTACAAAATAATAAAAAACATATTAAAAGTTATAAAATTAAACTACGAAACGAGTCAAAAGTCTAAGGATTTAGGCGGTATTTAGACACAAAATTGGGTCTAAACACCCCCCACAGTTAAACTTTTGCTCGTCCCGAGCAAAATAAGACAAAAACTGCCTAGACTAACACAAACTCCTCTGTCGTGGGAGAGAAACGAGTGCATTTAGCGTATGCACCAAGCCCTTTGAACCCCCCGGCAGCCCGGGTCGACGAGATGGACTCGTGAGGGTTTGTAGCGACTGTACCCAGAAAAGCCAAAGAAAAAGGAGAGAGGGAAAGCGAAAACAAAACTGAAGGAAACAAAAGGGAAGAGAAACACAAAAAAAACTTCGATTCAAAGGATCTTGCAACCTTAACTAAGAAAACGTTGTTAAGCCTCTAAAAGGAACCATTATGAGCATGTCACAGGCACCTATCCCAAGTAAAAATCAGTCTTAAAAATTTTCGACCCCCCACACCTCATGCTGAGCAAAACCCCCCGTGCAATTGTGCAAGTGTGTTCTGAACGAAACCAAAAGACTCCAAAGACTCATGTCCGAACTAAAAAAACAGCGAAACAAACAAGACATGAGTTTCCCTTCCGCGCATTTGGTCGCCCTTGGCTTGGTGAGGGCCGTAGGTGATGCAAGGATAGGCCCCACACTTTTAGAAGCACAAGCTTTCTTTTTATTTTTTGGTTGGTTTCACCAACGAAATTGCTTTTTCTTTTTCTCTTTTTTTTTCCTTTTTATAGTCGGTATTAACCTTACTTTCGGGAATTGGACGGCCAAAATATGGGGTTTACCTTCCCAACACATCTTTTCCATACACACCTCCGTCGAGAATTCGATTTAGGAGGAGCTTAAGGAGTAATAGCGTCGTACCGCCAATACCGAGCCCGTGTAGGTTGGCTAAGTGTATTGTGGTTGATGTCATTCAGCGACATGCTCCACTTAATCCGGTTATTGTAGCTTTGCTTTCTTTTTGTTTTTGTTTTGACTTTGCATTTGCTTTTATTAAACTGGAGAAAGAAACAAGGTAGGACACGAACCCCTAGAGTCTCCCGCTTTCAACCGGAACGTAAAAGAAATCGGAGGTCTCACTAGACACTTAATGAGGGAAATCTAAGAAGATAAGTCATGGCTCGTACCCAAGACAACGTCGAAAAATGCTCAAACCGGTTTCTTTTAAAGAAGATTAAGAACGGCTTCTCAATTTTGACAACAAGATCCAAGAAACAAAGCGAAAACAAAAACTGAAAGAAAACTTTTAAGGTTTTCACTCCCTTTTTCCTCCTTTTTCACACAATTTTTTTTCAAATTTTAAGCAAAAACTGGGAAAACAAAAACCAAAAATCTAGGTGATCTACCCTTTGAAGCAAATATCTCCCCCCCCCCTCACACTTAAAACACCACAATGTCCTCATTGTGGGAAGGTGTCACATGAAAGGGGTAGAGAACCTACAAAAACGAACAAAAAGGAACAACTAGCAAATAAAGTGGTGGCGACCCGAGCCCACACGGCTCCAACAACAATAAAATCCCAACACAAACACTCAAGGGGGTTCGCCACCCAAAAGAAAAACAAGCATGCGACGGATCATGAAGATAATTCACATAGGAAAGAGTAAGGTGGAAAGATATTACCTTGAGCTCCTAAAAAATGTTCCTGCGATGATCCGAAGTCATCATTCAAGTGAATCACAACGATATTAGAGCAAAAGACGACTTTACACATGACAACATCCGCATGTGAGACCGATAACAATAGCAAAGAAAGCTAACTAACTAAATCGCTAACAAAAAGGAACTAAAAAGAAGAAAAGGAAAACTATAAACAAAATATATATTGCCAATGACATACCTTCTCCCCGAATCTCACTCATTGAGGCGGAAAATAAGGCTGAAACTCAACACAAACTAACAGAACAAATCGATTCACTTCATTTCATTCGGACAAACAATTCTTACATTCCTAAGTATCGACCGTTCACAACCAAAATACAACCAAACAGAGCATATCATCATACAACCCAAAAAAAAAACAACACCCCAACTACAATCAAAAAGCAACTTTCACGAACCAAACCCGAGCATCCTAGAAACCACAACAAGACAAACCAAAAGAACCCGAGAAGCCTACTTACCAAAACCACAAGGCCTTCGCATCCAAACCCTGATGAAGCATCCCCCACACTTAATTCACTACTAAAAATATGTGTATTACCAACCACTTTTTTCCAACCAATTTAAAATAGTTGGAAAAACCAACTATTTTAGCAACCATTTGATATTCCAACTATTTTTCAAAAATTTAGTGGGAAAAATGGTTGGAAATTCCAACCAATTTTGCTAAAATTGGTTGGAAAATTTTCCTACCATCATTTTTCCTACCATTGGAAATTGGTTGGAAAAATGGTTAGTAATCCAACCGTTTTTCCAACCATTTTCAAAAAGTAGGAAAAAGGATGATAGGAAAATTTACCAACCATTTTAGCAAAATTGGTTGGAATTTCCCACCATTTTTTCCACTAATTTTTTTTGAAAAATAGTTGGAATATCAAATGGTTGCTAAAATGGTTGATTTTTCTAACTATTTTAAATAGGTTGGAAAAAAGTTGTTGGAAATACACATATTTTTAGTAGTGATTCCACACAATAAAGTATGTAAAAACGAATGACAAAGATTGGGTGGGGGGCGGGAATGCTTACAAACGGTCCTCAAGCGAATCCTCCTGGAGGAGGACGGGGTTGGAGTTGCGATTGGATGCCAACAAGAATCTCTTGTTGGACCTCGAGCAAACCTTGCAAATCCTCGATAAGGGTTTGTTGGTTTTGGATGAGTTCTCGCTGCACTTGAAATTCATCGTGAAGCTCTTGGAGTTGATCACTAATGCGCTCTAAGGTGTCATCATTTGCTTGGATAGATCCCGCTTCTTCTTCTTTCTCTCCTTCATCGTCCTCTTCCTCAGCTTCTTCGGCTTCTTCGCCACCTTCCTCCTCGGGCTCCCAATGACCACACACCATATAGCGGTCCCCGAACTCTTAGCCACAAGACCAATTTCATCGATCAGAGACATCTAATTGCTTTTCGACATGATCGTCAGTCAAATGAATCACGACGCTATGGGAATCATACCCGTGGCAGTAAAGTGTTCGTGTTTTGTTCTTTTCCATGAATTCCAACTTCCGCAAACAAACACCATCGATGGGGTCGGGGAAGTACCGCGGAGTCCACTTGGCAAGATAGGACTCGAAACCTTGCTTCTTGAGGAAATGGCAAATAATGTGTCCTATGCCAAGGGTCATGTTTCGGGTTTCAAGTCTTATCTCCCGAAGACAATGAAGAATACAAGAACCGGTGTTTACAAGGCGACCATGGATTGCGTTGAAGAGAATGAAGAGATCGTCCTTGCGAATGTTTGACCGTCCAACGTCGCGGCCTAAGAAGGAGCTTGAAATGATGCGGTGAAAGAGGCGAACACTCAAATTGCAAAAGTCCCGGGCTTTTGAATTGCTTGGACAATGAACTTGTAGTTTACGAGTCCGAAACTTGGGATATCATCTCCTCCAACAGGTGATGGCTCTCATAGCTTCTTGCTCGTCGAATTTGACACTTTCACCATAGAAGATACCATCCAAAGGAAGGCCGAAAGCATTGCACAGGTCTTGAATCGTACATTCCACCTCCTTCTTGGCAACGATGTAAGAAAAGGTGGCCTTAGAAGTGCCATCCTCCCGAACCACGAGAGAGCTCAAGAATTCGAGCACCGGTTGGTCGACAATAGGCTCGTTGATAGTAGCGAAGATTTCCCAACCCATGACTTTAATGAAATAGTCCATGCTTGGTTTGCAATAAACATCCTTCGTTGTTTCCTCATGATATAAATCAGGAGCACATATTTTCCGTTGCTTCAACCGTGCATACCTCGCCTTGTGCATTTCGTCCCTAAAGGTGACCTTCACCTTCGGGTCACACTGAATCAAAGAGGCGGGTTGACCTTTGTAACGGGTCTTATCAGGCTCTTCCGAAGTAGATAGAGGAGGGGTCGGTTCTGGCTCGGTTCGGCCACGCTTGGCTCGGCCCATTAGAACAAACAAAGGGCAACAACAACAACAGTAGAATCGCAAATAACAACCACAATGCCTAAAATTACCAAACAATAACAACCAAAAATTTCACCAACCACACTCCAATCACAATTTCACTACTAATCTTCAACCAATTAGCACACCCAAGCCTCAAACTCAGAACATTCAACAAAATCCCAAATAGTTGTGCACAAAAACAACTAAAGTCAACAAGAAAATTGAACTTTGATGCACCAAAATACAAGAGATACCTGAGTGGAGAACTTGGAGGTGTTGCCTTACAAATTTCGAAACCCACACAACGAACCAAACCCTAAATTGCCGCTTGAAGAGCTCGAAAATGGCGAGGGAAGTATATGCAGCGCGGTTAGGCTCAAAATCGGGGAGAATGGTGGGAGAAGAGGATGAATTTGTGAAGGAAATTAGCAATTAGGGCAAGGGAATGAGGGTTTAGTGTGAGAGGAATGTTTTTCGAGTGAGGGAGAAAGAAAAGAAATGAGTGAAAATGAGGGAGAGAAGGGTTTAAACCCCGACAGAGTTCGCTGCAGCTCGATAGACCGTAGGTACGGTCCCCATGGACCGTAGGTGCGGTCTCACTCGGCCAGACTTTTGAGACAAAAAACATTATTCTGCGACCGTGGCTACGGTGAAATCGACCGTAGGTACGGTGTAGTTGTTGGGCCAAAATCAGGAAAAACTTGCCATAACTTGACCTTGGCTATGGTGAAACCCACCAGAGGTACGATCTCCTTCAGTCAAAATTCTGGGCAAAAATGCTGTTTTGGGACCGTGGCTACGGTGAAACCCACCGTGGGTACGGTCTCCTTCAGCCTCTCCCCTGCACCTACAAGACTCAAAAACTTGGAAAAATTGTTAAGTCCTAAAATTCTACTCTCTCATTATCAACCCTCTTTTCTTGCTCACTCAACAACTTCCAAGGACACCTTTCAACACTCAAAACCACCATGAATCACCTCCTTCACAAATCTTCTTTTCACCATCAATTTTTTTCAACTTTTTTTTCAGTTTTTTTTTTGTTTTTCTCAACTTTAACAAATAAAAAACGAAAATCAAAAGAAATAAAAATGCATAAAATAAAAGGAAAACACTAAAGGTAGGGGAAGTAACTTGTACCTCTCCCGGGTGCTTGTTTTAGATCCTAGCTTGACCTAATCCACCCTTTCACCTTTCAATGGCGGCGAGGAACACCACAACCGTCCCCGCATATTCCTCTCCCCTGATGTATGGCTTGATCTTTGATGAGTTGACCTTGAAACATTCCCCCTTTTCATTCTTAAGTTCGACAACACCTGCGGAAAGGATCCTTACTATTTCAAAGGGTCCAGACCACCTTGATCTCAACTTCCCGGAAAGTAGCTTGAGCCTCGAATTGAAGATAAGGACTCTATCACCCACTTTGAACTCGCGACAGGTCAATCTCTTATCGTGTCATGCTTTCGTTCGCTCTATGTAGATCCTATTATTTTCATAAGCATGACGCCGCATCTCCTCCAGCTCCTCCAATTGAAATAGACGACTCGCCTCGTCCGCCTTGAGATTGTAATTCAATTTCTTGATCGCCCACATCGTCTTATGCTCAAGTTCTACGGGAAAGTGGCATGTTTTCCCGTAAACTAGACGGTACGGGGTAGTCCCAATCGGCGTTTTGAAGGCGGTGCGGTATGCCCACAAGACGTCGTCTAATTTCTCTGCCCAATCCTTTCGTGAAGAGCCAACCGTTTTCTCCAAAATCTCCTTAATGGCACGGTTTGAAATCTCTACTTGCCCTTGCGTTTGGGGGTGATAGGGGAGTCCCCGCTTATGATTGATACCATACTTCGCTAGGAGAGACTCAAACTTCTTCTCAATAAAATGGGATCCGTTGTCGCTGATAATAACCCTTAGAATGCCAAATCTTGGGAATACGATCTTCTTCAAAAATCTTGATACAGATTTGCCATCGGACTTCGCACAAGGAATGGCCTCAACCCATTTCGAAACGTAGTCCACCGCAACTAAGATATATTGGAAACCTCATGATGACGGAAAGGGACCCATGAAGTCCAACCCCCATACATCAAAAACCTCTACCTCCAGGATGAAATTCAATGGTGCTTCATTCTTCCGAGAAATATTTCCAGACCTTTGGCATTTATCGTATTGCTTGACGTGAAGATGGGCATCACAAAAGAGTGTCGGCCACCAATAGCCGGCTTGTAAGACCCTCGCTGCCGTCTTTTGCGATCCACCATGACCTCCAACCGGGAACTCATGGCAATGTGTCAAAACAGATTTCACCTCGCTCTCGGGTAGGCATCTTCTGTACATCCCGTCGTTGCACAACCGAAATAGGAATGGATCGTCCCAAAAGAAGTGTTTTACATCGTGAAAGAACCTCTTCTTTTGGTGAGGGGTCAGATTTGGAGGAATCAACTCGCTGGACAAGTAGTTTATGATGTCGGCGTACCACGGGTTAGAATGCTTGATGGCCATGAGTCGCTCATCCGGGAAAGAATCCACAATCCGTTAGGTATCATCCAAGTCAACAAGGATCCTCGATAGGTGATCGACTACTAAATTCTTTATGCCGGCCTTGTCGCGAATTTCCAAATCGAACTCTTGCATAAGCAAAACCAACCGAATAAGCCTCGACATCGTTTCTTTCTTCCACAACAAATATTTAATCACAGCATGATCTGTGTACACCACCACCTTGGAGAACATAAGGTACTGCCGGAATTTGTTAAGAGAAAAGATGATTGCCAAAAGCTCCTTCTCTGTGGTCGTGTAATTTCTCTGTGCGCTATCAAGCGCATGGCTTTCATAGTAGATGACTCTTGGCTTCTTCTCTATGGTTTGGGCCAAACACGCTCCCACGACAAAATTGCTCGCATCCGCCATGATTTCGAAAGGTAATGTCCAATCCGGGGGTTGAACCACCAGAGCGGAAATCAAGGCTTGCTTTAACCTATAAAACGATTCAAGGCATTCATCAGTAAAAAGGAATGAGGTATCCTTACACAAGAGATCAGTTAGAGGTCGAGCGATTTTGGAAAAATCCTTGACGAACCGGCGATAAAATCCGGCATGGCCAAGGAACCTACGCACCCCATTAACGGAAACCGGGGTTGGTAGACGCTCTATAACCTCAACGTTAGCCTTGTCTACTTCGATGCCCCTCGAAGAAATCAAATGACCCAACACAATACCTTCTTCCACCATGAAGTGGCATTTCTCCCAATTCAACACTAAGTCAACTTCTTCACAACGGAATAAAACTTTCTCCAAATTCAGCAAACAATCATCAAAGGTATTACCATAGACAGAAAAATCATCCATAAAGACTTCCATGCATTATTCAATGAATTCACTAAAAATCGCTATCATGCAACGTTGAAATGTTCCCGGTGCATTACACAACCCAAAAGGCATACGTCGATATGCAAATGTACCATACTGGCAAGTGAAAGTAGTTTTTTCTTGATGTGCGGGGTGGATTGGAATTTGGAAAAAACCCGAGTACCCATCTAGAAAACAGAAATACGAGTGACCCGCCAACCTCTCCAGCATCTGGTCAATAAAGGGGAGAGGGAAATGGTCTTTCTTTGTTACTTTATTTAATTGGCGGTAATCGATGCACATCCATCAACCGGTGACGGTTCGGGTACTAACTAGTTCATTCTTTTCATTCTCAGTTACAGTCATCCCACTCTTCTTAGGTACACACTGAACGGGGCTTACCTATTCGCTATTTGTGATGGGGAAGATGATCCCAACAGCTAACAACTTTACTACTTCTTTCTTGACCACCTCTTGCATATTAGGGTTTAATCGACGCTGGGGTTGCCTAGTTGGTTTTGCATCCTCTAACAAATCAATTGAGTGCATGCATATAGAAGGGGACAAACCTTTCAAATCCTCTATTTTATAATCTAATGCACCCCTATGCTTTCTAAGCAAATCAAACAACTTGGACAGATCACAACCATGCAGTTTAGCATTTACAATAACAGGACAAGACTTCTCATCATCCAAGAAAGCATATTGTAGGGAAAGGGGTAAAGGTTTAAGCTCTAAAGGAGTAGAGGATTTAGTTAGAGAAGAAGACATACCCTTGTAGATCGCATCTTGAATCTCCATGCACTCAATATGAGGTGCGTCAATAATAATCTCCTCATGCATGGATGATGAATAAAGAAGGTTGGTGAAGAAGGTAATATCGGTGCCGTCGGTCTCAAATTGGAAAGATTCCAATAGACAAACTTCCAAAGGATCATCGTAAGTAGACTCAAGTAGATGAGAGTCCTCAATATATTCATCAACAAGGACCTCCATCATATCGGTAGCATAACATAAGTCCCCATACGAAGGACCATTCAATGACCTCTCGAGGTTAAAAATGATGCTTTCATCTCTGACATTCAACGACAAACTACCATGCTTCATATCGATTGTTGCTCCCGCCGTAGCAAGAAACGGCCTTCCCAAAATGATGGGAATGTTATTGTCTTCCTCTATCTCCAAAATCACAAAATCACATGGAATCAAGAATCGGCCCACTTGGACTGGAATGTCCTCCAATATTCCCAAAGGTCTTCGCAGGGAACGGTCGGCCAATTCGAGATTAATTGTCGTAGGAGTTAGATCATCGAGATTCAACTTCTTGCATATAGAATGAGGCATGACGCTCACAATAGCTCCTAAATCACAAAGAGCACGACCATTCCGCATGTCACCAATGGTACAAGGAATAGAAAAACTTCTGGGGTCGGCTAACTTCTCCGGTGATTTGTTGTCAATAATAGCACTACAATCCGCCGTCAAGTGGATAGCAGATTTCTCTTGAATTCTCCTTTTACTTGTGAGAAGCTCCTTCAAATGCTTCTTGAAAGATGGGACTTCGGAAACAGCATCAAGAAATGGAATGTTTACTTGAATCTTTTTTAGCATCCCGATGAACTTTGAAAACTTCGCATCGGAAACCGCTCGAGAAAAGGAACCGGCGGTAGCTTCGGCTTCTCAATAACGAAGGATAACAAAATCTCTAGCAAATGAATTGATCTTAAACAACCTATAGACAAAAAGCTAAGCTAGGTGCGCTTGCTCCCCGGCAACTGCGCCATTTTGTGTAAAGCAGTTTTTGTAGGACCTCGGTATTGTCGTTCTCTCTCAGGGAGCTAGGGGCCTTGGCTAAAACTAATCGACTCTAGGTAAGGTTTAAGATCATGGGATAACAAGGAGATTGTGATGACGAACAAGACAAACACAACTATAGTTCAGTCAAATGGGAGCTATAGGCGTCGAGAGATTTCGGGACGCAAACGGTGATTAGGAAGAGGGTTCCCTAACTACAAAGCAACAAAATAGTGGAATAAAATGACAATTCCATTAAAATAAACCCACCGGATTTCCTTTTCCAAGGATAATCCGGATTAACTTCCTACAAGCCCACCACGGACCCGGAGGGTTAAAAGAACGGGACTCTCTAGTTGGCTCCTATTCACTTTCGTGAATATAATACTAACTATCCCAATTCCGACCTTCCAACCCAAGTGTTGGATGTATTTGGGATCTTTCATACCCTAAATACATCCGACTTGAGGGAAGAATAGGAGTAGGAAGTTGATTCCACTACGAATTACCTCCTAAGTTGCTAACCCAATCAAAATACACCATTCACATCCTTAGTTTCTCCCTAACCCATAAGGGTTCTAGACTCTAATCATCTTATCTAGCATGCTAAACATAATAATAACTTCATTCATGCTTCAAATAGAAAGTATCTAGAAATTCCAAGCAACAATAGCAACAATCAACAAGCACTAAGTAATCTAATAACAAAGACAAAGATTAAAGAGTATTTAGATGAACTAAAGAGAGTAAGGGTTAAGAAATGCTCAATAATTTGTTGCCAAAGGAAGATGCTCCAGAATAATAAGAATCCAATGCTCCAAAAATAATTTAAGTCTTCAAATCTTCAATAGAAACCCAGTAAAATCTTGTGCAAGAACAATAATCCAAATATGAATTCTCACTAATCACTAAGGAATCACTCTAATTGAAAGCTAAAATGTGATAAAAGTTCTCTCTAAACTCTCTAGTCTATCTAATTTCCCTCTCATTGGTCTCCCAAAAATCCTCTTTGGGCTAAAAGACCTAAAAACAATATGTACAAGCTAAGTTAGTTACTCAAAACTCGTCACTTGATTAAGCAGCAAAAAGAGAATCTGCAGGGGACCCTAGGTACGATCTATGAGACCGGGGCTACGGTTCTGCGTAACTCCTGCAGATTTCTCTCTTCTTCCCAGCACCGTAGGCGCGGTGTGACATGACCGTGGGTGCGGTCTGGCGATTTATGTCAGGTGAGATTTTTCTCCTTCGCACCATCGTTGGTGCGGTCCCCTGAGACCGTGGGTACGGTCTCACTCGGGCATTTCACCTGCTGCTCATGTCTTGCACCCACCGTAGCTGTGGTCTCCTGAGACCGTGGGTACGGTCAAGCTCGGTCACTTCACCTCCTTGTCATGCCTTGCACCCATCGTGGGTGTGGTCATCAGGACCGTGGGTACGGTCCGACTCGGCCAACTTGATTCAGCAAAGTCTAACTTTTTATCCTCTCGACGTGTCCGGCCTTCTCGCGTCCTTTGCCTTTGCCTTGACCATGACCCGAGAAATCTCGGGATTCCCAAAGTAGCTACAAAATGGCCCTTTTTACCATGTTTTGAGTAAAAACTCTAGAATCTACAAAATAACCAAAAACGTATTAAAAGTTATTAAATTAAACCACGAAACGAGTCAAAAGCCTAAGGATTTAGGCGGTATTTAGACGCAATATTGGGTCTAAACAATGAGTTATCCCAAAACTCTCCTCATTGGGGAGGCGGCTGAAGCCCAAGGAATGGAGGGTCTTCCTTGGAGATCAACCCCACCGTGAAGTTTCTTATGGCCACCGTCCTTGAGATGTAGTAGAAAATGGCGCTTGATGAAACTTCCAATCAATTAAAACCAGACCAAGAGATGCAAACCCTTGCATCCACTTCTGTTGCCAATGGGCAATACACGTGAATTTCACTTTGGCCTACATCTCACTCAACCATGTACAAAGCTTCAAAAATTGGAGCAAGTGAATACCATCCATTCTTCTTGCATTAACCAAGTTTCTTTTCACTCCAAAGGAAACCATGCTCTTAACCAAAACATTCAATATTATCCTCCTGACTACCAAAATTAGCAAATCCAACAACCTACCTACCCACAACCCACAAACCTCTCAACCACCCCAAGAATCCATGGTAGTGAAGTTGGTGCAGCAAATTGTGGCGAACCAGGAAAATGACAAGGCTCGTCTCAAAAGCCTTGAGATCCATTTAACCCAAGTTGCCCAGAAAAAGCATCTTTCTCTAACCATCCAACCACAACCTATCCAAAGGGTACAGGTGAACGCTATCACAGTACGAAGTGGAAGAGAAGTTGATGGGCCTATAGTGGTGGATGAGAGTCCTTCCGGAGAGAAAGAGGGAGATGTTGTATATGTGACTTAAGAGGAGGATATGGAGGATGAACAAGCTAGTGTTGAGAAGAAGGAGGAGGAAGTAGTGATTGAAAGGACTAGTGATGGGAAAAAGGAAGAGTTGGGTAAGAGAGTGAATCCTAAGGAGAGAGTTGAGAAAGGGAAGGCGATTGTGGAGGAGAGTGACCTAGGGTATACCATGGTAAAACCAAAGCCATATCGACTACCCGTGCCATTTCTCAGGTGATTGGTTCAAAATAAGAGCGATGCGAAATTCTCCAAGTTCATTGACATGCTAAAGAAGCTTCAAGTGAATATAACATTCTTGGATGCCATTTCGGAGGTGCCATCTTTGATGAAGCATTTAAAGAATTTCCTTACTAATAAGAGAAGAATAAAAGAAGAGTCTACCAAGTACAACTCTAATATGGAATGAAACCCCCAAGAAGCTTGCCGATCCCGGTAGTTTCTCTTGAATTCTCCTTTTGCTTGTGAGAAGCTCCTTCAAATGCTTCTTGAAAGATGGGACTTCGGAAATAGCATCAAGAAATGGAATGTTTACTTGAAGCTTTTTGAGCATCCCGATGAAATTTGAAAAGTTCGCATCAGACTTGGGCTTTGCTAACCGCTCCGGAAAAAGAACCGAAGGTAACTTCGGCTTCTCAATGATTTGGATTGGTTCTCCTTCTATCATTCTTCCTTTCCCTTTCCTTACTTTCTCCATCTCCTCTCTTTCTTTACTAGCTTCTCCCAACTCCTCCACATGAACTTC
Source organism: Portulaca oleracea (assembly GCA_029582165.1). Taxonomy (NCBI): domain Eukaryota; kingdom Viridiplantae; phylum Streptophyta; class Magnoliopsida; order Caryophyllales; family Portulacaceae; genus Portulaca; species Portulaca oleracea. The sequence continues at coordinate 21,991,748 of CM055884.1, forward strand.
CTCATCTCCCTCATTCAAAATAAACTCACTCTCCCATTCCTCTATCAAATCCTCTTCTTCCGTGATATCTACCACATCACCCTCTTTTCCACCCAAAACATCTTCTTCCACCATCCTAGGCCCTTGAATCTCCCTACCACTCCTCAATATAATAGCATTAAGTTGCCCTTTGGGGTTTGGTTGAGGTTGGCTAGGAAGGGATTGAGTAGGTGTAGATTGTTGTGCCATTTGAGCCAATAGTAACTCAAGATTCTTGATGCGTGCTTGGTCCCTATCTTGAGCTAAGGACATCTTATCTTGAGTTAAGGAGATCTTTTGTAGGAGTTGCTCAATGAAAAATTCTTGTTGTGGTGGTTAGGACACTTGGGAGGTTTGACCATGGTGAGGGTTTTGTTGGTACTGGCGGTGGTTTTGGTTTGAGAAACCGGGGGGTGGGTTATGGTTTTGTGGAGCTTGTTGGTTGTAGGCATAATTCCGACGAGGACGAATGTGATTTGGGATGGAATAGGAAAGGTTATTGTTAGGATAAATAGCTTGGACTTGCTCGAATTGATACTCCTCACACCTTTGCAAAGAATGTGGCCCTCCATAAAATTCAAACACAAGAGCTCGAACATCCGGAATAATCATAGGTACCTCTTGAGCTGCCTTTACTTGCTTCATAGTCTCTTCCAAGGCCTTCTTTTGTTGCTCTCTAAAGAAGGACCTCCATCTCTAGGACTACGGCCACCTCCCCAATGTTGAGAGTTTTGAGATAACTCATGGAGGAACACATTTGCTTCATTCGCCGACTTCTTGAGAAACATGCCCCCAGAGGCATGATCAATGGATTCGCGTAAAGAGCTACTCAGTCCGGAATAAAAGTTATGCAATAATAGCCAATCCACAAGATTATAGTGTGGACAGCTCCGTTGGAGACCCATGAATCTCCCCATGCTTCAAATAACAACTCACTGGATTCTTGTTTCAAACTCATGATGGCTTGCGTCAACCTACACGTCTCATCAAAAAACCATTGAAGAAAGTCGCGGCTAAGGGCATCCCATGTAGAAAAGGTTCCCAGCGGACACGTGTTGAGCCACAATAATGCTTTTCCCTTCAAAGTGAGAGGGGAAGAACTTCACCTTCATCTATTCGGCGGTGACTCCATTCATTTATACGAAACCGATGCGTTGCTCGAACTTGTTGATGTGGTCCATGGGATTTTCATGTTCTCCTCCATGATACGGAGTATTCTCAAATATCTCCAACAAATATGGTTTGAACTCGAATAATGCGTTTGGTGGTAATGCAGGCTATATGATGGGATCGCCTCCCGTACCTGACGATGGTAAGGAATATGATGCTAAGGTACGGGGTGGATCTTGCTCTTCGTCAGCCATTGGAATTTCGATCGTCTCTCGCTCCCTTTGTTGTTTTCTTCGTCTCGAGCCGGCGTTATCTTGGCGAATAATACTCTCCGGATTTGGAATTGGTGGAGTTATAGGAGTTTGGCCTTGTCGAGATCGAATCCACATGGACAAAAGGAACAAACAGAAGAGTCAAATTCCCAATAACCAAGGATAACAAAATCTATAGTAAATGAAATGATCTTAAACAACCTATAGACAAGAAGCTAAGCTAGGTGCGCTTGCTCCTCGGTAACTGCGCCATTTTGTGTAAAAAGGTTTTGTACCCCGGTTTTGTCGTTCTCTCTCAGGGAGCTAGAGGCCTTGGCTAAAACTAATAGACTCTAGGTAAGGTTTAAGATCACTGGATAACAAGAAGGGTGCAAAGACGAACAAAACAAACACAACTATAGTTTAGTCAAATTGGAAGATTTCGGCACGCAAACGGTGATTAGGAAGAGGGTTTCGCAACTAGAAAGCAACAAAATAATGGAATAAAGTGACAACCCCGTTAAAATAAACCCACCGGATTTCCTTTTTCAAGGATAATCTGGATTAACTTCCTACAAGCCCACCACGGACCAGGAGGGTTAAAGAAACGAGACTCTCTAGTTAGCTCCTATTCACTTTCGTGAATAGAATACTAACTACCCCAATTCCGACCTTCCAACTCAAGTGTTGTATGTATTCGGGATCTTTCGTACCCCAAATACATCCCACTTGAGGGAAGAATAGGAGTGGGAAGTTGATTCCACTACAAATTACCTCCTAAAGTTGCTAACCCAATTTAAATACACCATTCACATCCTTAGTTTCTCCCTAACCCATAAAGGTTCTAGCCTCTAATCATCTTATCTAGCATGCTAAACATAATAATAACTTCATTCATGCTTAAAAAGAGAGTATCTAGAAATTCCAAGACACAAAAGCAACAATCAACAAACACCAAGTAATCTAATAACAAAAACAGAGATTGAAGAGTAATTAGATGAACTAAAGAGAGTAAGAGTTAAGAAATGCTCATTAATTTGATGCCAAAGGAAGGTGCTCCAGAATAATAAGAATCCAATGCTCCAATAATAATATAAGTCGTCAAATCTTCAATAGAAATCCAGTAAAATCCAGTGCAAGAAGAATAATCCAAGTATAAACTCTCATTAATCACTAAAGAATCACTTTAATTGAAAGCTAAAATGTGATAAAAGTTCCTCTCTAAACTCTCTAATCTGTCTAATCACCTTAAAATTGATCCCCCGAGCTAAACGACCTAAAAACAATATATACAAGCTAAGTTAGTTACTCAAAAGTCGTCACTTCATTAAGCAGAAAAATGCGAATCTATAGGGGACCGTATGTACGGTCTATATGACCGTGGCTACGGTCTTGCGTAACTCCTGAAGATTTCTCTCTTCTTCGCAGCACCGTAGGCGCGGTGTGACAAGACCGTGGGTGCGGTCTGGCGATTTAGGTCAGGTGAAACTTCTCTCCTTCGCACCGTCGTAGGTGCGGTCTCCCGAGACCGTGGGTACGGTCTCACTCGGGCACTTCACCTGCTGCTCATGTCTTGCACCCACCGTAGCTGCGAACTCCCGAGACCGTGGGTACGGTCAAGCTCGGCCACATTGATTCAGCAGAGTCTAACTTTTGATCCTCTTGATGTGTCCGGCCTTCCCGCTTCCTTCGCCTTTGTCTCGACCATGACCTGGGAAATCTCGGGATTCCCAAAGTAGCTACAAAATGGCCTTTTTTACCATGTTTTGAGTAGAAACTCTAGAATCTACAAAATAACCAAAAGCGTATTAAAAGTTATTAAATTAAACCACGAAACGAGTCAAAAGGCTAAGTATTTAGGCGGTATTTAGACACAAAATTGGGTCTAAACAGTCTTCTATTCTCGGGACGAATCAGTTCGCACGTCCGACGTCACCTCCAACATCTACCGACGTCATTAAACAATACAAGGGATTGCTATGCCTTCCATCCCGGGTCATAGGAAGCGCACTATTTGGCGAGAAGGTAAATTTCGAAACTATCGTCGAATATTTTCAATCTCCTAACACATTGGAATTTGGTTCGGTGATACGAGTGCGAGCACTCGTATTATGTGTCCTCGGAGAATTCTGCTTCTCTCATGATGGGCGAACAACCGAGCCGGCGAGCCTAATCCAGATCGTTGAAGACATGGCTCGAGGCTACAATCCAGTGCCGTTGATGCTAGCGGAGACTATGATGTGTTTGGATGATCCGAATCCAGAACATGAACTTCAAGGGAGCCCCCTACTTCTTCAGGTACATTTTTTTTCCTCCCTTCCTTCTATTCTCATTTTTTGCCCACCTACTGCCTGTAAAACCTAGGCGGGTTTTAGGTTTTTTTTTTGTTTTCCGTTAGTTTGGGAATAATTGGTATGCAATTGTAACCCGTGCTAACTTTATAGGCAGATATGGCTGATGGAGCATTTGGGCCTTATCGAGGAGCCTCGAACATCATCGGCGCTAACTAATTGTTGTTAAAGGAAGCAAAAATATGTCGATCGGCAATCAATAACGGAATGGATCGCCTTTCTGAAGGAGTCTCGTGATATCATTTGGTGGATCGAGTGGTGGCATATTCCCGAGTATGTGACTTCTGATTCCCACAACGCCTATGTGTGCATAGCTCGTTTGACGCATATGACTTTCTACTTCCCGGAGTGGGTGCGGTGACAAACGGGCCGCAAACAAAACATCCATGAGCTGCTGTGTGAGGCCCCCGAGCAATTGAAGCGTCGTGGCTCGGTGATAGAGTCGTGGCTGAAGTATTGGGAAAGAAGGCCGACCCTTAAGATTCCATCAAAGGGACATGTATCACAGTTTGCTGACGATGGCTATCACGGATGGTTGATCGTGGCTGTCAAATCTGGTCGCGCCGGAGAAGCGAGGATAGAGAGGACATCGACGAAGGAAAGGTTGGGTCCTCGTTCATTAATAAAAGACCATCTTGTTGCAAAAGTCTCGACGAAAGACCGGCTTGGTCCGAGGGTGGAGACACGGAAACCACATAGGCGGGTCTATAAACCTAAAGACAAAGAGATGGACCCAAACGGGCCTAGAGACATGGAGATTGATCACGAACCCACTGGCGAAGTGGAAAAAATGAAGATTAGAAGATGGATGAAAGTGAAGGAATTGAACTTCTTTGCCAGAATAATCTTTTATTTAATTACGCCTTTTGAATTTTCTTATTTACAAGCAATGTACTTGCATATTAATCATTAATAGAAGAAGAAGTATTGTTTACAATTATTGTGTTCTTGCAAACTATATTTTTTCTTCTTTTTATGAGCATATATTGAATATTCACCAAGTGTCTGAAAATTGGTTTTTCAGTTGCTTGGTTATATTAAACATAATATCGCTTGAGTTAATCCAAATTTGTTGGCTGAACCAAATCTTCTCTATCCATAGTAGCAAGCCGAGCTGCTCCTCCCGGTAGAATGTCCTTAATCATATAAGGATCCTTCCAATTGGATGCAAATTTTCCCCTTGGGTCTTGTATAGGTGCCTTCGTCTCCTTAAGCACCAAATCACCCACTTGAAGTGAACGATGTTTCACCTTCTTATTAAAAGGCGCCTCTCATCCATCAACATCAACTCTTCGAACCTTGCCCTAGCCCATTCTGGTTCTGGCAATTGGCTTCTGCCACTATTCGTAGTGAAGGATTGCTAATTCAATCGGCATGACTGCTTCCATCCCATACACCAATGAATACGGTGTTGCTCCTGTGGCAATTCGTATAGAGGTTCGGTATGCCCATAAGGCGAATGCCAATTTGTCAGGCCAGCCTTTGTAAGTGACAACCATTTTCTTAAGATTCCTACCACCGTTTTATTGGCCACTTCTACAGCTCCATTAGCTTGGGTTCGATAAGGTGAAGAGAGATGATGCTGCATTTTGTAAGTGGTGAGCAGATCCTCCACTTCTTTCCGAAAATGACTCCCATTATCACTGATGATCTCATGGGGCACACCGTATCGGCATATGATGTTCTGACGGATAAATCTGGCCACTTGTTTGGATGTGAGTTTGGCGAAAGAGGTTGCTTCTACCCACTTAGTAAAGTAATCAATGGCGACCAAGATGTATTCATGTCCTCCTGTTCCGGTTGGGTGTATCCTGCCAATGATGTTGATACCCACACTGAGAATGGCCACGGAGATGTCAGCATAGTCAAATATGAAGGAGGTTAATGCTGCAGGTTGGCATACTCCTGACATTGTGGCATCTTCGAACGAAATCCAAGCAGTCTGCCTCCATAGTGGACTAATAGTAACCAGCCCTTTGAATCTTCTTTACTAGCATGCGCCCATTCATGTGAGGCGCACAATTTTCTTCGTGTATCATAACCATAACTTCCTTTGCACTTTTAGCATCGATACACAACAAATTGATGCTTGTAGGTGAGTTCTTGTATAGATGATCTTGGATCAAGCAGTATTATTCTGCTAGACCTGATGGCTCGTTGTCCTTGAGAATCCAACTCAGCTGGATATTGTCCCATCTGAAGAAAATTGTATATGTCATGAAACCATTCTTCAGTCTGTTCTTCTTGTGTTTCCATGACGCATACATATGCTGGCTCAGATTGCCGCTCTACTATTATTGGCAGTTGGAGCGTGCCTGATGGGATTGATATCATCGAAGATAACTTAGCTAAAGCGTCAGCCAATTCATTGTGATCCCTAGAAAGGTATTGGAAACTAATTTCCTCAAGTTGGTCAGCAAGTTCCAAGAGCTTATGTTGATAAGCGAAGAGGCATTCACTTCGAACTTTCCACGCATTCTTAGCCTGATTAATGATGAGGCTACAGTCTCCAAAGACCTTTATATGGCGTATGCCTAGAGCCAAGGCAGCTTGTAGACCCTTGACGCATGCTTTATATTCTGCAGCGTTGTTAGTAGCATCAAAATCCAATTTTATAGATACAGGGATGTGTGCCCCTTCTAGAGATATTAATAGGAATCCTACTCAACAACCCATTTGGTTAGAAGCTCCGTCAAAATACATTTCCCACGTAATTTCATCGGTAAAGAATACATCTTCGTCTGGGAATTCCAAGTGAGTGCTTGGAGATTCCTATGACGGTAAAGCAGCTAGGAAATCTGAAACAACTCGCCCTTTGATGGATTTCTAGGGTAGATATTGAAGATGAATTCTGAAAGCATGACTACCCATCGGGCGATGCGGTTGTTGATGGTTGGTTGCTCCATAATGAATTTGATGGGATTGATCTCAGCTATAACATGTACAGTATGTGAAAGCATGTAATGCCTTAGCTTCTCTGTGGCCCAGACTAATGCAAGAGCCATTTTCTCTATGTCAGCGTATCGACTTTCATAGTCTAGAAACTTCTTGCTCAAGTAGTAGATGACTCTCTCTAGACCTTTTACCTTTTGAGCCAACATAGCCCCCATTGTGGAGCTAGTCACTATAAGGTAAGGGAGTAGAGGCTCATCTGGTACTGACAGCATGAGGACTGGAGGATGTTGTAAATACTCCATAATTTTATCAAAGGCAGCTTGATATTGATCTTCCCATTCTACCTTACTTCCTTTCTTCAGTTTCTTGAACAAAGGTTCACAAGTCATGGTGAGCTTCGAGATGAACCTGCTGATATATTGAACTTGCCCTAAGAAACCTCTTATCTCCTTTTCTGTCCTGGGCGATTGTAACTGTTGGATGGCCTTTATCTTTGAAGGATCAACTTCAATGCCTCGTTGGCTAATCACATAGCCTAGCAGCTTCCCAGAGGTAACACCGAAGGTGCACTTTGCTGGATTGAGTCGTATCTTGTATTTGTGAAGTCGTAGAAAGAACTTGCGGAGGTTAGGAATATGCTCCTCCCTTGTCTTGGACTTAACAATCATATCATCCACATAAACTTCTACTTCTATGTGCATCATGTCATGAAGTAGGGTGTCGGCTGTCCCTCGGTATGTTGCGCCTGCATTTTTAAGACCGAAAGACGTGACTACATAGCAATACGTTCCCCATGGTGTTGTGAAGGAGGTCTTCTCCATATCTTCTACTGCAATTTTTATTTGATTGTAACCGACATATCCGTCTACAAAGGATAAGAGCTCATGTCCACAAGTGTTATCCACTAATATATCAATGTGAGGTAACGGGAAACTATCATTGGGATTGGCTTTGTTGAGATCTCGAAAGTCTACACACATGCGCACTTTCCCATCCTTCTTGGGCACTAGAACAATATTAGCAATCCATTTAGGGTATTGGACTGCTTTGATAAACTTAGCATTGAGCAGGTTGATCACTTCCTCTTCAATCTTCTTAGCCCATTCAGGCTTAATCCTCCTAGCGTTTTGTCGAACCGGCTTTGCATTAGGGAGCAAAGGTATAATGTGCTCCGCAATCTCTCTGTCAATCCCCGACATGTTCTCGTAGGACCATGCAAACACGTCCACAAATTCCCTGAGGAGCTCCGTGAATGCTACCTGTTCTTCTGCCGTGAGTGAACTACCTAACTTCAACTCTTGAGGTTGCTCTTTGGTGCCCACATTTATGGTGATGGTGTCATCCAACACCATCATTTTATGCTCATGTTCATCAGAAAATTCATTTAAGGTTTCATTAAATTCCAGATTATTATTGGCACAACAGTACAAGGAAGAGGGGAAAGGAGAATCAGAGTAAGCAGAAAGGTTCATCTTATTGAATGTAGAAAGGAAAACATCGCTAGCAACCTCAAGACCAGACTCACTTGACTCTAGACCCTTAGGACCTAACCCTATATCCTTAGGAACAGACTTTCCTACTGATAAAACAAAGTTATTCTCCTCAGCATCAACCCACGAGACAGCCTTGACTCCTCCGTCTTCGGTGATCATAGAGTTCGGGTTAAAGCTTGGGTTGGATAGTGCAACAATAACAGCGTTAGCTTCAGACTTCTCTTTGGCAGCTTCTTGTCCAAACAGCATGCCGAATATGTTGATCCCAGCAAGATGAGTCCATTCCAATGGTGGCTGTTTAGCGGGGACAGAAACAGTAGCCATATTAATGGTGCAATCATTGAAAACTTCTAACCCAAAAACTTGAAAACTTCTAACCCATCAGTCATCACCTTCCTTAACAAACCGCCCATTCAGAGTGAGTGGATAAGGCTTCATTTGGAAGAAAGTAGGAGGATTGTCCATCCTCTTCTATTCAACTATAGCTATCTTGGCGAGCCTAACTTCCTTTTCAGTTGGCTTCTATCCTAAGCCCAACCTTCCCTTCTTCTTAAATGCCTTGAACACAGGAGGAATCCTGTTTTTCGGGTTCTTTCCCAGCGGCATCCCAAGGAAATGACCTTGTCTCTTGAGTATAGCGTGCACTTTGGGATTTGAGTATGGATTGAAGTCAAAGGGAGCTTCATCCTGGCTCAATGTCGCCACAAGTTCAAAGTTGTGAAGTTCTTCATCCATGGAACTGTGTTCCACTTCAAGGATTGTTTGCTTGGGAATAAAAACAGCATTGATGGATTCTCCCAAGATTGTGATAACTTAGCCTTGGACCAACATCTTTACCTTCTGATGTATGTTAGATGCTATAACATTACATTCATAAAGCCACGGCCTCCCTAGTAGCAGATTGAAGGAGGCTGGAATGTGTAACACCACGAACTCCACATTCCGAGCGATATTGCCTGTAGTGATGGGCAATATTATGGACCTAACCGACCTTCGAGGAGAATTGTCGTAAGCCCTGAGCGGTACACCATTTTTGGCCAAGTGCTGTTGTTGGACTCCCAATTTCGGTGCCGTCCTCCTAGGGCACACATTGACGGTTGAGCCATTGTCGACCAGAAGCAGCGGGATGGTCTTATTGGAACATTACACTGTAAGGTACAGTGCTTTGTTGTGGGATGCCCCTCACTGAGGCAGATCTTGAATTCCAAAGGTGATGGTCTGTTGATGGGTAGTCATATGAGCAACTAGAGATTCAGGAGTCGTCACGGGAGGTACTGTTAAGGCAGTAAGAGCATCTAACATCCTTTGTCTATGTGCTTGCGATGCGCATATTAGCTGCCAGATAGTAACTTCAGCTCTAGTCTTCTTGAGTTGTGCAAGGAGAGAATCTTCAGGAGGAGCCTGATTGTCATCACTAACCATTGGCGTAGGATTAGAAACTGCAATTGGGGTGGTGGTGTTCCTGTTGTTATGACGCCCTGATCGAGTGAGGAATGCCACATCATCCGACGTTGGCTCATTTGTCTCCATTCATTCTATCTTGGAGTGCTCATGTTGATCATCGTCATCATTGTCCCAAATGTCGTGGATGGATAAGTCTACATGAAAACCAAATGCTTCGGGGATAGGTTGACCCGTCTCAACGATTAAAGTGGAAGGATCAAAGCTTAAATATCCAAAGAAGGTAGCATTTGCATGCTCGGGCATCGGGTGGCTTTGATTGTTAGATTTCTTGGCAGCTTTTGGCATGGGCAGCGTCCCATCCTTTATCATGTCCTCTATCTTATTCTTGAGAGTCCAACAGTTCTCGGTATCATGTCCTCGGCAACGATGATAACGGCAAAATTGGTTAGCATCCCAATTTTTACCTTTAATCGCCGGCTCTTCTTTTGGCAAAGGTAGACCCAAGAAACCTTTCTTGACCAACCGATCAAGAGCTTGTGAATAAGAGACATCTAGTGGCGTGTAGGTCTCACATCTTGGTATATAAGGCCCCTTGCGCTGGATAGAGTTAGTTTCCATAATCTTAGGAGGGTGGCTAGCCGCACCAGTGGTACTCTTGTTGGAACTAGACCCCTTCCATCCAGGCGAAGTGGTCTTATCATTATGCATCGCCTCCAGTTGGACACAAATGTCCTTCAAGTAGTCAAAGTGTTTGACAACATGGTATCCCAAGTGCTTAGACAAACTGCTTTTGAGTCCCTGTTTAAAGGTGGATAGTTGTAGGTGAAGAGGGATCGTCTCGTTGATGTGAGGCAACTTGGTATGCCACCTTTCAAAGTAATCCAAGAAGGATTCGTCATCCCGTTGCATCATGGCGGTTAGATCATCCACCGTAGCTTGCTTTTTCTCAATGCGACTATAGTGATTAATGGAGGCTTTGAATAACTCGTTCCAATCAGCCTTCACTTGGGGTGACAAAGCATGATACCACACTTTGGCTTCACCATCTACGGTGGATGGGAAGACTGTGGAGTATAACCCGACATCAATCTGGTTTAAGGGTGCCAGCCTCATGAACTCTTCAATGTGGTGAGTTGGATTCTCGGAAGGTTTGAACTTAATGTTCGGCACTTCAATCTTATCAGCTAGTTTGAGAATAGGCTGAACAGGCAGGGGTACCTCCATGTATTTATTGGCGAAGGCCAACACAACGCTCATTGCTTTGGTGAGGCTTTCTAACTTCTGCTCAAAGGCCTTAACAGCGGGGTCCTTTGTAGGTATCGATACTATTGGGGTATCGACCTTTGTTTTGGATGTCCCTATTCCTCCAGAATCTGATGATGTCTTAATGAGTTCAGGTTCAGATTCGTATCCATGCATCTCTTCATCGTCTTCTTCAGTGTTCAAGCCCAACTTGGTATTAATTTTGGTGATGGCTTCCAGCATGCCATCCATCACTTCTTGTTGTTCATTCAGCCTTTTTCCCATTTTTTGCTCTTGTTCCAAGGTGCTGGCGAATATTAGACCTTGCATTTTGGTGCAAAGATCATCCAAATGCTTCGTGATGTTGATTTCGGTGCTTTGGACCGGGACCTCTTGGAATTGCTCTCCGGACATGATGCGGTCGCTAGTCGCGGATGGATCGTAGTGAGGATTCGGAATCAAACGGCCAGTTCGTGGATATCGGATGCGGGCTCGGAGTCGATCACCATTAATGGCTGCATGGAAATTCAAAGTTAGGACACTCGATGACATACCCCGACACATACTACCCGATGCATGCTTGACCTAAGAGACCTATATGATCCTAACCGACTCGACACTTATATGCTGACACAAAGGACTCACCCAGTTTTTGGGAGTGCATGACCTAACTCTATATGGACCTAAAAACATAACATTATAAAGGGCCGAATAAAGTTAAACGTAGCGAGCGGATCATGAGTTGACTAGCTTCAATCAGTGTTTCTCAATTCAGATGGGCCCAATCCACTGGCCGACCATTTTAAGGAGAATCAGTAACTTGGCCCAACAACTCAGACAGCTCAAACCATATTGGCTATTATGCGGACTAGAATAATGTTCAAAAAGACCGACGACCCACTTTTTTTTTAACCTTCTTTTTTTATTAATTTACTCGAGGAAAATGGATATTGTAAAAGACTGGATAAAGTCAACAATAAGAGAGTCACAATTAATTTATGGGCTTAATTGACAAATCCAATATGGTTAGGCCTAACAACGGGTCGGCCATAAATATGATGGATTTATTAATTAAATCGATAAAATAATTTACTCAAGCCTAGTGACTATTATGCAGTCTAAGACGTTATCCATCAACTTTGTTGGACTTTAATTAAATTCTTTTTGCTTTTTTGAACCTTTGTTAAGAGAATTTCATAAAGGGTCATATAATATCATCAAAGGTGAGTCAATTTTTATTCATTAATTAAGATAATCAACTTTCAAACATAAATGGACCCTTCCACTTGGGCTAACCATAATGCTTTTGGCTTAATTATATTAATTAATAAATAATCATTTTCTCAACCCAATGAATTTTATATGGACTAGAACAAAACCTCCAAACTCGGGTCGACTCTTTACAAAAAAAAGAAAAGGGGAAGGGGTACACATAACACATAGCATACAACATGAAGGGAGACTGACCCTACTATCAAACTTCTTATGGCTACTGTCATAGAGATGCAGCTGAAAAAGGCAATTGAAGGGATGACCAATCAATTAGAGATTTCCCGTGAAACCCACGCTTTCACCCAAAACACCCAACATTATTCTTCCTGTTATCAAGACCAACATGTTTAACAACCTACCTATCACCAACCTATCTCCTAACCTCATGAATTCCAACCATCTCAAGAATCTACCATAGAGAAGTTGCTAAAGCAAATTGTGGCGAATCAAGAAAATGAAAAGGCTCCCCTAGCAAGTCTTGAGAACCAATATGCCCAATTTGCTTACAGAGAGTTCACTCCTCAACCTATTCCTATCCAACCTTTACCTACCCCGATGGTGAAAGTAAATTCTATCGATCTAAGGGTTGGGGAAGTAGAGGTGAATGAGCCTTCTTTGGTGGAGGATAGTCTTTTGGAGGAAAAAGAAGAAAATGAGGTGGAGATGAATGTTGAGGAAGCTAGGGTTGTAGAAGAGAAGGTGTTGGATGTGAAGATGGAGGAAGAACAATAAGAAGAGATTTTGGAAAGAAATGATCGTGAACATCCCGAGGAGTAATTTATTCCTCACCAACTTCTAATTCCTCTCCCCAAATGGTTGATTCAACAATTGATTGATGAAGAGCGTATTGATCGAAGGTTTAATGCTCCAAGTGAGAAACCTTTCTTCATGGGACCTTGTGTTAAAGTCAATATGATAGAGAAAGTTGTTCATAAGCACCAAGTGGAGGCTTACTTTCTTGAAGTGGAGCCCGACGATTGGGGTGAGAATAATCATCGAAAGGCCTTATGTTCTGAGCCCGATGTATTTGGAGATACATTTCAAGATAATACCCTTAAGATTGTTCCATTGAGGAGGGAAATCTCCTTGGATGAGGTTTACATCGAGGACATAGAGATTGATGAGATTGTTCCAAAATGTCTGGAACTTGGAAAATCACTTGAGGAAGAGCCCAAGTTGCTTCTTCATTCCCATCACCGAATCAAACCACTGGAGGAGAGTCTTGTCCTATTTGCAGAAGTGATGAGGAGATGTTGGAAAAGAAGGAGGAAGCAACGTTGGCAGAAATTGAAGATTTCACTATCCCCTCCTTGCTCATGGTCAACTAAACGACCGGAAGGACGACACGATTTGACGTTGTCCAAAGACGGGCGGAGTTGGAAAGGAAGGAAAAAGAAGCGGATTTGGTGGAAAAAGTTGACAATGTTCCTTTCATGTTCACCATGGCTCTCTAGAATCAAACGGGTATTTGGGTCGAGCTAGGGACCTAAAACAAGCGCTCTATGGGAGGCACCCCATAATTTTTGTGGTTCTTCTTTATAGTTTTAAGTTTTTCATTTTTCTCATTTGATCCGTTTTCTTTTTCTTGTCCTTTGTTTCCATTGTTAGTTTTCCTTAAGTTTTCACATCCTGTAGTCTTTTTAATTTTCTTTATTTATCTCTTTTGTATTTTTGAGGTATTAGTTAAAGGTTCAAAAGAAAAGTTTGAAGAAAACAAAAAGAGAGGAAAAATGATATGGAAAAGAGAAAAAGAGAAGCAGTTGAAAAAAAAAGTTTGAAGTTGGGAGTGAAGAAAAAAGAAGTGTGAGTGAGTGAGTTTTTGATAACAAATGACTGTTGAGGAGAGTCTGAGAGTTAGAAAGTTTATGAATTAAGTGTGACGAAGTGTACAAAAATGAGTTTTGAAAGGAGAAGTTTTAGGAGTTAGAATATTTTGAGTGTTGGAGATGATCAGAGAAGAGGACAGGAGCTCGTAACAGGCGCTACACATCAGGTAGCACCCGCTACATAGCAGCAGACACAACAACAAGCAGTTCTCTAGAAGCACGTAGCACCCGCGATCCAGCTGTAGCGTCCATTACATCTTTGCTCCACAACGAGGTAGCGGCCACGGTAAAGGAGGTGGCGATCGCGAAAGAGCACTTGGCATCTCCAATTTTCCAGTCTGTCGCGCCCGTCATAGAACTTGTAGCGCCCGCAAATAGGCACTGTTCAACGCAATTCTGCCCTAAAATTCCCGACCCCTCTTTATTTTCTCTCATTTCTTTCCTCACAAACTCGACTCCCTCTGTCACTCTAAACCCTAAGCACCCGTGACACTCACACTCACACCTCTCCATCCTTCTCAAATCTCAATTCCACCCTCCCCTATCCTCCATTTTCGAATTTCAAACCTAATCTCCCCATTTTCCTTTCCTTTCTACTGCTGAAAGTCCGACATCTCCCAACAACTTTTTCCATGCGTGCAATGTCAGCAAGCATTCAATTTTTGCTGCCACAAGTGAGGTAATCCTTTGTTTTGTCGTATGAATTCCATCTTCTACTCACTTGTGCTGTGTTTTGGTGTTGTGTTGCTGCCTTGAAATAGCTAGAATACACACACACTCTAGTTTGAGTCACTGTGCACGCAACCTGGTCTGGTTGCTGTTCTTTGTGCTCTTTAGTTGATTCGTGATGCTGTTGAATTCCATTTCCGTAGTCCATAGTTGAGGTAATCTTCTACCATTGCTACTGTTCTCGATTTTCATGCTCATTGGTTTGTTTCTTGTGCTTGGAGTTTTTCAATTTTTGAGTTAGGACACCACAGTGAGTTCTTAGCATCGTCGAATATCACACTAGTTCAGCACCATGAGTAGAAGCAAGCGTTCTCGTGTCGAAAGAGCATTACCGAGCACAACCGGCCACGCTAATTCAGTGTGACAAAAGAGCAAGGGTAGCTTTTCGGAGTGATACACATAAACAACGCTATGAAATGTTTCAAGCACGTAAGATATGTGCACCCGACGTCTACGATGCGGTGACGGTGGAAGCCGTTTATTGCAAACCGAGCTTCACCCACTTCATTCACATTTTAGGATGGGAGGTATTCCTCATGATCAATGAATCGATCGTGGACCAACCTATCCTGGAGTTTTTGAGGTCGTTTATGGTTTACAATGATAGCAAAGCGGACGCATACTTCGAGTATCGAGTCGCGAACAAGGATAAACGGTGCACCGTGAAACGTTTATGCCAATGATTGGGTCTTCCCGAGGATGGAAGAATATATGATTAGTGTGATAATTGATTCAATGAACAAGGGGCAATGAAGGCTTTGACCTGCTAGAGAAGGATGGATCTAGGTTCAAGAGGCGGAGATCAACGATATCATTGCCCACGTAACTCAAAGGGGCGTGATTTCTGCAATCTAGCCGTTCGAATCCTCCATAGGATTGTGACGAGTTCGGTATTTGGGCGAGATGACGGACGCCCTAAGGTTCGAAAAGACGATCATTTTGTGATCTACAATGCAGTAAGAGATGTTCGGGTTAATACTGGCTCATGCATTCTGCATTGTCTCTGAGAAATAAGCACGGAAGTCCGACCCACTACCATCGGGATAGGGCACATCATCTACCATTTACTCGTCCTACAAGGTCTTGGGGATTATTTGAAGAAGTGGAATCCACGTTATTTCCCGGATCCCATCGACGGGGTATATTGAAAAAAATGGGCATCTTAGCGAAGAACCGAACTCGCATAATCTACGTCCAAGGACATAATGATAACCGAGCGGAAGTTCTTTGAGATCCGGAACATGCGGAGTAGTGGTTAGACATAACCAATGAGCATAATTGGTCTTGTGGCCAAGACTATGGTACCTGTCGCATAGTAGGAAGTCTGGATATGTCCGAAGATGAAGAAGGAGAGGAAGAAGAAGAAGATAAGGAGGAAGAGGAAGAGGAAGAGGAGGAGCATGTCGGCCAAGGTGAAGTAAGTGGAAGCGGAAGTCAACCATGGGAAGCTTCACTTGGGCAACTTAACTCTCAGTTTGAGCAGATGAGAGTAGATCTTCGTGAGCAACGAACTTTACTCCAGAGCCAACACAATTTGTTGGATAGCCAACAAGATGTATTACGTGCCCAGCATTCCACTCAACAATGTGCATTCACATCTTCAACGACACGAGGAGTATTTCCGGCAACAAAACAAAATTTAGCGTGATAAGAGTTATCATCACTACTCCGTAGCTGGTCACATCTCGGCACCGGAGGGTTATGTAAACCCTCACTACCCCACCTAATTCTCTTATTATCCGTATCCTCCTCCATTAGGAAATGAGCAGTGAATTGTAAGTGCCCCCGCCCCCACTTTACTCTCTTAGTTGTTTCGATTTGCATCGATAATGATGGATAAGTGTGTGTGTGGGGAGGGGGTGCTTTATAGGGAAGTCTGTCGGTTGGTTTGGTTTTGTTGGGTTCATTGTCCCATGGTGTCGTTGTTTCGTACTTACTGCTTCGTCTTCGTTTGGTATGTTCTTGGTCATGTTCCCTAGGGTATTTGGTGGAGGTGGTTGGTTTGCATCTGATTTTATCATTCGTAGGACCAGGTAGGTGTGTTTCACCCTCAATTCCCACCATAATGAGTGAGATTCGGGGTTGAGGTTAGTCCCTGTCAATGTACTTGTTATAAATATTTTAGTTTTTCCTTGGTTCTTTGGTTAGCTAGTGTCTTGTATATACTTTGTTTTCATTTTTTACCTTACATGTGAACACTCATGCTTAGGATGATTTTCTTGCTTATTTCTAACCAAAGTGATGTTTTTTTTGGATCGCGGATTGAGTATGTTTTAAATCAAGACCTTGAGGTAACTTCTTTCCGCCCTCTTTGAATGTGTATATATTTTTGATCCATGTTGCATGCTTGATTTTCTTTTTGAGAGGAGAGCCCCTTTGAATGTTAGTGTTGGGATTTTTTTTTGTTGTTGGAGCCGTATGGGCTCGGGTAGCCACCACTTTGATGTGCTAGGTGCTTGTGTTTGTTTTTTTTATAGGTTTTTCTACCTTTCATGCGACACCCTTCCCACAATGAGGGCATTGTGGCGTTTTAAGTGGTGTGAGGGGGGGGGGGAGGAGATATTTATGTTCAAGGGTAGAGACCTAGCATTTTTATTTTTATTTTTTATTTTTCTTATTTTTTGCTAAAATTTGAAAAAATTTCGTGAAAATGAAAGAAAAAGGGAAAAAGGTTGTGAAAAAACCCCAAAAAATTACTTGGAGGTATCCTAACTTCTGGTGAAATGTTTTTCAGGTACCCCAACTTTTTAAAACTCATTTTCGGGTACCTTTACTTTTTGGATTAGAAATTATTAGGTGCTTTTTCGGTCATCAATTTGGTTAAGTGACTGAAATATCTTTGTTCTTCCATTTTTTAAGAAATATCCTTAAAGAAGAATAAGGGTATTTCGGTCACTTCATAAAATTGATGGCCGAAAAAGCACCAAATAATTACTAACCCAAAAAGTAAGGGTACATCAAAATGAGTTTTGAAAAGTTGGGGTACCGAAAAATAGTTTCCCCAAATATTGGGGTACCTCAGAGTAATTTTTTGAAAAAACCCCAAAAGTGTTTCCTTTTCTTTTTGAAGATGCTTTCATTCACAATTGTGTAAGTAGTTGTCTAATTGACCGATTTAATCATTTAGAAGTGGCCGATATGAACAATCATCGGCCTTGGGAAGGATTTCTGCCATGATTTACTTTTATTAGACTTTGACATGGAATGTGAAAGTAGAGTCCTCACTCTTGCACGCCCCGATTGTGATTTTCTTACCGAAAATTAGATGGTTTTAGTTGTTCAATGCTCTTGTTCGTCTTAATTAATGAATTAATTAATTACTGTCGGTTCCACCAATGAGAGTTGGTGTGGGTGGACGGCGCCCATGCCCCTTAAGTACAATGTTTACGCATGGAGCAACCCGAAGTGGTAGAGTAACTCTTTACGAAGGCCGGTCCTATTTCCAAAACAAACCGACACCGACACCCCTAAAATCTTTCAAAAAGGAATAAGAGTAAGGAATAAGAAAGAAAAAGAGTGAAATGAAAAAAATGAGAAAAAGAAAGCAAAGAAAAAGAAAAAGAAAAAGTTTAGAAAGTAAAGAAAAGAAAAGAAAAGAGAAGTTGATAGAAAAATAAAGAGTGAAGTTAGGTTAGCTAATAATCCTGAACTTGAGCATGAAAATGACTTTGATCGACTGGCTTAAGTAAGGATGATCGATTAGGGCCCATATGCATGTGTGCACGAGGATTCTTGCTCAACATGAAGTGTCGGGGTTAAAAATCTCAAGGATTGGCAGTTTTCCAACCTTCGTGTCCTTGTTTGTTTTTATTTGCTCCTTCCATTTAATTGTTGAGGATGGTTGGGTGTAACGTGGTTTTGTGGACCTCGGTATTGTCGTTCTCTCTCAGAGAGCTAGCGGCCTTGGTCATAGAATCTAGGTCAACGGTCGGGATGAGATTGCTAAGGTAAGGATATCGGTTTGAAGGGATCACAACGCAAGAAACAAAGCTAAGGTTGGTCAAGGAA
Organism: Portulaca oleracea; assembly: GCA_029582165.1. Lineage (NCBI taxonomy): Eukaryota > Viridiplantae > Streptophyta > Magnoliopsida > Caryophyllales > Portulacaceae > Portulaca > Portulaca oleracea. The sequence goes on from CM055884.1 coordinate 22,010,347, forward strand.
TGGAAAATGGGCTTCGGAGGTTTTCGGGATGCAAACGGGAACAAGGAGATAGGTTTCGCAACAAGAAAGCAACAAAGAAGGAAATCAAGTGGCAATTCCGTTAGAAAATACCCACCGAGCTTCCTCTTCCGAGGATAGTCCGGATTAACTTCCCCAAAGTCCATCGACAGACTCGGAGGGTTAATGAAACGGAATTCCCTAGTTAGCTTCTATTCACTTTCGTGAATACAATACTAACTATCCCAATTCCCACCTTCCGACACAAGTGTTGGATGTATTCGGGAGCTTTCGAACCCAAATACATCCTACTTGAGGGAAGGATAGGAGTGGGAAATTGATTTCCCAACTAATTACTCACTAATATTGCTAACCCAAACCTAATCACCCATTTATACCCTTAAGTACCCCCTAACCCATAGGGTTTCTAGCCACTAATCATGATAAAATCTAAGCTAACAACATCCAAACCAAACCTAAACATGATTTCTAGCATCAAACAACCATAAACAAGCAAGAACAATGAAATAGCAAGTAAAGAAATTAAGAACAAGCAAAGTAATTAGCAAGGTAATTAATAAAAGAGTTAAGGGAAGAGAATACTTATCAAAGTGCTGTAGATGAACAAGAGAAAGCAATAAAAGATGATCCAACAATCTTTCAATTGTTTGAATCCCCCAAATCTTCAATAACAAACACAAATCTCCAAAACCCTAGTTTAATTTCTCACTAATCTCTCTCTAAAAGTCACTAATACAAAGCTCGAAAATTTCTAAGTCTATCCCTAGATGCCTCCCCAATCGAACTCCCCCAAAAAACGCAGCAAAAGAGCTATTTATACAAGGGGTAAAAATCCCCAAAACGCAGCACTTAAGACCCGACAAAACGCGCAGCAATAGGGGGGTCGCGGGCCCGACCAACCCCGTTGCGGGCGCGACCAGCGAAGACAGCCAAGCGATTTCTCCCTTCGCAGCGTCGTGGCTACGGTCACGAGGACCGTGGGTATGGTCCAGCTCGGGTCCATATGTGCTCTGGGAGTAGCGAGTGCTACGCCATCAGTGGCGGGGGCTCTGCCTTGGCTTTCCTTCCCTTTGTTCTTCCTTCTTTCCGAAGCATGTAACGCCCGATCCGAGAGTCATAGCAGGTGTTACTTCACTAATTGACACAAAAGGTGAGGAAAGTGGTCCCGGGTTGACTCTGCCTCGGCTTCTGGTCCGGCTCGGCTCGGGAAATCACCAAAAATGCTATAAAAAGGCTCGTTTTGCTACGTTTTGAGTGAAAACTTCAAAATCTACAAAATACCCAAAAACGTATTAAAAGTTATTAAATTAAACACGAAACAAGTCAAAAGCCTAAGGATTTAAGCGGTATTTAGACACTAAATTGGGTTTAAACACCCCCCCACACTTAAACTTTTGCTCGTCCCGAGCAAAACAAAACAAAATAAAAAAAGAAAACTAAACACCAACTCCACTGTCATGGGAGGAAACGAGTGCATTTAGCGTATGCACCAAGTCCTTTGAACCCCCTGGCAGCCCGGGTGGACGAGATGGACTCGTGAGGGTTTGTAGCGGCTATACCCACAAAAGCCAAAGAAAAAGGAGAGAGGAAAAGTGAAAACAAAGCCGAAGAAAAACAAAGGAGAAGAAAAACAACAGCTTCGCTTCAAAAGATCTCGAAATCTAAAATCAGGAAAATGTTATTAAATCTCCAAAAGGAACCGTTATGAGCGTCTCACAAACACCTATCCTAAGCAAAACCCCATGTGCGTAAGTGCTAGTGGGTTCCAACCGAATCCAAAAGACTCCAAGGACTCATGCCCGAGCTCAAAAACAACGAAACGAACAAGAGAAGTGTTGCCCTTCCTCGCATTTGATCGCCCTTGGCTTGGTGAGGGCCGTAGGTGATGCAAGGAGAGGCCCCACACTTTATTAACGCTTAAACTTTTCTTTTCGGGTTGGGTAATCCCAACAAAATTGTTTGTTTCCTTTTTCTCTTTTTTTTTTATAGGTCGGTATTAGCCTTACTTTCGGGAATTGGACGGCCCAAATATGGGGTTTACCCTCCCAACACAGTCTTTTCCATACACACCTTCGTCGAGAATTCGGAATAGGAGTAGCTTAAGGGGTAATAGCGTCGTACCGCTAATACCGGGCCCGTGTAGGTTGGCTAAGTGTATTGTAGTTAATGTCATTCAACGACACGCTCCCCTTAATCCGATTATTGCAGCTTTTCTTTCTTTTTTTTTCCTTTCTTTTCAACTTTGCAAATGCTAAAAGGGAAACAAAACAAGCTCGGACACAAACCCCTAGAATCTCCCGACTTCAACCAGAACGTGAAAGGAATCGGGGGTTTCGCTAGACACTCAATGAAGGTCATCTAGAGAAGGTAAGTCATGACTAGTACCTGAGACAGGGTCGAAATGCTCATATCGGTTTCTTTTAAAGAAGTTTAAGAACGGCTTCTCAATTTCGACAACAAGACCCAAGAAATAAAGCAAAAACGAAACGAAAACGAAAACGAAAGAAAACTTTTAAGGTTTTCACTCCCTTTCTTCTCCTTTTTCACAAATTTTTTTTCAAATTTTAGGCAAAAACTAGAAAGCAAAAACTAGAAAACAAAAACAAAAATGCTAGGCGATCTACCCTTGAAACAAAATATCTCCCCCCCCCCCCCCCACACTTAAAACGCCACAATGTCCTCATTGTGGGAAGGTGTCACATGAAAAGGGTTGAGAACCTACAAAAACAAACAAACAAGAACAACTAGCACATAAAAGTGGTGGCGAGCCGAGCCCACACGGCTCCAACATCAATATAATCCCAACACAAACACTCAAAGAGGCTCGCCACCCAAAAGAAAAATCAAGCATGCAACAAGGATCAATATTATGTACACATTCAAAGAGTGCGGAAAGAGGTTACCTTGGGGTCTTCAAATAAATAACGAACCTAATCCGCGATCCAAGAAAACGTCACACTTTGGTTAGAAATAAACAAGAAAAACGTAATAAGTGTGAGTGTACGCATGCATAAAAGAAAAAGAACAAAACAAAAATAAAAATAAGACAGGGACTATAAACTAAGGAAAAGCGAAAATATTTACAATATATACATTGACTCTAGCTGACCTCAACCCCGAATCTCACTAGCTTGAGGCGGGAATTGAAGGTGAAACATCTCATGACCGGCCTAACCAATGATGAAGCAATGGAAATGAAACGACTCAAACTATGGGAACAACGAACTCAACAAAACTAAACTAACCGACACACTTCCCAACTTTCCCATAAAGCGCCCCCCCTCACACTTATCTAACACTAACAGTGTAAATAAAATCTATAAAGAAGGTAAAGTGGGGGTGGGTATACTTACAAAACAGTGCTCGGATCGTCCCGGGGGAGGATATGGGTGATAAGGAAAGAACGTAGGACAGTGGTGGTTAATGTACTCTGGTGGTGCCGGGGGGTTGTGTTCCAAAGAATAATCCCCATTTCCTGGTTGGAAACCAAGGACGGTGGCCATTAGCAGCTTTTGCAAATCAAGGACGGTGGCCATTAGCAGCTTGATAGTGGGGCTGTGTTCCAAAGAATAATCCCCATTTCCTGAATATTGGCTAGATTCTGAGATAGCTCATGAAGAAAAATATTGGCTTCCTCTGTAGTCTTCTTTAGGAACATCCCTCCGAACGCATTATCAATAGATTGTCTAAGAGCACCACGGAGCCCATGATAGAAATGTTGAAGCAACATCTAATCCGGTAAATTATGATGAGGGCATTGTCGTTGAAGACTCTTAAATCTTCCCCAAGCGTCAAAAAGACTCTCTCCCGGCCCTTGCTTGAAACTTAAAATTTCTGCTCGAAGTCGGTGTGTCTCCTCCGCCGGAAAGAAACGGTGAAGAAAATCTCCTTTGAGTGCCTCCCATGAAGAATAAAAACCAAGTGGGCATGTTTGTAGCCATATCTTCGCTTTCCCCGCAAGAGTAAGAGGAAAGAATTTCAACTTCAAATATTCTGATGATATCCTTGGAATGTGTATAAAGCTAATCCGGTCTTCAAACTTATCAATATGAGCAATGGGACTTTCAACAGCATCGTCCCCATGAAACGGGTTTCTTTCGAAGACTTCAAGTAAATGCGGTTTAAACTCGAACACAACATTGGGTGGCAATGGTGGAAATATGATAGGACTGCCTCTCGTACCCAATGATGGAACAACATATGATAGAAGGGTACGAGGTGAACCAGCTTGAGCTTCACCCATTAGAACGCAAGGACTCCTACAAAAAATGAAGAAGCATCAAATTCATTTGGATTGACACAAACTGATTTCTAGCGTGAAAGCAAACTCAAATAACGAAAAACCAAGAAACTAAAACTAGGGGCGCTGGCTCCCCGGCAACGGCGCCATTTTGTGTAACGTGGTTTTGTGGACCTCGGTATTGTCGTTCTCTTTCAGGGAGCTGGCGGCCTTGGTCATAGAATCTAAGTCAACGGTCGGGATGAGATTGCTAAGGTAAAGATATCGGTTTGAAGGGATCACAACGCAAAAAACAAAGCTAAGGTCGGTCAAGGAATGAAAAATGGGCTTCGGAGGTTTTCGGGATGAATACGGGAACAAGGAGATAGGTTTCGCAACAAGAAAGCAACAAGGAAGGAAATCAAGTGGCAATTCCGTTAGAAAATACCAACCGAGCTTCCTCTTCCGAGGATAGTCCGGATTAACTTCCCCAAAGTCCATCGACAGACCCGGAGGGTTAATGAAACGGAATTCCCTTGTTAGCTTTTATTCGCTTTTGTGAATGGAATACTAACTATCCCAATTCCCACCTTCCAACACTAGTGTTGGATGTATTCGGGAGCTTTCGAACCCAAATACATCCTACTTGAGGGATGGATAGGAGTGGGAAATTGATTTCCCAACTAATTACTCACTAATATTGCTAACCCAAACCTAATCACCCATTTACACCCTTAATTACCCCCTAACCATAGGTTTTCTAGCCACTAATCATGATAAAATCTAAGCTAACAACATCCAAACCAAACCTAAACATGATTTCTAGCATCAAACAACCATAAACAAGCAAGAACAATGAAATAGCAAGTAAAGAAATTAAGAACAAGCAAAGTAATTAGAAAGGTAATTAATAAAAGAGTTAAGGGAAGAGAATACTTATCTAAGTGTTGTAGATGAACAAGAGAAAGCAATAAAAGATGATCCAACGATCTTTCAATTGTTTGAATCCCCAAATCTTCAATAACAAACACAAATCTCCAAAACCCTAGTTTAATTTCTAACTAATCTCTCTCTAAAAGTCACTAATACAAAGCTCGAAAATGTCTAAGTCTATCCCTAGATGCCTCCCCAATCGAACTCCCCCAAAAACGCAACAAAAGAGCTATTTATACAAGGGGTAAAAATCCCCAAAACGCAGCACTTAAGACCCGACAAAACGCGCAGCAACAGAGGGGTCGCGGGCGCGACCAGCCCCGTCGGTGGCGTGACCAGCGAAGACAGCCAGGCGATGTCTCCCTTCGTAGCGCCGTGGGTACGGTCACGAGGACCATGGGTACGGTCTAGCTCGACTCCAAATGTGCTCTGGGCGTAGCGGGTGCTACGCCATCCGTGGCGGGGGCTTCGCCTTGGCTTTCCTTCTCTTTGTTCTTGCTTCTTTCCGAAGCATGTAACGCCCGATCCGAGAGTCGCAGCAGGTGTTACTTCACTAATTGACACCAAAGGTGAGGAAAGTGGTCCCAGGTCGCTCGGCTCGGGAAATCATCAAAAATGCTATTAAAAGGCCCGTTTTGCTACGTTTTGAGTGAAAACTTCAAAATCTACAAAATACCCAAAAACGTATTAAAAATTATTAAATTAAACACGAAACGAGTCAAAAGCCTAAGGATTTAGGCGGTATTTAGACACAAAATTGGGTTTAAACATTGGGGAACTAAGTGCATGATTGGGGATGAGACTATCTTCTTCTCCTTTGTTTTGTTTTTGTTCTTGGTTTTTCACCTTTTCTTTCTTTCCCTTTTTTCTTTCTCATGGCTTTTGTGGGTATAGTCTCTAAAAACCCTCACGAGACCCACCTCGTCCACCTGGGCTGCCGGGGGGTTTAAAGGGCTTGGTGCATACGTTAAATGCACCTGTTTCCTCCCACGACAGAGGAGTTGGTGTTTAGTTTTTAGTTTGTTTTTGTTTTGTTTTGCTCGGGACGAGCAAAAGTTCAAGTGTGGAGGGGTGTTTAGGCCCGGTTTTAGGCCTAAAAAATGTCTTTCGGCTTGCTATTTTTGTTCGATTCCGAGTCTTTTTCATCGTTTTTATTAGCTTTTTAGTTGTTTTGCAGGTTTTCGCACTTTCGTAGCAAAAGCAAGGAAAACGTACTAAATTGAGGCTTTTTAGGGAATCCCAAGTGATTTCCCGAGCCGAGCCGAACTAATCCGACAGCCGAAGCGGAGTCAACCTGGGAACCTCTTCCCCATCTTTGGTGCAAAACAGTAGCGTGACACCCGCAACAATCCTTGTGGCGGGCATTACAACCATGGCTAGAAGCAGGGGAAGGAAGCACCAAGGCGTCGCACCCGCTACGCTAGAGGTGACATCCGCTACATGCTTGTCACGCCCGTTACCGGATGTGTAGCGCCCGCTACGCAGTGCCTGCACTGATCGCCCAAACTGGCCAGCAAGCCTTCGTGCTCGCGAAGGGAGAGGTCGTACCCGCGACCCTACGTACTTTGGAATCGCCTCACCTGATTTCTCACGGTCACCCCCGCCACCAACGAGGTCGCGCCGCGACCTGCTGTTTCCCATCGCGTGTTTCTCAGCCAAAACGGCTGTGTTTTGGGCAACAACCTTGCTTTGTATATAAACTCCAAGGGAGGATTTTAAAAAAAAAAGAAAAGAAGGTAGGTAAGGGAATTAGGTTCTCAATTTTATACTAGCAAGTTTGAAGGTTCCATTAGTGAGTAATTAGCTTGGATTAACTTAGGTTTTGGTGGATTTTAGTTTGTACTCAAGATTTGAAGATTCAATCTATTGAGAAATTGTTGGATCATCTTTTCACTTGTTCTCCTTTGTTCATTCTCAGCTTTTGATGTGTATTCTCTTCCCTAAACTCTATTATTGATTGCCTTGTTAATTATCTAGATTGTTCTTTAATTGCTTTGATTGTCTTTCAATTGATTGCTTGTGATTTGGTTGTTTTGTGCTAGAAGTCATGTTTAAGACTGGTTTGATGTTGTTAGTTTAGTTTTGATAATGATTAGTGGCTAGAAACCCCATGGGTTAGGGGGTAATTAAGGATGTGAATGGGTGATCAGGTTTGGGTTAGCAATTTTAGTGAGTAATTAGTTGGGAAATCAATTTCCCACTCATTTCCTTCCTACAAGTGGGTTGCATTTAGGATCGTGGAGCGGTTCCCAATGCGCGGTGGATTGGTGAGTAATGAAATTGCTTGAGTTGTTTATGTTAAGTTAAGGAGAGGAGAGAAAACCATTGAACACCCATGAACTTTGATGTAGAAATTAGACCCAATAACCCATCTATGCTTGAATATAATAACAATCTTCTTGATCAATGATTAATAACTTTGAAAAGGAATCAAAATCAATCAACCATGAGCTTAAACACTAGAAGGATTGGATATGACCTTGGATAAAAGATGGAATCCACCACCAAAGCTTAGCACCCCACCATGACCATCACAGAGGAAAAATCCACCAAATGATGAATAAAGGAATGACTTGAAACAACACCAATGGATCGGATAAAGTAATCAAGATTTTTGGGAGAAAAGTAAGGGACACCTTAACAAATGCATAAGCATGTTCATAATCATCAAAAAGCTACGTAGAAAACATTGCTAATAAAGTATTTATACTAAGTAACAAAAGGTTAAACTCAGCGTTTTAAGCAAACAAATCACGCGTAAAAACAGCTTGGTCGCGGGCGTTACGCCCTTGATCGCGGGCATTACGGCCTGGCCACGGAGCCGTCCCGGGCGAGAGCTCCAAGTGTCACGGGCGCTACCTAGCGAAGACTCCAGGCGATTCAGCAAGTCCGCAGCCGTAGCGGGCGCTACGATGGACTCTCACGGGCGTGACAGACGAAATCCACAAATTTCCCTCAAAAGCCGAGTGAAGTGACGGGCGTTATGCCGAGTGGTAGAGGGCGCTACCCATCCGGGTAGCCTACTCCCCCTTGCTTAGTGAAGCGTGTCGCAGGCGTTACCCGGGTGGTGGCGGGTGCGACCTTGCAGATGTTAGGAGTTGTATCCTTCTTAGAACTTTATTGAATCTGGGCTATACTCGAACCTCGATACCTCAATGCCTTTCATCTCGGGTCGACCCAGAACGATCCCGAGGCCTCCGGGGCTGGTGAAGTAAACTCGAGCCTCTTCAAGCTCAAACATCGGACGACTCGCCTTAACTATGCCAGTTCGATACTCACAGCTCCACCCTTGGAGAAAGTGTAACGGTTCTTGAAATTGACTAGGTGAGTGGGTTGAGCACGGGCATGGTGAGTCGGAATTTCTTCATTCTTGTCAACTTCCACAAGCCCGGCTAAGGAAGTTCGGACGCGTACCCGACATGGTTTATACTCCCCCTCTTGAAAAGGAGCTGCCCTAAACTTTTAGGAGTTAAAATCGAGGTATTCTTCATCTATTGGCTCCATAGTACTTTGAGCGTCTCGATCGCAAGAAATCATCATGCTGGACATCCAATAAGCTTAAATTCCCACAATGTATCCATCGTCCAACTGTAAGAAAGTGGTTGGAGGCTTACTTTGTGGTGGTAAGGAGTTAAAGGGAGGATTAGGCAATTTTTGTGGTGCTTGGGGACACACATCCTCACTAGGCTTGCTACAAGGTAAAGACAAAGCAAGAGGTAGCTCATCCTTACCAAGAGCACACTTAACCCGTGTTTCGTTCAACATGAGTAGGTTCTTCAACTCACTACCCACCCCGATTTTTGAAGATTTGGTTTCTCAAGGAGAAGTGGGATGTAGCTTGATCTTCTTACTTTTATGGGTGAAGGTATAAGTGTTTTCCAACCCATTGTGCACGGTTTACTTGTCGTATTGCCATGGACGCCCCAACAAATGTGACAAGTACTCATAGGAACAACATCACAAACAAGGGAATCATCGTAGTTAGTTCCAAATGAAAAATTCACTAAGGCTTGCTTAGTTACCTTGACGTCGTTGTGATCATTGAGCCAATAGAGTGAGTAAGGTTGAGGGTGAGGAAGTAATGGCAAACCAAGCTTCTCGACCATAGATGTAGATACGATGTTCGTGCAATTCTTTCCATCAATGACAAGAGTAAATACTTTTCCACCTACGAAGCACCGCGTTTGGAACAACATTTCCCTTTGGGCCTTGTCGAGAGGAGTTTCATTGGCTTGTAAAGTTCTCCTCAAAACAAGGGCAGCTCCATGAACGGGCGGTATGGGAGCGACATCCTCATCTTTACTATTAACCTCTTCCTCAACTTCCACTATCGGGTCATCTTGAGCCATTCGAAGCTCATCATCAATCTCTGGCACTTCCTGAAGGGTCAAAGCACGACGGTTGGGACAAACGGCCTAAAAATGACCATATCTTTGACATTTGAAACACTTTTTATCGTCCATTCGACGAGGAAGTTCCGTTGGAGACGTCGTAGCAAGTACCTTTTTTTTGTCAATTCTAGGTGTCGATGTGGACTTGGGTGTCTCGCTAGACTTCGGAGTGTCGGAGTAGGGAGAAGGCGTGTTAGAAGGCGAGCAGATGGGCTTAGTCGATTGCTGGAAGGTGGACTTCTCGTTCCTTCGCCTCTCAACCCTAAGAGCAAGGCTACACAACTCATCCAATGAGTGATAAGGTTGAACCTCAATCTTTTTGGCAATAGAGGGATCCAGTCCATTCAAGAATCGCATCATCGTTTGCTCATCGGGTTCTCGTAGGTCGCTTTTGATGAGGAGTTGCTCCAACTCCTGAATATAATCGCTCACAGACCCTTTGCCCTGGGTGAGAGCATATAGCTTCCTCAAGACGTCCTGTTTGTAAGTGTTGGGAAAAAAGCGGCGGTTCATCAATTGCTTCTACAGTGTCCACGAAGCAATTCTCGTACGACCCTCCCTAGCCCATTGTGCCTTAACATTCTCAAACCAAAGTGAAGCGGCTTTGGTGAGCTTCAAACTAGCGATCATGAAAGATTTCTCGTCATCGTATTCTTTAGTTTCAAAGATCCTGTCCACTAATTGAATACATTCAAGGTACTCGTCCGAATCATTGGAACCATTGAACTCGGGGATGTCGATCATGACGTTTTGGAAATCGTCACGAGGGGGCCAATCATACACTTCCCGACGAGGTCGGCGTCAAGGACAGCCTCTAGCATCGTCACTTGACTCAAAGTTAGGAGGAGGACACATAGGGCTTTGTTCGCGCCTCCGACGTTCGAATTGGGTTAACCTTGACGTTGCACAGCCATGTGGTTCACTTGGGCCGCAACGTCCCCAAGAGCCCACTCGACAGTGGAGTACTTATTCTCTCAATGGAGGTGAGATGGTTCTCGACATCTAGAGCTCGAAGGCTTCTCCAGTGGCTAGGTTCCTCTCGATCGGAGTGAACATGTTCGTCCATATCGAGGGAAGGGTAAAGGACGATATGTGTTTGGGATGTTTTGTGGAGTTTGGGGGTTTTCTTGTAGTTGGCTAGTGTTTGGCTAAGGGTTCTTTGTGTTTTTCTCACTTGGACATTTCATTGAACACCTTCCGGGCACTACTTCCCAACTTCACCTTAAAGCTCTAAAATGCTTCAAAAATCACAAACACAACACAAGAAAAGGTTCTCCAACACACTTGGAGACTCAAGGGATGGGGAACACCAATATTTGCATACAATACACTAAAATCCAAGACTAGAGAAGTATACTAACAAGAACAATGAACAAAACTCAAGCTAAACCAAACCTTAGGCTTTAATACCAAATGGAGCGGTTCCCGATGCGCGGTGGATTGGTGAGTAATGAAATAGCTTGAGTTGTTGATGTTAGGTTGAGGAGATGAGAGAAAACCATTGAACACCTATGAACTTTGATGTGGAAATTAGAACCAATCACCCATCCATGCTTAAATATAATAACAATCTTCTTGATCAATGATTAATAACTTGGAAAAGGAATTAAAATCAATCAACCATGAGTTTGAACACTAGAAGGATTGGATATGACCTTGGATAAAGGATGGAATCCACCACCAAAGCTTAACACCCCACCATGACCATCATAGAGGAAAATCCACCAAATGATCAATAAAGGAATTACTTGAAACACCACCAATGGATTGGATAAAGTAATCAAGACTTTTGGGAGAAAACTAAGGGAAACCCTAACAAATGCATAAGCATGTTCATAAGCAAACAAATCACGTGTAAAAACAACATGGTCGCGGGCGCTACGCCCCTGGTCGCCGGCTTTACGGCCGGGCTAGGGAGCCGTCGCGGGCGGGAGCTCCAAGTGTCGCGGGCGCTACCTAGCAAAGACTCCAAGCGATCAGCAGGTCCGTAGCCATAGCAGGCGCTACGATGGACTGTCACGGGCGTGACGGATGAAATCCACAAATTTCCCTGAAAAGTCGAGTGAAGTAACGGGCGCTATGCTGAGTGGTAGCGAGCGCTACCATCCGGGCAGCCTACTCCCCATTGCTTACTGAAGCGTGTCGCGGGTGTTACTCGGGTGGTGGCGAGCGTGACATTGCTGATTTTAGGAGTGGTTTCCTTCTTAGAATTTTATTGATTCCGGGCTATACCCGAACCTCGATACCTCAATGCCTTTCATCTCGGTTCGACCCAGAACGATCCCGAGGCCTCCGGGGATAGTGGAGTAAACTCGAGCCTCTTCAAGCTCGAACATCGGACGACTCGCCTTAACTATGCCAGCTCGATACTCACCACTCCACCCTTGGAGATAGTGTAATGGTTCTTGAAATTGACTGGGTGAGTGGGTTTAGCGCGGGCATGTGGGGTCAGAATTTCTCCATTCTTGTCAACTTCCACAAGCCCGGCTAAGGAAGCTCGGGCCCGAACCCGACACGGTTTAGATCAAGAGCTCTCGAATACATCGAACACCTGTTATGGAAGGTTGGAGCCGGGATAGTTAATGCTCACCTACGAAAGTGGAATGGGGTTAATTAGGGAATTTCGTTTCATTAACCCTCCGGGTCTTGGTGGACTTTGGGGAAGTTAATCTGAACTATCCTCGAGAGAGGAAGCTCGGTGGGTACTTTCTAACGGAATTGTCGTTTGATTTTTCTCCCTTGTTGCTCTCATGTTGCAAAACCCATTTCCTTATTCCTGTTTGCATCCCGAAAAGCCTCCCAAGCCCATTTTCTTACCTTAACCGATCATAGTTTATATGTTATTTTGTGACCCCTTTTCAACCTGTTTCTTACCCCTGCGGTCTTAACTTTACCTCGACCTAGATTCTATGACCAAGGCCCTTCGCTCCTCGAGAAGAACGATAAAAAATTGGGTTATACAAAACCAACTATACAGGGAGTTGTAACTAGTGCAACTTCTCTACCATCTCTTGGGAGTCTAAATTAGTACAACTACCTCCATCAATAATAAAAGAATAGACCTCGTTCTTCATCGTACATTTAGAATAGATGATGGCCTCCCTTTGCTCTTGTCTTATTTCTACTGAAGAGCTACTGAGAACTCTTCTTATAACCAACATTTCTCCCTCATAAGGACCCTCCTCTACTTCATCATACATTGTTTCCTCCATATATTCTTCCTCAAACACCTCCTCCTCCTCAGCTTAAGGTTCTGCAAACCAAGAAGCTTGGTTACTGCATTTTATGACTATGTTTTTGGGGGATTTCGATAGTAAATTAGGGGTAGTTTTCAGTGTGCATTTTGATTTATATTCCAATTTCCCAACTACACTTGGTGGTGTTGTTTGTGATGTAAATTTGTAGGTTTTGAGGCCAAAACACCAACAATTCCTCAACCTTTAGTAAGAATCGATGCACCACGGACCTCCCTTACTGAATCCCGAATCGTGGTACGAATTTGGATCAAAATGGAGCAAAGAAGGACCGGACAACACCCACCACGGTCTACTCGTGGTGGTGGCCACGGTCCATGGCTGCAGCATCAATTTATTTTGGTCGTCATTCATTCGGCCAGCCTTGATTCAGCCCAATTAGAGGGGAGCTTTCATTTTGGGTCCAATCACAAGAAGGAGATAAATTCATTGCATTAATAAATTTACTTCATTCGGTCCAATAAGGGGAGAGGGCAATTGATACCATTCAATTCATTCCATTCGTTCATCCATCATTCATTCGCCCAGCACTCCATTGCTTCCATGGGCTAACTCTTCATTCGGTCTAATCAAGACAATAGAGAGGTGGAGGCAATACATTCAATCGATCCAGCGGGCCTTTCATTTCATTCAACGGCCCAATCATACAAAAGAGAAGGTAGGGCAATTCATTCTATTCGGTCAACCATTCCTTCACTTACTTTGGACTATTTCACTCGCCCAACCCAATCAAAAGAGAGAAGTGGGGATGAATTAATTGCATTCAGCAGCCCAATTCACAGCCTTCAATTCGGTCCAACGACAAAGAAGGGAGAAATGGAGGTCGTTGACTTCCATTCATTCAATCCATTCGCCCAGCACAAAGAAAAAGCAAAGGAAATGAGGAAGTGGGGGCAGTGTCTATCACGGGGCAGTCGTGGGGAAGGCCACGGTCCGTGGCAGTGTGGCTGGGTGTGGCTTGGCCATGCGTCGCAAGAAGGAAGGCAACAGTTATATTTTTTTGGGAGCTATCATTCCATTTATTCATTCACCCATTCTATCATTCTATTCATCCACCCGTCAAGAGAAACAAAGCCTAAAAACATCCCATCTACTTCTCCCCATTAATCAAGACTAAGATCAAGATCTATTCAATTAAGACTAAGACCAAGAATCAAGAGGAAGAAATTATCAACACTCATGTGGAAGACTCCACCCCAGGATCGAAAGACTCGACGGTTGTAATTCCTTGTAGTTATTTTCTTCGTGTTGAGAATTAACTCCTTGAATTCTAGGGTTTTGCGACCCGAAACAATGTAGTTTGGTTCAATATTATCAGTTTATGCATGAATTCTTGATTAGAATCAATATAAGGTTGTGTTTCCATGTTTATAAGTGTTCTTTAGGCCTGGAATGCTTGGAATTTGAGATTAACCTGAGAAGTACTGAAATGTTAATTAAGATAATCTGACTACCAACCTTTCTACCTAGTTTTGTGAAATTTGAGAAAAGAATAGCAAATTAGGGAACCTTTTGATAACCAGAATAATTTAGACCTTCAACTTTGACTAACTTGTAAAGCATACGAAAGTTGTAATTTAGGTTAATCAAGGTAATTCTATTAGCATCGAAAGAGCAGTAGAGTTCTTATGGTTGTCGTTCTTGATTCGTTCTTGAATGTATGATTGTGCAGGCTAGGTTTTAATAATCAGACTCATTGTTAGGTTAGCATCTCTCTAGAAATCTTTCTCTCTTGATTAAAATCCTTGATTAATTTCCTTGCTCTCTTTAGTCTTAATTTGTTCCTAAAACCTTGCCTAAATCAAACCTGGTTAGCTTAGCAATCGAGATAGAGATTAGTTTTCTGTGCTATACAACAAAATGTGGCTTTAGCAACGCAACAAAAGTGTTTCTAGAGGCTCTAATAGTGTTACATTAGGTCTATGGCAACATTTTGCAAAGTGTTACATTAGATGTGTGTTGCAATAGGTTATTGTAATACTTTTTAGGCTATTGCAACACTTGTAAAAAAAACGTTACCATAGGTATTTAGGCTATTGCAACACCTCAAAAAAAATGTTACCTTAGATATTTAGGCTATTGCAACACATACAATAAAAAACGTTGCCTTAGGTATTACCAAAGGCAACAATTCTACTACATCCTATAACAACACATTTTTCGAGATGTGTGATCTTTAAGTCTTGTCTATTGTAACACACTTTCTTGTCCTATGACAACAATTTGTTGTTTTGACCTATTCTTATAAGAAAAATGAGAATATAATAAATTATATTTGACATATAAAAGTAAATCCATTACACTAACATTGGAATAGAGTATAGTTACAATTATAAATCATCCAACACTGTACAACATTTCAACATTCCCAACAGATAAAATACGGTTACCCTTTACCCTTAAATAACCTATACTTCCTCACCCAAAATATATCAAAAATGGTTTTTATGTTTGCAAAATATGGACAAAAGGTATGAATGTAACCCATCATTGAACTTGCATTTGATCGCGAACTTCATTGTCCAAAAGTGTCATATTAGATCCAACATCAACCAAAATAACCTGTAAAAAAAATATAAGGTAAATAAGTAAAACAAAATATAAGGTAAATAAGATGCTCTCCTGAATGGTCAGAGTTTCTCTTACTCCATCTTCAAGGAGGAGAAGTACATGCTGGTGATGGTAGAAGAGGGCTATCATTTAATGAGTTGGCATCATATCGTACAAATATAAAAGGACTACAAAATCCATACGGAAAAGAAGCTTGACAAACAAAATAAGAAGCACAACTCATATTTTTTGGGATTGATTCAAATGACTAACCAAATACAGCCAACATAACCTACTGTATTGCTTCAACTAGCAAATCTGAAACCCTGATACCTAACATGCATTCTCCCTATATTTCTCTCTATGTATGTCTTTTTTACTCTCTTCAAGATATGTATGACAGGATATTCTCAGATACTCTCTAATTGCTGCATCTAAGCCATGTAGCTAAAGATGGCAAGAGTTCGAAATCCATTCGGAATAAGATACCACTCTAATCCTTCTTTCCGGAACCAAATGGGTCACCCGCAAGGACAAAGACCTCCCACTCAACCTTAACAAGCCCTTCAAAGTACCGACTTAGAGGCTATGATGAAAGCCATGCTCTAGGCCCAGCAAAAGCAACTCGAGCATCAGCAAAGACAAGATGAGGTGATTAAGGGTTTAGCCACTAAGGTTGACCTTTTATCCACCCACAACCAAATGCTTGAGAACCAGATAGCTATTCAGTTTGGTATTTCCACCACCCCTCCTGGACCACCCATGCCTAACCCTAAGGAGCATTGCAATGATATAGTCTTGAGGAGTGAGACACAGATTGAGGGACCTGAGAGGCCAGATGCCAAGCGTGGGGGAGATTTGGGTGAGAGGAGTGTTGAGAAAGAGAGTGAGGAGGAGAAAGACCACGAGAGAAAAACCATCGATGAGGGTAGTGCTGAAATCCCTCAACCACCACCTAGAGTTTATGTGCCCTCGATTCCATTCCCTTCTAGGCTTGCTAAGTCTAAGATCGATGTTCAATTTGGGAAATTCCTTGGTATACTTAAAAAGTTGAATGTGAATGTTCCTTTTCTTGATGTTTTATCCCAAATGCCCTTGTATGCTAAATTTTTGAAGGAGATTCTTTCCAAGAAAAGAAGAGTAGATGACTGTGAGACATTAGCATTGAGTGAGGAGTGTAGCTCTGTGGTTCTAAACAAGCTAACTCCAAAGCTTAAGGACCCCGGGAGTTTCACTATTTCTTGTGGCCTAGGAACCATGGACATCGACCGTGCCTTAAGTGATGTGGGCTCAAGTGTGAGCTTGATGTCTTATTCCCTTTATAAGAGACTGAACTTAGGTGAGCTGAGACCTACCACCATGTCACTACAAATGACTGATCGTTCTGTTAAGGACCCAATGGGTATTTTAGAGGTCTTTCCTCTTAGGGTAGGAGACTATTATGTGCCTGTAGATTTTGTGATTCTTGATATGGCCGAAGACACCCGTATCCAAATTATTTTGGGAAGGCCTTTTGTTGCCACTGTTGGGTGCGTACTATATGTTAAAAAGGGAAAATGAGTTTTAAGTTAGGGGAGTGACAAACCTAAAAGTATAAGGTGCTGTGTACCGCAAGTGTACTGGTCTGTGTAGTAATGAAATATCATTCTCTCTCAGGGATTTGCGTTCAACCACGCACTGAACTAATTCGCTACAAAGAATGCTAGGTTGACCCAAGGGTTGTGGTAAGGTTTTCTAAAACTAAACTAAGAAATCAAAAATTTTTAGGGTTTAACCAATTAATTAAAAGCATTCAGGGGAGCCCACTCTAGTCAATCAATCAAATTATCAACAATCCCGGTGTAGGTAACAAGATAATTCGGGGTTTACAATCTTTCTAGGCCTTATCACTTCGATCTTTCGACCCGAAGTGAGTTACAATGATTAAACCAAACATTATTTCTAACTATTTAATCAAATCAAAGATAAAGAACTGATTATAAATTGACCCTAGGCAAGAATCATTATGTCTAACTATTTTCTAAACCTATTCAATCTACGTCTTTGTAGGACCCCGGGAAAAGGGGGTGACCCTTTTTCCATGATGTGCTTCTTAAACGATCAAGAGCCGACTAAGGTTGCTTAATCCTTAAATAAGGATATTTTTATTTTCGAAATTCATTTTTGGGGTGATGAAACTTTATTTATTTTACAATTCCGTTTTTATTATTTAAATACTTGAAATTACGCTAAAATATATTAATAATGACTTAAAATCGGCCCAAACACCAAATTCAGGCCCAAAAGGAAGCAGGCGGGCCGCCATGAACTGCCAAAACCCGCGCGGGTTTTGACAACTCTTGGGCCGAGCTGCATGTTTCCCCTGGGCCAGAGAATAAGGGTTGGAAACAATAAAACCCATGGGGGTTTTATTGATTCCTAACACATTTTCTCTCGGTTTTTAATTTTGAATAGGGTGAGAGGAAGATATTAAATCATTTCTTAATCATTTTAGTGTAAATCTCAATATTAAATAATTAAACAGATTATAAAAATAATAAAAAGAGTCGCCAGCCGAAAGGAAACCGACAAACCATAAAAATAATGAAAATAACTCTGGACTACGAAACCCGATTCTAAGTCCGGGGGTAAGGTTACGAATTCGAGAATTATAAGAATTCTCGGATTCGCCTGTTAGAAAACAGACTCTACTAAAATCGACATTAAAATGAAATAGAGTGGGGAGAAGTTTAATTAATTTTGCAAAATTATATTCTTAACATGCAATGTAAAATGGGATTTTTAGTTTACAAAATATGCATAAGTAATGTAATAAAGTACAAATTACATGATTAAATAATGATAACGAAAAGAAACGTAAAGCGAACCTCTTTGACTTAGGAGCCCGAATGCGCCGGTTGAATTTCTTGACTTTGCCTTGACTTGTAACTTAGATGGAAGGGTGCAAGTGGTTTAGAAGAATTGTATGAGGGTGATGATATGGATGTGACAAAAGTGATTAGAAGAGAATTAGAGAGTGAATATGGATGATGGAATGTTAAAAGAGTTTAGATGATAATCATGGTATTAGTTGGTGAAAATGAATGAAATGGAGGGGGTATTTGTAGGTGAAGGAGATGAGGTTTAGAGGGAAACAATGGGGAACATACCCCTAAGATCATGCCATGCAATCGCCAAGGTCAAGGGAAGAAGTCAAACACATGGGGCTAATATCAAGGGAGGGTGATCAAGTTTTTGGAGCCGAATTTTTGAAGATAAAACTCGCGCGGGTTTTATAAATCCCACACACGGATCGCTGACGTGGACGGAGCAAAGCGACGCGCATCAGGTGATAGAAAACCCGCGCGGGTTTTGAAGTCTCTGGGTCGGGGCGCGTCTTGGGCTTGTCCTGGTTCTGGGCCATTTCCTTTGATTAAAACCCGTGCGGTTTTTGTCTTTGGTAGAGGGCCGGCTTGGTTTGTCTTGTTTGCTTTGCTTGCTACATTGGCCCAATGATGTATCCAGCCCTAGATGTTTTATTTAAACTTTTGAAAAGTTGGGATTATATCGGTGTCAATCCCGGTATATACAGAGAGCCCCCACTTTGATCGAGTCTGAATAGGACGAAGGTCAAAGTAGACTTGATGTCTGTCTTGATGTTGGCGGTGCTCTTTTATATGACGACCAGGTGATGTTGCTGATGACGATGTCGTCAGTAACCTTTAGATGGCAACCGCTGGACGACTGATGCTGAGGGTGTCGTTGGAGACCTTTAAGTGGAATCCGTTTGAACGATTGCTGCTGATGAAGAGGTCGTTGGTAACCTTTAAGTGGCAACCGTTGCACGACTGATGATAAGAATGTCGTTTGGAGACCTTTAAGTGGAATCCGTTTG
Source organism: Portulaca oleracea (assembly GCA_029582165.1). Lineage (NCBI taxonomy): Eukaryota > Viridiplantae > Streptophyta > Magnoliopsida > Caryophyllales > Portulacaceae > Portulaca > Portulaca oleracea. The sequence goes on from CM055884.1 coordinate 22,029,586, forward strand.
AACGACTGATGTTGCCACTACAAAAAAAAAAAGGTCTTTTGCCAACAGGGCTTATCTGTTGGTAAAAGTACAATATCTGCTGGTAAAGAGTTTTCCAACAGATAATTATCTGTCACTAGACTGTTGAAAATAAACCTGATTGTAAAAGTATTACCAACAGATATTGTGATCTGTTGGTATTGCTAACTAATGCCAACGGTTTGGTATGTTGGTGTTGGGAATATTATACCAACAGTTAATGTCTGTCGATGATAAGTTACATATACCAACATCTTTAAATGTTGGTAAAAATATTACCCACACTGTTTATCTGTTGGTAATATATTTTCCCGCAAATTTCGAAAACCTTGTCCAATAAATATTTCTGTTGGTAATACAATTGATACAATTTGAAAACATAGATATCTGTTGGAAATAGTGAAGATAGTCTAATGCAATTTATAAATATATCATTACAATATATTGTACCTGTTGTACACAAACAATTAAAACATTGACAATATCATAAAAACTTTAACTTTCATTCATTGGATGATCTAAATTGTAAAACAATACATATGTCTAAATTGAAATTTTACTTAATGAAATGCAAAGTATCAAAATGAGGCAATTAGTTCATCAGATCATAGTTGCTAATATTCAAGAGCAATATTGTAAAGAAAAATGCATCACTAAATTTAGTGTTTCCTATTTACATTTTCTTCAACGATGTCTTCATAATCATCAACGGCATCAGCATTGCCATCGGCATCGTCATCGCTATCATCTTCAAATAAATTGCGAAAACCTTCCAGTATCTCCTGCGAATTGAAGAAATTAAATTTTATAATAATAAGAAGAACGGAGGTAGTATATTCTATTAGAAAATCTCATAATAAGTTCGCTTTGAAAATTATTGATAAAGCATTATGTTTAACGTAACAATAGTTATACTAAAAAGATAGTAGTAATTTATGGAGCCACAATAAATAAAGGGCAAAAACACGAAAAACATATGAAAAAGCTAACAAATGTTTAGCGTCAAAATAAATTCCACCGCAATGTAAGCCAGACAACTTCCCCCATAATCAACATCAATTCACAATAAATGACCATTTTCATCACACAGATTAATTCATGGTTGTATGACGGGCAAGCTATTGTATGATTACTTGCTCAACTGTTCTTTGAGCTCCTACACAGCAAACATAGGACCAGTAGGTGTTTGGCCATATAATCATCATCATACATTTCACATTCATAGCTTCATGAATGTGGTATTACAGATCAGTTTATATGAAACTTATAAACGGACATATATAGAACATGGCCTATTCGACAAATGATATTACACACCAGTTTATATGCAAAACATGCATCTATCTCTACTACCTAAGTTCAGCCAAGCCATAGGACTAGCAAAAATCTATATAGGTGGACCGGTCTAAAGAGTATTGAACAAATGATAATTGCACAAAAAAAGAATAATGTGTTGGAATGAGGAAAGACATGAGTGGAATTTGGACCCCATAATTTGGAGTTGCCCATAATACAAAGCATCCAAAGAGTGCATCCCAAACAAGATTAGATGCTTGCAGTTTTCTCACTATCATTCATCAGCATCTATCTATGTGTACTGGATCATGTATTTCTCTGCCACATCAATACTCCTTTACTTTCACTGAAGTTCATGCCTATCCTTTTATTATACTCTAGTGCTGACTAGTTACCATATACATGATCATAGAGCTAGGAATAAGTACTCCTTTTTCTTTTTCAGTTAGCGGGATAGGAAGGGGAGGTCTTAAACATGCAAGGTCTTCAACACAATTAAAAGTGTCAATAAAAAAAATTACCTTGTTTTTCATGATGTATTTTAACAATTGTGTGACTTTATCCACTTTCTTCTCCAAAGTCTGAACTTTCTTGTCATTTTCTTCATATTTTTGCTCAAGCTTTCATCCTTTTATCATGTCCTTCTTCGAAAGCGCATATTTTTGAGTTTGAACGAAGGGACTTTGACACCCATACGGACCATAGGTCTTTGCATAACCATATATATCCTCTCCTATAACATTCTTGAAAATTTCAACTCGAGCAACATCACCAGTTTTGCCTTCTTTAGCTTGCGCTAGCTCAGTCTCAATTTGTTGCTGAATATACAAAATTACATATAAATGAAATCTTTGACTTTATATCATGAAATTGTGGACGTCTCATCAAGTTTAGATCCTTTCTTCGGTTTATGAGTCTTCATCTATATTGAAAGCTTGTCAGTCTTATTCTTATTCCCTTTCTCCTATTAATAAACACATACTAATTAATATTTATTTAAATACATATCACGCTACAAATCAACAACCAAATATTAATAATACCTTAGCTACTTTAGCGGCTTGGCCAGTTACTCGAGATTCTTGATTATTCCATTTTCTGATGTTAGCAATGTACAGTGGCCAAATAGGATCATTTTCTTCCCGAGACCTTTTACTTTTTTTTCTAATGGGGGAATTAGAACTAATTCCTGTTTATCTACTTTTATCGATGTGGGGAGGAAAAAAACGTCTCTACTCAGCTACTAAGTTTATTTTGTATACTGTGGGGGGGTTCCATTTTCCTATTACTTGGAGCTTTGGGTGTTGGTTTATATGGTTCTAATGAACCAACATTTAATTTTGAAACATTAGTTAATCAATCATATCCTCTGGCATTAGAAATAATATTCTATATTGGATTTTTTATTGCTTTTTCTGTCAAATTACCGATTATTCCTTTACATACATGGTTACCGGATACCCATGGAGATGCATATTACAGTACTTGTATGCTTCTAGCGGGAATCTTATTAAAAATGGGTGCGTATGGATTGGTTCGTATCAATATGGAACTATTACCCCACGCTCATTCTATATTTCCTCCTTGGTTGATAATAATAGGTACAATACAAATAATCTATGCAGCTTTGACATCTCTCGGGCAACGTAATTTTAAAAAAAGAATAGTCTATTCCTCTGTATCTCACATGGGTTTTATAATTATAGGAATTTGTTCTATAATTGATAGCTAATTCGAATTGAAGGGTGGTATAAAATGGGTCTATTTCCAGCATCATGTCCATAGTTAGCGCATTCATTATAATTAGTAGTTCCAGCTCCGTATCAAGGTCACGATCGATATCATCACTAGCATCAATATCGTCACTAGGATCAATATCGTCACTATCATCAATAAGAAAATATTTAGGCTTATTATCGAGGAACTTGTTCAGAAATACCGTAATAAAAGGAATATAGGAGTTTGTCGCTCGGTATTTGACCAAATAGGATCGTCCAATTCCTATAGAACCTATCACTAAAATACCTCTAGAGGGGGATAGGGCTAAGCGGAGCGAAAAGGATTTTCCATGAGATGGGAAATGAAAACTATTATCCCCACACGAAGTTTGTGAATAAGTGATTGTCTGATAATGAGC